>OZ038497.1:103775250-104005250 GCA_964036315.1 Acanthosepion esculentum | reverse complement strand
ATGCCATAGACAATAGCCTATCAGATCAAATCTTTGCTTTGTGAATTTGGTGTTATAGCAATTTGAGTTCAATCTCAGGGCAGTGCATATTTAAGCAATAACTGAGCAGTACTAAGAGTAAAAACCAGACAAGATATTTATAGATATGGGCAGTGGAATGAGAATAATCTACCAATGTAGATTAACTAAAGGGTTCAGTTCAGAATACCCTGTAGGTTTCCCAGATCTATATACACCTGATGAAGGCTGGAGCCTGAAACAGCTGAAAGGTTGTGATAACAACAAGAAATATGAGGACAACAGTCAGAATGTAAATAGTGTAAATAATGATAAGTTTCCATCCTGGAAATTCAGACAGAAATTAAGCATTAATTATAAAAATTGAAATCCTGCATTATAGGTTTAAAAAAATCTTGTATTATTTATAGGTTTATGAAAATGTGTGAAATTAATTATAGGCTTCTAAAAAATTAATTATAGGTTTTTACCTATAACCCATTAATGAGTTAATTTATATCTGGCATGATTTTGCCTTACCTCTCCTATTCACCTGACCTTGAATCATTTGATTCAATTACATTTTGTGATTGGTGCAAAAAGAGTAAAATTTGACCTCATAAAAACTAGAAAATTTGACTCACAGGATGTATTGAAGGAAGGTGTGCTAGAGGGAAACAAGTAACCTATCAGATGAGTTTGTGTGAATGGATAGCAGGGAGGGGACAAAGAGGAACAGTAAAGAATCAAAAGTTGCATAGAGAAGCAAGGAAAAAGAAGTCAAGGAGAGCCAATTACTGAAGAGACATGGTACATAAAAAAGACTCTAATTTCCAAAAGAATGTATGGACATTACATAAGAGACAAGACATAAATATCAAATTGGAAATTGTGGACCAACTGGGTGTGGAATATACGGTCTGTTAGTTTTACTTAAACATCTTTAAGAATATATATATATATTTTTAATTAAATTCACCCTATGCAAGGTAATAAACCCATTAAGACACAAAGGGTTACTGAGTGTGAAAGAATTTGAAAACAGAAACATTAGAAGAGTAATCAGGTTGACAGTAGATAACGATTGACGTTGCATTTAAATTTTTGAAGATCAAATTTGGCTGGAAAGCATGTAGCTGGAAGAGTGTTCCACAAGTGAGATGTTCAGGAAAAGAAACTGTTAGCATAAAACTTATGGTAATATCTACCTAATTCAACTGTAAGTTGATAAGACCTTATTGCTAATCTAGTACTGTACTTAAATTCACATCTCGATATTATAGCAAAGAGCTCATCAGACAATTACCATGAAAGTACTTACAGAAAAAGCAAAAAGAAGCAACTCTATGGGAAAGTGACTGGGGTGGAGACATAGATCAGGACCAATAATATTGCTGATTCTTTGAATTTTATCAAGAATCTCTAAATATAGCAGGAGCACTGGACCATATGTTGTAACAATATTCAAAGCATGGGTGAATGGTAAATTTATAGATATATAAGACAGATTCTGGATAGAAAAATAACCTAGAACAACACAGTGAACCAACTTTCTCAGCAGCTGACCTAGTAATAGATTCAGTACAGTCTTTCCACTTCAGTGAAGAATGTTAGCCCAAGAAGACACAATGAGTCACTTTATGTATAGATTTCTTCAAAACTCTCATTACTAACTAAAATTAACATCAGGTAAATAATAGGATGTGAGACAAAACAAAAACATTAAATTTCCTGTTTAGGCTTTAAAATAAAGTGGAGGTATACTGATGTTTAACTTATTTTCAAGACAGAAATTCACTTTTTCGCCAAGATGAAGCATACACAAATAGACAATGAAAAATTTATTATCTCACACATCTCTAATTTATAAATGTCTTCCTTTCCCCATGTTTCAGTTCCTTTTTTAAAAAATGTTGTTTTAAAATAAATAATATTTTTCTTTTTATCCATGACAGCTACAAAAGCCAACATTCCCAAATTAAAAACAAAAAACGAATAATAAAGACAACAAATACATAGACTCCCAAAACTTTTCATCAATCAACTTGTCAAGACATTAAAGCAGATAAAACGCTGACTGGAGTTTCCTGTGATAGGTTTCACTGGAAAGTACACACTGCCAAAACTTTTGGTCTGTACAATTTCACCATTTTCTTTATATAAGAAATTTACACACACGTTGAATTACAACCAGTAGTTTTGATAGCAGACACAGAAAAGAAAATTAGAGGAACTCCTACAGAAAGTAGTCAAGGAAAGTGAGAAGAAAGAACTAACCATTCATTATAAGAAGATAGAGTGTATGGTTGCCAGCAAGAGGAAAAGTCCAAGATGCTAACTACAAACTGGAGATATCAAAATTGAGCAAAACAGCTATCTGGGAAGTATCCTAACAAACAATGGAAAATATGACACCAAATTCCAAAGGAGAGGATTTTGAAAAAGAAAAAAAAATTGACTCACTACTTGAATGTTTTTACCTATCTCAACATTGCTTTTTAGTTCTTATTTCATAAATATCTTTGTATGTTTTACAATGAGTTCACAATCAAGGATAATCGGCTCATCATTTTTTAAATAGTTATACAATTGTCACCTGAACCAGAAATTTTGTAAAAGCCAGAATTAAGGATGGTGGTTTTCCAGGCAGATATACACACTTTATTTGGAAGATTGGAAACAAAAAAATCTTAGAAATCCTATCTGACCTTGTACCATACCCAGCTAAGTTTAATAAATATCAATTATACAGTGATTCTAAGTGCTGATGGATTTTCAAGAATTCATTATCCTGAAGATAATGCATAATCAAGTAACATATTGATGGAAACCTTTTACAAAAGGTCAAAGCAATCCTGAAGGCCTGTTCATAATGTTTGGTCTAGGTCAGCCATATTCTTAGAATGCAAACAATCAGATTGTAAATGAAGTAGTCAGATGGACTCCATTATAGAAAAAGAAAATTAATCATGATCACTGAAGTATCTGCTGATGCAAAATCATTATATCCATAGTGTCTAAATCATCATCATCATTGATGTTCCATGTCCCTTCAGGGCATGCTGATCATGGCTTTCCACAACTTCCTGTCCTCTGTAGTCCTAAGTAATATTTAACTCTTTACCATGCCTCCTTATTTATGCTCTGCCATCCAAACACACATTTGCATTAAGAAGGATGCCGAGGATACCACAGGCTGAATATGTGAGCAATGACAAAGTTTCAGAGAAAATGGAAACAAAACATCAGAAAGAGATCAGATTTCTAGGGCAGATAATGAGGAAGGAGGGCTTGGAAAATTTGATACTCACAGGATAGATTGAAAACAAGAGAGACAGAGGAAAACAATGCATAACATACTTAGTGAATTTGGGTAAATGGGTGACAGAACACAGTTTAGGAGAAATAACAAAAAGATAAAATTTATTAAGACCTACAAAGGACAGGAAATTGTGGAGCACCATGATCGCCTACATCCTGAAGAACATCAAAAAGTTACTTGCTGTTTCCTTCCCACCCTCCTTCACTCTACAGACCTTGTGAGTATTACATTTTCCAAGCTGTTCTTTCTCATATGACCCAGAAATCTCAACTATTTCAGATTTTAAGCTTGAGTGTCTTTCTAGTTCCCATTTCATTTAATACTTCCTCATTGCCCATGTGTTCTGACCATGATATTCCATGGTATTTTCAGTATTCTGGAAGGCTCAATTCTTTATTCAATGTGCCTTTGCATCTCTGTGTTACACTTTCTGTTGTATGTTATTACACAACTAAAACAGTTAAATTTCACTACCTGCTTAATCCTGATGTCTCAAAACTGAAGCTCATATTTTTGGCTGCCTTTGTTGATGACAACTGTACTTCCTGTCTCCTTACAGCTAATGGTCAGTCCTCCTTTCTTGTTTTCCTTTCTTACATTTTCTGGGAGGTTTTGCAATTTTCCTTCTGAGCCTGTTATCAGCACAGTGTCATTTATGGTCATTGAGAGTAAATTCTGGTAGGCCTTTTACTTCTTTTAGCATGTTAAATACATTTGGTAAAAAACTACTCTTTTCTTACTCCTTATTCCTTTTCTAAATTATAGCTTAACTCATTTCTTATTCACAGGTAGACGGTTTGTTTCCAGCAAACGTTGCAGATTATCCTAATACCTTTCCCATGTAAGTCAAGCTTACTTAGGAATTCAAATGAGTTGTAATGCTTTGATTAATCAAATATTTTTCAAATGATTCAGGATTTGAGTGACTTTTTTCATTTCATCTTTAGAATTGCTTATGCACATTCAGATTGGAACTTATATTCCATATTTTCATTGTTTTGAAGAAACATGTAAAAACCAACTAGCTACCAATTTGACCTTATCGAACTGATCAGAGTTCCAATTAAGACAGGACCAAATAGTTTATCATCATCATAGAAGTAATGAATGAATTGCGAAGTCCATTGAAAATTAGGGCCAATATATGTTCAAGGATAGAGCCTGGGATGCACTTGTATTAATGTGAAAAGATAAAGAAGAGTGGCCATTCAAAACAACTAAGTTGTCAAATCAGCTAATGCAGATACATGCAATGTTTTCTTCAATGAAGGGAAACTACTCATGAAAGTGTGTATTGTAAGGAGTTAAAATATTTAGCATTGACATGTGCAAAGTTAGTCAAATTACTAGTAGTTTTCTTTGGAATTGTAGTATTTATCAATTCTAGGGCTGCTTCTAAAATATCAAAGCATAAAAATGATTTTGATTTGCTGCCCATTGACTGAACAGTCACATGTTTGGTTAAAAAAGATGACAAAATTCAAATATTCTTGTGCTGTGATACTCTTTTTGCTTAGAATTTAAGTCTGAAGTAAACAAAGCATTGTGTTGTCTGCTGCGCTTGTTGGAATATCCATGAGACTAGTGCATATTTCAATGGGCTTGCCAGAAATTATTTTGGTAAAATAGGAAGTGAGAAATCTATGGCATCAAACTTATAAACTTGTTTACTTTCCAAACCTCTCAAAAAAGGTATGAATTTGAAGTCTGTCTGTCTGGTTGACGTAAGAAAAGAAAATCCCAGGGTCAGGAACCTGTGTTTTTTGTGTTTTTTTTACAAATCAGCTCTTATAAACCACACCTTAAAGCAATTTGGCTAAAATACAAAATGGCACATTATCAACATCTTCTTTGGGGCTGGGGTTTTAGAATTCTCAACATATGAAAGAGCAAAGTTAATCTTCTTGCTGTTGACTTTCCACACTAGTTTGAACAAAAGTTTAAGAAAGAAGTACTAGAAAGAGTAATAACAGTTGACTTGAGAAATCTACTTTCCTGATAGTGAAAGTCACAATGGCAACTCCATCAATTAATGATGAATGTTTCCATATAAGGAAACAGCTAATATTACTTTCATTATCATTGAAAGGATCATTGAGGATCTACTTGAATGAGAATCCTTTGGTCCAGGTGTTCAGTTGCTCCTGATGATACATTGCATACAGGAAAGAGGGGTACATAATCTACTGAGTGAGCTTGAGTAAATGGATGGTGGAAAAAGGTTTATGAATGATAACAAAAATGCAAAATTTATTAAAAACTAAAGGGTGTTCCAATAAATTGGACAGATTTTAAATGTGAATTAAGTTTAAGCATCTAATGATATTTTTCTTTTTCTTTATGATTTGGTGGACATTTGGGTAATATAATTTTTCACACATAGCTACCATGACTTAAATAACATGATCCAATAAAGAAATAAAGAAATTTTTACCAATAACACTGATTTATTTACTGCTGATTTTGATCCGTCTTAATGAAACACCCTTTACAAAGGGCAGAAAATTGTGGCAAGTGATGATCACACACATCTTGAATGGACTCAGCATACAGAAGAAGAAACATAATGTATGCTTAACAATTTAAATGTTATATGCATTAAACATCATTAGCACTAAAAACAGAACTGGCAGACAGAAGAAGAAAATTTCAAATTTCAGCTCAGAATGTTTAAATTCCCTTTGCATTAATGCTCTTTGGATAGGCATGAATTCATTTCTCCCAGAAATCTATTGCATTACTAGATTTCTTGAACAAAAAGATTGTTACTATCATGAGATATTGGCCAACATAAAAGAAAGTACTTCCATGATCATTCCAGCAAATCACTATCCCATAATGTTTCTTGTTGGAAAACATTGGTGGATATCTTAATGACTAATGTATGCTACCCATGTTTGAATAATATAAATCTTCCAAAAATTAAATTTTCTCAATCAAGAATATTTTTACAGTTAACATTCTTCTACTATTTACTGCATACCTTCAGGTCATAGGCAATTAGGGCTCTCCACAATTTCCTTTCCTTTGTAGCTCTTAGTAAATTTAATCTTTTTTGATATCTCTCCTAATTGCTGTTCTACCAACCATTTACACAAGCTTGTTAGGTAGGTCATTTATTGCTTATTCTTTAACTCTTTCTTTCAGTATATCCTATAAGTGTCAAATTTTCCAAGCCTTCTTTCCTCATTATGTGGCTTAGAAATTTTAACTATTTCTTTTTTATTTTAAGTATATGTCTCCTTTCTGTTTACTTTTTCTCTAAAACTTCATCATTGCTCACATATCAAATACATGGTATTCTCAGTATCCTTCTGTAGAACATTTTTATTGCAATTCTCTTCTTTATCTTTTATGAGATTATCTGACATTCACTTGGTTTTAGTGTTTAAAAATCACCACATTTTCTTCTTTGAGCTTGAGGATATTTTAAAAGTTATTTACAATGAACTAAAAAATTGGTTAGATCCAGTGACTAGACCCAAAGAGTTGTGTGGTCAATACAACAGTGGTGAATCAAAAACCTTAGAGATTTGAGTTAAAGGGAAATAACTGAGACATCTGGAAGAGGCATAGCACATAGAACTAGAACAAGCTGCCCCAGTGGATGAAATAAAGGGTTCAGTTCAAAATTCCAATCACTTGGAGGCCAGAGTGTACAATGGCTGAAATGTTGTGAATAATGCAATGAAGATGAGGATAACAGTCCAAATAATGTAAATAATGTAGATAATCTCAGAGATATAGACAGCATATAGTGTAGTTACCTATGTAGATAAGCACAAACATATGTAAATATATACCAAGAGTGAAACTAATAATCTACAAATAGTTAAATGTAGTGCCAAGAAGTACTGACAGCTAGTACATTAATTGAGTATTGGTCATCTTGATCTGCTTTTGATGGCAAGAAAAAGATATGAAAAAGTTTACTTTGTCAAGAATGAATGATTATTAAAATATTCTTTTATTATAGATGGAAATTATTAAATTAACAGATTTAACATGAGAGCAGATAAAAAAAGAGGCAGGAATATATAGCATCCAAAGGGAACACTGTTTTTTGTTCAAAAGAGCAAAAGTCGCTTTCATAAAAGAATTAGGATCATAACAATGCTGTTTTCCATTCTCTGAGAAACCGACTGTGGGAGCAGACGGGTAGCAAGGTTTATTGAGCTGTCTGCAGCCTTACTGATAAGCGTCCAGGTTTGGTTTCAAATGTCAGTAGTTCCTGGAGAAAAGTAATGTTCAAGTACCAAGAGGGAAATCACAGCAGTTTAAATAAAATATCTAATGGGCCAGTCCACCCTGGGCAGAAGGGGACACAAGTCTATGTTCCTGCTGCTGCCACTGCTGATAGGAACAGTCCGTTAAGTTAGGGAGGGGGAGATAACAGGTTATACCAGTTACAATAAAAAAAATAGTTAACATTTACCATGATGTATACTCTGGAATCTGCACCACTATACCAGAGGGATATCAAGTGCTTGACAAGTTTGCAGGGCTTCCATTTGCACTATGTCATGCATATCTCAGGAAAGACAATGTCTTGAACACCAAAATCCTGACCAGAGCAAACATACCAAGTGTAAAAGCCCTGCTAGACTATGATGGACTATTTAGATGACTCTTGATTGCCAAAAATCACTCCATATGGTGTAATAAAGTTCAGGAAGCAACAGAGAGCATTCCAAGACTCTTCTATAAAAACAGCATCATGAAGGATCTGAAAGTGCTGCAGATCAATGTAAACAACTGGGAACATCTGGTTGTGGAGCCCCCTGCATGACATTGCGTGCTTCATACTCAAGAAGCAATGACTGAAGCATTGAGCCAGAGTCATGACAATCATGCGATTGAAACTGCTGGACCTAGATGACTCTCCTTCTCAGGTCTTCAATGATTAGGACAGTTGATGACAATGAGGACCAAAGCAGCAAAGACTTGTGGATCCCAACCATAAAAATACAATCTCTCAAACAATTAGTACAAAACAAACAATATTTTTCACCCAATAAGAACCAGGAAACTAGACTCAAGAAATAACTGTTGCTGGAGTTTCTCACAAGATGTAAATAAAAATGCTGAAATTTTATTGGTCAATAAGGATTTGACCACAATAAAGCCACTCACATAAATACATCTTTTATCACATACACATCTTTATGCATGTGCACTCTTTTTTGAAATGTAGCAATCTCATAAAATGAATTTCCTTTTTTTTTCCTGTCAATAAAAAATTCTTATTTGTGTTACTTTTAAAGAACTCTAAAGAAGTCATTTAGCAATTATTACTTATACCTCTTTTTTCTAGCTGCTACTATGATGAGAGGAACACTAAAATAATGGAACTAAAAACCTCAACTAATGTCACTAATTTTGTACATTCTTACCTGAATAAATGACGTGTTCACCATTGCCTGTTGATCTTGACTTCAGTTTTTTTTTAGTTTAAGAGTATTTTTAACATCAACTCTTTAAAGTCATTTTATGTCAAAACTCACTTATTTTGGTTTATATTTAGGGAAAATGAACAATCTTTGTTTTGTTTTTTTTATATTTTCAGATACAATCCAACTGATTTCAAGAATGTTATAATTTTATTTATTTTAATATTTTCGAATAGTTTGTTTGCCTTGAAGATATTGTGTTTTTTGGGGTCAAGATTAATACATTCAATTAAAAAGTGTTTTACTGTATATTGCATTTGGCATGTAAAATACCATGGTGGTGGTTCTTGTTTCAGTAAGAAAATTTCGTAATTTTAGTGTGACCTATTTGTAGTCATATTTTAGTAACCTTTTCCCTTTGGGATTTTCCATAATGGCAGTGTTTTTTCCTTAGGGTTGGTAAGATTGTATTTATTTTATTTTGCCTTTTTCTGATCCATTGATCTTATGGCTTTGTTAGAATGAAAGTCAAAACAGTTTGTAAGGGAAATCCATTAAGATTTTTTGAGGATGAGAGGTGCAATAAATTAAATTACCTTATCAAATCCGATGACCAGAAACAAGAAAATGTTTGTTTGTTTATATATATATATGTGTGTGTGTGTGTGTGTTATAACTGTTGGTATCTGTTTAATTTTAAATACCTTTATGCTAAAGAATCTCAACCAATTTTCTGTATGCCCATTTTTGCCTTCTATTCACACCTGAAGAAGCTGAGATCAACAAATATCAGCTAGATGTGTCGTTTATTAACCCTTTCCACTTTGTCTCATCATCTGCACATTTGTTTTGGATATTATTAGACATTCTAAAATAAACACAATCTTACCCTAACAAATGGTTAACTTAAAAAATTTTAAATTGTACTTGATCTGGCTTCATAAGTTGTTAGAATCTGATATTTTTTTATGCTTAGAACCTTGGTAGAGTACATTACAAAAAGAATGACATCAAAATTCTATAATGCTAATAAAATTTTATTTAATTATATTTCTGTCTCTTTCTTCATCGCCAACCTTGCCATTTTACTGCCAGATCTGATTTGGGTTACACACTGGAGTTCAGCTGATCATTAATGGCATGTAAACACATCAGTGGTTCAGTTAAATGAGGGTGTCAATAACTAATGCAAACAGAACCAAAGTACAAGTTGCCAGCAAACTGATCCCTGAAATCTACTGATAGCAATCGGTTTAAGATAATTGACTAAGAATTCAGAATTCTTATTTATACATTCTTAACACTCCAGAAACAATTTTTCTGGAATTTTGTTTCCTTATTTTGATTGGTTGAAAAACAGTGCATGGTTTGTGCTGATTAATCAGATTTTCATGGTTGATATGCCTTCTGAAAGCTAAAAAAATCAGAAAGAGATAATTAAAATTTCTGGGACACATGATGAAGAAAGTAAGCATAGTAAAAAATATAATAATTATTAAGAGCTACGCAGAATAAGAAATTGTGGAGAGCCATGATCAAACATTTTCTGTAAATACACAGCAAATATTAGAAGCTCATATCTGAATTCTTTTAGTTGGTTTTAACACATCATACAGTGGTTAGCAAGGAAACTTTGATGTGGTGTAATGCTTAGTAAGCTTGTATCACTTGATCAATTATGATTGAGTAGTGAGTTTAATTCTCACAGGATGCTCTACACTTTTGGCATTGAGCTACATTTAGAAAACAATTTGGACACTTCAATGTGGTGTAATGGTTAGTAAACTTGTCTTGCTAGATCAATTATGACTGAGTAAAGACTTCAATCTTCACTGGATGCCCCATACTTATAGCCTTTTGCCAAAACGTAGCTATACTTAGTAAATCCCTATATTTGGGCACTTCAACATTGTGTAATGGTTAGCAAGCTTGTCTTGCTAGATCAATTCTAATTGAACTCACTACTCAATTCTAATTGAGTAGTGAGTTCGATTCTCACAGGCTGATCCACACTTTTGGCATTGCACCCCATCTAAGCTATGTTTAGAAAATCATTAGTGCACTTCAATGCTTGTCTCACTAAATCAATTACAACTGAATAGTGAGTTTGATCCTCACTGGCTGCCCATTACTTTCATCCTTGTGCCATGTTGAAGCTAAACTTAGAATATCACCATACAGTGGTTAGCAAAGTCATCCCACAAACCAATTTTTGATTCTATGGGTGCTCTACTTGTGCCAGACTAAGCTAGGTTATGTAACAGACTGCTAACCATTGTGGGTGCTTACTCTAACACAATGCTTAATGTATTTGTCAAAGCAAAACAATTTTTGAGTTGCATCATTTCAGTTTTCTATGGTGCATCACTATTGTCTACCCAAGATTAAACTGTACTTAGTAAATTAGTAAATAATAGCCACATTTGCTGGTGGAGAATGCTCAGCTATCTCAGTCACCAAGCCTAGCTTAGTGTGCATTTTCTATAAAGTAAATTTTGCATAAAAACCTTCATAATTTGGAAAAGAAAATATGTTGAATGCAAAGAGATATTCAAGGTCAATTAATAATCAGTTTACTATTGAACTAATAGCAATCAGTGCTTCAATGTAAATATTTTTCATATTTGAGATTTTTTTTCTTACTGAAATTAACTTCTCAGTATTCCCAACATCCTTCTGTAGAATTAATTTCTTCAGTTAAATCGGTCAAAACTGCAACCATTTGATAGTTAGATTAGTATTTCAATGCTGCTCATTGTTAAGAGCTAGTGTTTTGAAGGCATTTAATCACGTTTCTTTTTAATATTCCTTTTTCATGTTATTGTGAAGATGCTGAAAACTCTTAAAACACCAAAGTCAGAAATGTCCTTTTTAATTTGATAAAACTGTAGGACATATAATTTTACAATGATATAACAAACAGCAAAAACTATTGTTTTGAGTGGAATGAAACAAAGAGGATTGGCAGAAATTGGAAGCAACTTTTATATGCCATGTACCTTCAGAACTTAACTAATCATGGCTCTCCACAACTTCCTATCCATTGTAGTTCTTAGCAATGTTTGTCACCTTACTAACTATCCCACTCCTGAAATCCATTCATACAAACATTAGGTAGGTTAGTCACAGTTTCCTCTTGCCTGTCTTGGCATGTGAGTAATACAGTCACTAATTTTAAGTAACATTGAGCCTGATCAGTACCTTGAGGGGTGACCACTTGGGAATATCAGGTGCTGTAAGCTTGGATGTGCAAATGAAGTAATTGATAATGGCTTGGAATTGATATTCAGAGAGCTGACTCAATTCCATTTGGGTACATTATATTCACTCATGTGCAAATACCATTGGAAAAATTATGAATACACCTACCCCCCCCCATCTAGCAAAAAAATAATTCTCATACAAAGATTTAAAAAGCCGGGAAATGTTCTAACAGAGGACAGATAGTGCAACATGTGAGATCTGAAGACGTATTGGGATGGCCAAAGATGTATTCCAAAAGCTAGGCAGAGTATTGAGAGAAAGAAAGGTTTCATTGGAAACAAAGGAAAAAGAGTACTGAATTGTTACATGATAACTGTCCTCCTGTATGGTAGCGAATGCTGGACAATCTTCTCAAAGATGAGGAAGAGACTTGAAGCAACAAAAATGTGGTTCTACAGAAAGAAACAGAGAAACTCATACTTAACATCAGAAAGAGGCTGTTGAAATTTCTGGGGCATGTAGTGAGGAGGGAGGGCTTGGAAAATCTGATACTCACAGGACAGATTGAGGGAAAGAGGGACAGAGGAAAGCAACATGTAACATACTTGATGGGCTCGAGGAAATGGATGAAAGAACAGGGTTTGGGAGAAATAACAAAAAGACAAAACTTATTAAGAGCTACAAGAGATAGGAAGATATGGAGGGTCATCATCATCTACACCCTGAAGCAACATAGCACATAAAAGAAGATTACAAGAAGATAAACAGTTTACATACTAAACTTTAAAGGTGACATTTTGGAGTTACTATTCAATTAGTGACAATATCTCAATAGTTTATTTGTCTAGTACCTGAATTCTTTCAGTTACATTTATGTAAAGATTTCAACGAAAATAAACATCTGACAACCTTTAGCAGTGTGTCTAGATTTATTAATTTAAAAATCATGATTATTTTACAAACTTCCAATGTTTCCTTTTTCACCATGAACCTGAAGATAAGAAATTAGATCCAAAATATTTGTTAAATATAGGTCATTAAATTAAAACAAACAAAATAAAGGTATAGTGCAACAAAAATACATTGTTTACCACTGAATCAGCCATAATTTATACCTTTATGTCAAAGGGTGAGAAATGTGTCACATGACAATCTGGTGAGAGATGTGAAAATTAAGTTGCCTCACAAGTTGAAGCCAATTCATCAAAATGACAGCATTTGTACTCTTGTCTTCCACTTTTTCCATGCTGAATATGTCGAAAGGAAAATCATTGATGCAAGGCAAGGTGAAGACAGTTATGAATTAAAACTTTAATTCAATTCTCATTTTTAATATCTGCTAATGTTTATCTGTTTTGCAACCTATTATCATATTGCTGTTCTGCAAATATTTTGATTAGACAGGTTTTCTCTTATATATATATTTATGTGTGTGTGTATATGTCCTTGTCTGTTTTAACCCATGAAGAAAGTCTATGTGATAATATTTATGTTGGGGTGATGAGAGAAACTTCTCTACACCAGCCATGTAAGTATGAGTAATAATTCAACTAAACAGTCAAATTATAATACTCAAGATTTTAGATATTTTTGACATCAGTAAACCCTGCTCCATCATCCATCCACTCAAACTTGACAGAAGTACATAACCTACCTGGTGAGCTGGATTGAATGTATGGTGGAGCAGGGCTTTGGGAGAGATAGCAAAAAGACAAAATTTATTAAGAACTAGAAAGGAAAGGAAATTGTGGAGAGCCATGATCACCAATGTCCTGGAAGGGCATGGCGCATAGAAGGGGAAGATGATCATGACCTCCCAACTAAAGACAATGTATAATCTACTTGGCAAGCTTGAGTGTTTGGATGGGGGGGGGGAGAGCAAAAACACAAAATTTTTTTCAGAATAACAAAGAACGGGAAATTGTTGATTGATTTGATTAATGGCACATCAACTCCTTATGGGTCATTTAATGCCAAAATCAAATTTTCTTGGGAGCTTTGAAGCAATAAAAATATGATATATATTATGCTGCTTTCACAATTGAATACATGGTAGATGATACTCAGCTTTTGTACATATACATGTTTGTGTGGACATGATTATTAGAGGTGGTGATATGTATGTTTTATGTTGTAGTTTTCTTGAAGTTATATTTTGGAATACCATTTAATTTAAGGAATTGTAGAATATTATATGGACTAATGTAATGAAAGAGTTCTTTCATATTGGTTGTTTGGCGGTATATCAACACCTCTATGGGTTATTTAATGCCAATATAGAAATACAATTTTATGCTTTCAACTACAGATACTTTGTACATAATTTTATACTTTCAGAGTAAATTTATGTTTTTTTAGATATATATTTTGTAGATCATAAAATGTAGGTGGTTCAATCACCTTGCTGCTGGATGTAGTTTATCATCACAGGAAATTGTGGAGAGCCATGATTGCCATTGTCCTGAAAAGACATGGCATATAGAAGAAGATGCTCATGACCTCCCAACTAGAGTTTTATGTCAGAAAAAAAAATGTGTCTGCTTAAATATAAAATAATTATGTATCGTTTCAAGGTTGTAAGTAATAACTGGTACATATCAGAGGAGATGCACTTTAAAACAAACCTGGGTGGAATCATGAAACTGATTTAAAATGCTTCCCAGATACAACAGATTAAACAGAAATTAAATAGACTGTGTGTTTTTACTAAGAGGAGATCATCTTTCTAGGTTAGATAAGTGCTTTTTTTTTGTCTGGAAATGGTTCTGAAATAAAAGAGAGATACTTCCAAGACAGAATCTAAAGCTTCTGAAGTATTTTAGTCCATCTGCCAAGTTTTATTCAAGTTTCACATGTGGATATGTTCAATTGAGATATATTATTTGTAAACTATCTTGACTTTCAGTCAGAGCAAACAAGAACATCAAAACATGATATTTTCTCTGTATAGGGTGTGTCAGAAAAATGTATATACTGTTTTTTTTGTTGTTTTTTTTCCAGTGTTAAAATTGCTTTTCTGGGCTTGCTTGGAGTAGAAATCTAAGTTTTGTTAATTTTGGTACAATTTTATAAAAGAATACAGGATGAAAGTAGTATGATGTTTTATTTTCTAGCTTTTATTTTTTTTATGAACTTGTTAAACTTAAAAACATCACTGATACAGAAAAAACAAAAATTATAATTAAAAAAAAAAAATTAAACAATTGAGAAAACGTAACTTGAAATGGTTACTTTCCTTATGATAACTTGTTTCTACTAATTCAATTCTGTTCTCTTTTTTTGAAGAATTTTTGATAAGTTAGTTTTTTGGAAATTAATATCCAGTTTAGAAAAAAAACTTAAAAAGTTGATCTTCAGATCTGCCATGGTTCTAAATTGCTCAGTGGAAAGACCCTGCCATTGATGACAACTTTCAGTAGCACCGTGGTTGTTGGTGAGGGAAATAACTTTAGTTTTAGTCCTCACAGATTGCTCAAAACAGCCTTTCCCTCAGTTATTTGTTATATTGCCTAATAAAAAGATTCACGAGATTCAAGAAAAAGAAACCCTTGCAGTAGAAGGTGAGTATTCCACTGAGCTTCGGGTGGAAGATAAAACAGTATAAAACTGGCATCTAAAAATGCAAACAAAAAAGCGATTACATGAGACAACTGTTTTATTTCAAAATCCCGCTTATTCTGTTTTAGCTCCCAGCATTCCATAATGGGACTGGAAGTGCTTACATAACATGATCATCATCAGTAATGATATGAAATATCTCCCTTCCTAAATTAATTTCTCATCCTTTTTTTAAATATTTTTTTTTTTACGAATTGGGTCCTGTCCTGTTCTATTAGAAAATATTTTCATTTTTCAGAACAAATCCCTTTCTGACACCATGTTCCCCTGAGCTTAGGGTTGAAGATATAACTGTATGAAACTGGCTGCTAAAAGTGGAAGCAACAAAAAGATGACACAAACATGTTATGATCAACAAATGTTTTATTTCAAAGTGCTGCACATTCTGTTTTGGCACACACCATTTCCTAGTGGGACCATAAGTGCTTACACATCATCATCAGTGATGTTATGTAACAGTGAGAAAATAACAAAAACAAAAATGAGTGAGTTGCCAGTCAAATACGGTTAAATTGGGAGTGCTGGACTTTGCAAAGAATTCAAGTGTCAGTTTTTAAGCCTCTTATATATTGTAACTTTTGACAAATAAAGCATTCACAAAGATATTATCAGTTATTTCTTTTTACGTCTACTCACTTGACAACAAATCTGTAAACAAAATTTGCTTGCTGAAGGCACTCAGCACAATTCAGGATTCCTGGAAGAAGTTACTGGACTTTTTTATGATTTTCCATCATGCATTTCAATATAATTACAAAGTTGGCAAAGAAAACGGATTCATTATATGTTGGTACAGGTGTTAATGTTGCCATAGTTGGCACCTGATATTCACTAAGTAGACGCTGGAAATATTAGCCTGGAATGGCAGCCTTACCTTAAACAAGAAAAACAAATGGAAGTGACAAAACAAGAAATGGAGTTAAGGCGTGGCTGAGAGGAGTAAATGAGTTTCATCACCTGTAATCTATAAGGTTAGATCATTTGCATTTTCCGGTGTATTGTATATCAGCCATAGGAGACTGAGTGTTTGTTTGGATAGTAATTGGGATAAACACATTTTGAGAAAATCAACACCAATGTATAGTCCAGAGAGAGAGATGCCTGAGACAAAATCAGCACATGTATGTAGATGAGGGAGATAGACTCGTGGAAGAAGATCAACACACACGTGTAGTCGAGTGAGGTAAATTTGTGGGAGAAAATCAACACCCACGTGTAGTCGAGTGAGGTAAATTTGTGGGAGAAAATCAACACCTACGTGTAGTCGAGTGAGGTAAATTTGTGGGAGAAAATAACACCCACATGTATTCAAGTGAGATAAATTTGTGGGAGAAAATCAACACCCACGTGTAGTCGAGTGAGGTAAATTTGTGGGAGAAAATCAACACCTACGTGTAGTCGAGTGAGGTAAATTTGTGGGAGAAAATCAAAACCCACGTGTAGTCAAGTGAATTAAATTTGTGGGAGAAAATCAACACCTACGTGTAGTCGAGTGAGGTAAATTTGTGGGAGAAAATCAAAACCCATGTGTAGTCGAGTGAGGTAAATTTTGCGGGAGAAAATCCACACCTACGTGTAGTCGAGTGAGGTAAATTTGTGGGAGAAAATCAACATCTACGTGTAGTTGAACAAGGTAAATTTGTGGGAGAAAATCAACACCACTAATCTACAGGTTAGTAAATATTACATAGTTTTTATTATAATTGAAGAATTTTTGTATAGTAGAGTACTGGACACTACATTAAATATTTTATATAGATTGAAAATAAAAATTGGTAAAAAATATGTTTACATTACAAATTTAATTTTGTATCTAACAGATACATCCTAATTAGTCCATGTTGGGTTTCTTGTATGTCATAAATATACAGCTTTCAAATTTAGGAAATTCAATATTAATACAACTGAATATATTCAGTGGAAATACTTTGATATAAACTGCCAACTAATCAAAGAGGAATTTGCTACAACTAGGTGATCACTTTTCCTTTGGGTTACTCAGTCACCAGTAAAGTATCATTGAGTGAGTGGGTTTACTGTGTGACTGCTATACTTTCAGTAAAAAACTGAGCAGATTGCCAATATTTTGAACTGGGATTTTTGACAAATTAAAACTCAGGTCTTTATACCAGCTACAGTTCAGATTTGGCTCCCTTTAATTTCCAGCTTTTTTTCAAAGCTAAAATCAATGTCGAAATGCTGTGGGTGGCGAAAAGAAAAATGTAGTCCAAGAAGAGGACTTTGTAGACCATTTGGAAAAAGGAAAGAGATACTCACAAAGTGTGAGAGAATGCTTTGAAGGTTATACAGTAAAAATTCAAATATGTTAGAAGTGGGTTGCAAAGTTTTATGCAGAAGAGTTCTTTCTAAACAGAACTCCATAGTTGAGTAGAATATGTCAGGTTGGTAGCAACCAACTCCTGATAGTACCTGAGAATAACCGATGTCATATGATGCAGATGACATATTCAAAACATCCAAACCAAGAACTGAATATTATTTGTATAGTCGGGTTATGTTAGTCACTTTGATGTGTTGCCTTAAGAAAACCAAAGTGAAAATAATTACCAAGCTGTATTTTTGCAAGTGATTTGTTATTTAAAAGCTATGAAAAATTTTGATTTTGTAAAAAAAATTGTGACTAATGTTAAGATGCAGATACTTTACAATAAGTTTGGTTCATAAGAGTGAATATCACTGGGCTGAAAATGGCTTCACCAAAACCGTGAAATCAAACCTTCCCTTTACTGAATGGTTAAATTCAGAAAGAAATTCAAACAGAAAATTAAAGTGAAATAACCGTTATATCTAAATAGTCTTCTTCTATGTGCCATGTCCCTTCAGGATATTGGCAATCATGGCTCTCCACAATGTCCTGTCCCTTGTAGCTCATAATAACTTTTGTCTTTTTGCTATATCCCGCAAACCCTGCTCTATCATCTATTCACTCAGGCTTTTCAGGTCGTTCATGTGTTGCTTTTCTCTGTCTCTCTTACTTTCAATCTGTTTTGTGAGTATCAAATTTTCTAAGCACTCTTTCCTTCAAATGTCTCCTGCCTGATGTTAAGCAGAAGTGTCCTTTTTGTTTCTAGATCTTTGTCATTGCTCATATGTTTACTCATGGTATTCTCATCATCTTTCTCTAGAACGACATTTCTGTCGCTTTAAGTCACTTCTTCACATCTGATTTCAAATTATGTGTCATTTACAAATTAGACCCGCTAATTGGATTGTTGATTATTTATGATCTAGTCAGTTGTTTTGTTTAAGAGGATTATTTCATGTTGAAATCAGTTGTCCTTCTGAGGCAGCAAAAATAAAATATGAATGAAAAATGATTAAAATATGATTATTAAAATAAATAACTAAAATGCGTAATATGAAATAACACTGAAAACTTTTAGAAATTTATTTACGATTGTACTTTGAATCAAATAAATATTTAAATTGTTTTTTCCTCTCATATCATTACTGTGCCATTATATATGGTATTGTAACCTAGTGAATGTTAGAATAATCACCCAAAGGTTGGTCATGCACGATAATACTTAGGACAAGAACAAAACATATAAGATTCACCAGTGGTGCATAGAAGAAATAGTCAACTGCTAGAAGTGAGTCAAGTGAATTCCACAATGAATCTCCAACTGCAGATCAACATACAGTATTTACTACTGTATTTATGGGAATGGGGACATACCCATTATTGTCTGTAGGTATGCTACAACAGAAATATTACGGAAGACTTTTAAATATTTAATTTATTTATGATTGTATTTTTAATCTGATAAATATTTAAATTGGTTTGTTGTTCGTCATGTATACTCATTTTTATATTTTCTTAGAAGACCCAAAATATTAAGCGAAATTACTATGTGAGTGAAGTCTTTAGTAATGAATTTATGGAGAAAAATGTATTCATTATCGTAACTAAACAACAAATTTTTTAAATAATAATTCTAAAAAAAGCACTATTCAGTTATAAAAGTTATCTCCCTTTACTTTTGAATTATTGGTGAAATGAACCATTCAATGAAGTGAAGATTCCATTTAATGGTTTTGTTGTCGCCGGTTTTGGGGCAAATGGCATTTGTTGTTATAATTGCTTCTGCTTTACAACACAGACAAGAAAATAAACCACCACAGACTATATCAAATGCTTGTAATACTATGCATATGTTGTGGATGGACTAAGACCCCATTGTCTGAAGATGGTTATTTTTTTTGTCAGAAAAATGTTAGGAATATTAATGACAAAGTGGAAAACAATTTTCATGTAATGCCTTTTGTCTTTTAGGAGTTTATATTCACACAAAGTGAACAGAGGTGCTGAAATTTTAAACTTGTAAATTTCAACATGAAACAAAAGGCTCATAAAATATTTAAAAATAAAACTATTCACCCACTCAAGCACAACTGAAAAGAATTTATCTAAGCTCAACATAAAATTTGTTACAACTACTTCTAAAACAATAAAAGACTTAATAAAAGAAAGAAGAATAAACTAAAATTTGAAGGAGGAATTTACTCTTTCACTTGTAATATTTGCCGTGGGGCAAGACCTCAAGGAATTTAAATAAAAGATTATATGAACACAAAAGGGCTCTTTTACAAAACCAAAAACTCAGTGTATTAGTTGCACACTTTAATCAGTCTGACTATAGTTTTGACTTATAAAATGATACTTAACTTAAAGAGAAAACAATTTATTAAGACAGTGTATAAAAAAAGAGTTGTATTTGCAAGATCATCCACAGTAACTTTGTGTCCAGGTTCTTACAATTCCCCTTTCTTAACAGTTTTCTACTATCACAATGTAGAATACTTAAATATAAACAAACAGAAAGTAAATGAAATTGACTTTACGATATACCCAAAACACATGTTAAAAGAAAATTTATTTCAAAGTTAAAAATTTCAATGTCCTCTCACAGTCACAGGCATGTGCAATTACATGAATGTAGACATCAATTTAGTCTGATGCAATCATAAAGGATGAAACCTGTCACATGGAATATATATATATATATATATATATCAAGCAGTCCACAAAAAACAACATTCTTTACAAAGACCAGAAGACAAATAGAGTCCAAAGAAAAGCCAGAGCTCACCATCCACTGAACCCACTTACCCTACCATGCAGTGGCTGCAGACTTCTCTTCAGATCCAGCATTTCACATTGAAGGAAATGTCTGAGCACCCCAATACTTGGCAATGAGTTCTGCCAATGACTATATATATATATATATATATATATATATATATATATATATATATATATATATATATATATATATATGTATATGTATGTCAAAATTCAAGTGCCAGTTTCATGCACTTTTGTGCAGTCATCAGGCAGTCAGTAGCTGTAGTTTGTGAAAGTCCAAGATGGTAAGCCACCCAAACTCACCAGGGGGTGGCTAACCTATCCGACCAACATCAAAATAGCTGAACCCCTCCCCACCAAAAAAAACTCTGCCCTTTATTACAGTATTGAGCACTCTTTTTTCCTGTGTGAAATCTTAGGCAGACTCTTTTGGGAGCTGCTTATTCTTGTTTCTAACTATATATACAGTCTGTAATGGATGACAAAATATATACATGCTCCCGAAAAAAAATTATTTCGATTGAGCTTTTGGGGAGAAAAGTGAATTTGTAAACAGTGACTATTACTGCTGCTGATGCAAGACTCTTCGTTAAGATGAATTGAGTTCTCCAGTCACATGCATGTTTATCTAAAAATAAATACATCTAAATTCGCCTTCATCCCTGCCATGTGCCAATGGCTTATGGGGAAAATCTCCAACTGATACTAAATCAGTCAGGTTTCGATCCTGGTTTGAGGCAATCAGATGTCTAGCCACACTGATGAGCTGTGAAACAGCAAAACAGTCTGTCTGTGGATGACAATATATATATATATATATATATATATATATATATATATATATATATATAAGGGGATAAGAGTGTATGGCAATGATTTCTGATCGATTTACTTCCCAAAATACTTTCTGACTCTCAATAATATTCTGATAATGTTAAGGAAATGTATGTAAGACCAATCAGGTGAGTTTGAACTTAAATTACCTGCTTAAGCATTTGTCTGGCAAATCTCAATCTGCTGCCAAGAGATAAAATCTTATGAAAAAAAATCTACACCAGGAAATAATTCTAATTATAACAATAAACATCTTTCAAGTGTATATCTGGAATATCTGAAGAGAAGAAACCTTATATTTTGACTACTTTTCACTCTCTTCTTCTTGCTTTACAAAGCATTGCTTCTTTTATTGTTTTATTTTTTGTTTCCTATGCCTTGTAATTTCAGATATTTTCAATCTCTGCTCTTTGTTAATCCAGACTCTTCCTAACATTCCTAAGTGTACACTCTAGTGAAAAAGAAAATGGGAAAGGCTGGCAATCAGACACTGATCTGATCATTTTTCATCTTTTATGACAGAAATATACAAACTAACAAAATCAGTGGACTTTTTCTCTCTTGCAAAATATAAATCATCAATATTTATTGACACAGGTCAAAATATCACAGTTTTCAGATTATTTTTCCAAAACTTATGTTCAGTGCTTTTTACGTCTTTTGCAAGATATTCTTATCATGTTTTCATAATATTGTTAGTCTTCTAACATCTTATAATGTTCTTATAACAATGATGTTCACAATAACTTCTTTTCCAAGATATTATAATGTTTTCATAATGTTGCTAGTCTTCTAACATCATCTTATAATGTTCTTACTAACTTCTTTTACAAGATGTTCTCATAATATTCTCACAGTGATCAAGTTGTTTTTCATCTTGTTCTTATGATGATAATTTGTATATTATAATGTTCAGTTTGTATTTCTGGTATGAGGAGTTAACACCAAACCTTTTTATTTAATCTACAGGGGTAGAATGTCCTCATTCCACTGCTCATGTCTTGAATTATCTCATTTAGTTTATATTTTTAGTACTGTTCAGGTATTGTTTGCCACATTTCAGCTGGGTCTAAGTACACTGCTTGGCCTGGGGATTGAACTCATAATTACTATGTCAACAAATTCATTATACAATGCTTTAATCCACTAGGATGTTGTCCCATGGAACTTATATCAACAAATCCATGGGACAATAACCATTTTTAACCACAGATCTGACAAAGCAGTTGTATTTCGGAGACAGTTTAGATATTTTTTGAATGAGTTAGGTTCCATGCATGACATTCACATTAAAGTCTCAATCAGATGAGGCTCTTCAATCACTTAGTATTTCCAAGTAGTCTCCCATCTAAGTACTAAGTGGATTTAATGCTACTTTATTTCACTAATTGGGTGAGAACTAGTGCATTCAATGTCATAGGGTCATAAACATTAGACATAAAATGTAAACACATTAAGAATAAACTGTATTTACATTAGTCGGACTATTGTCCTCATCTTTGTCACCATATTTGTCACAATGTTTCGGCCGTTGTATGCTCCAGCCTTCTTCAGGTGATTGGAATTTCGAACCGAACCCTTTATTTCGATCACTGGGGTAGACTGTTCTAGTTCCACGAGCCATGTTTGGTGGATGTCAGTTATCAGTTATCTCCTGTTAATTTTCCCTCTGAAAGTTCTCCACTGCCTTAACCGGGTATTGAACTCACACTCTTTTGGGTCTGTCACTGGATCTAACCAACGCCTTTATCCACTGTGCCATAAAGGGTTCGGTTCGAAATTCCAACCACCTGAAGAAGGCCAGAGCGTACAACGGCTGAAATGTTGTGACAAATATGGCGACAAAGATGAGGACAATAGTCCGACTAATGTAAATACTGTACATAATACCTCATCTCAGAAATATAGACAGACTCTAAGAATAAACTCTTTAAATTTAACAGTATATAATTACGTTTGATTCCATCAAGTCACCACAAATATTACTAATTTAATATTCTGCCTTATAAAATGATTCAATATATTTACCACTAGGATAAGAAAATAATTGTTATGGTAATTAGCCCTTTCCCTATAAGGGAACATTCAGCATTCATTGACTGTACAGCCAGTGCCACTGTCAGTTGAAATTTATAAACTCTTTCTGAATTCCACTGTTATTATTCTTTCCAGGTTTGATGAAGGCATACTTCTTAAACTTTTGTCTGAAGTAATGTAGACATCTTCGTAATGTCATTATTTCCCCTTAAACATGGGCTTCCTATTTTAGTTTAGTGAAAGTCCTCAAGAGATGTGGTCTCTGTTATTTGGTGCAGTTCTTTGCTCATGAATCTGTAGGGCCAGTTCACATTCTTTAAAGAAGGATGGTTTTTTACTTTGATCTTTGTAATTCTGTTGTACCAGTCCATAAAGTTCAAAGAAGGATGGTCTTAGATGCCTAATTTGCACAAAGCTATTTTTAATCATTGATCTGAGAAAGCATTTGTATACAGGTGAATGCTTATATATTTCTGCTTGTGTTCTGACATATCTATTTAAGAATGACTCTTGAGTTAATGTTTTGCTTTTTTAGCAACTTGCAGTGTTGGTTAAAACTATAGTTCAATTTCCCCAACTTAGAAATGAAATTTGTTATAAGTGAGGTATTTGAAGTCTTGAGAATATATATGCGTAAATCTAAATGTCGAGAAGACCATAAGAAACAATATAAGCAAAAAATGTATTTAGTGATTTATTGCAGAGAAGAAGCAATAAAGGAAAACATTGTTTTTAAGAAAGAAACTTTTGGGTGGCATCAATTCTGAATTTGTTTTTAAAAAATAAAGTGGAGAAAAAGAATGTATGCTATTGTTGATATTTGGCCAGTCACTCATTACCACAACTTCTATAAACATTAGATTCCAGTGCCACCTACCTAGACCAACTCCAAGCAGGAAGAAAAATCACACTCAGTATTAAAAAAGAATTTGTAAAAATATTTTAAAAACTAGTCATTTTTGAGGAAGCAGTTTTTTTTTTTGTAAGCATCATAAAGAACTGAAACATTTACTCAATTCAAGTCATAAGGGTCCTGGGGATTTCTTCTTTTCCTATGTGCTCTATTCTCTTCAGGACCTAGGCAATCATGCCTCTCCACAACTTCCTATTTTTTGTAGCTCATAGCAGCATTTCTCTCTTTACTAAGAGCTCCCTCCCAGTTCTTTGTTCCGTCATTCATTCATACAAGCTTGTCAGGTAAATAATTTGATACACCCCCGCTTGCCCTCAGTATGCCTCATGATGTGTTCCAAGCCCACCTTCCTCATTATGTGTCCAAAGAATTTCAGCTATCTCTTCCTGATTCTGTGTAAAAGTGTTCTTTCTGTAGTCATTTTCTTTAAGACTTCTTTGGTGGTAAATTGCTCAATCCATGGAATTCTCAGTATCCTTCTACAGAACCACATTGCAGCTACCTCGATTTATTTCTCGTCCATGGGAAGATTGTCTAGAATTCACTACAGTATAAGAAGATTGAATGATTTCAATACAGATTAGTCTGATTATCTTCATATATTGCATATAAATTGAATTCTGCTAACAGGAATTTTTTTTTATTAGAAACAAACAAAAGAGTACATAGCTATTATGTAATATTGGTCCTCCTGTGTGGCAGTGAATGATGGACAGTCTCCTTACATATGAAGAAGAGACTTGAAGCAACAAAAATATGGTTCTACAGAAGGATGCTGAGAATAACATGGACCAAACATGTGAGCAACAATAAAGTTTGAGAGAAAGACGAAACAAAAAGGACCCATAAAGGGTGTGATGGATAAATTGCCATCTAAATCCCCCAAAAGGAAAATAACACTGACATCTCATTTTAACAGATATATTTACCAAAATTAAACAAAAATATCTTGAAATACTAAAGAGTAAATTTATACAGTAAAATCACCATTGGTTTTAACCACAGCCTCCAGATGACTTTCGAATCTCCTTTATCTCTTTTAGATGGTCTACTTGTTTAAGCTGGTGAATGCTGCCATAATCCATCTTTGGTGTTACAAGGAATTTTGTTGGTCTTTCATTCAACTGCACCCCAGACATAATAATCAAGGGGGTTGCAGTCCGGGAAGTTAGGCAGCCAGATGTAATGAGCAAAGTGATTGCAGAAATTGTCAGACAGCCATGACTGGGTTCTTCTGCTTGTGTGGCATGGTGCAGGGTCATGTTGCCAGACATAGGGCCTTCCATCAGCTACCCTCTTGACCCAGGGCAGTACTACCTCCTCAAGGCACTTGATGTAGGCTTCCGTATTGAGTCCGAGACTCTCACTAACAAATTCAGGAGTTCTTTCCTTTTCAGAATGATCAGAGAGATTTTCCCAAGCTGATCTACCTTCGTAATCACCATTAGGCTCATCCAACTCTTTCTGAATCTTCTGCACTCCCCTCAGACTGACACTCAAACACTCTGAAATGTTTGTATTGGAAATTTCGGCATGAATGCCAAGCAGTACAGCATGCTGTTTCTAAATTTTGGGCAGATTGAATTAGGTGATGGTGCTCTTTTTCTCACAGATGGTGCCCAACTGACCTGACTATACTGTAAAGTTGACAAAATCAAAAACAAACAATGCACACACATGAAATTAAAAATATATAATGGCGACAATTAACCCATCGCAACCTGTACACGAGGTATAGATAATTTGAATTTCTAGGGTTCGTAAGGAAAGAAGGATTGGAAAATTTGATACTCACAAGACATACTGGGGAACAGAGGAACACAAAGCATAACCGACATAGTGATCTTGAGTAAATGGACGGCAAAACAAGGTTTAGGAAATATAGCAAAAAGACGAAATTTATTAAGAGCTACAAAGGACAGAAAATTGTAGAGAGCCATGATTGTCCATGTCCTGAAATGACACAGCACATATAAGAAGTAAATAATTTCATTAATTAATTTTACTATTCAGTTTCTCATCGTTCTTATTTTCATTTCCTTGGGACCCAAAATACACATGATCATGGATTCTACTTAAATTATAATTTACAAGCAACTGTTTTTCAGTAAAGAATGTACCAAATTTAAAAAAAAACTCTCATCTGTTTTGGTTTAGTGTTAAATTATCAGAAAGAATTTCTTGTAATTTTTAAAAAGAAAAGAATTTTAGATATTAACTATAAAAGTCATGCTTAAGAAAAATAAAAGAACAGATTTACTGATAATTGGAAAGAGAAAGATGGCCGACATGCTGATTGGGAAAGAGACTTTTAGAGCTTCTTTTTATTTTACTACATCTTAATCAGAACCGAATTCTAAAATGTCAAACTTACTTATCAAACTAACTTTGCAAGATAACTAATTATAACCTATTGAGACTGGCTTTCTTTTTACAAAATTCAGTTCTCTTGAATACATACAATTTCATTATACATTTGCTAATGTCAGTTTGACTCACCTTTTCTCAACTTATGTATTCCTAAGAATATTCAACATATCATATAAACTCATGGATGAGCCTGCTTCATGAATAGTGTGACTGCTGAACTTTTAGGAAAAACCTGATTTTTTCATATAGCTCATGTATGATGTGACCCCCAGCTTCTGAGCAATACTCGTAGGCCTACCATAGTCAAATATTGTAGGACTGGGCATCATCCTGGAAATATTTTATAGCAAATAAATAGTCTTCATTCTTTTTTGTACAAATAATACCAGTAAATGTAAAGAATATAAGAAATAAAAATAAACAGAGGAAGACAGAATAAGGAATACAACTGAAACATATACAGTATATATATATATATATATATATATATCAGACTAAAGGGGTACTGTTGAAAAAGCCATAGCTCGGTGACGTAAACACACATGAATGAAGGTGAACACAGATTGGGGAAAAGAAACAAAACATTGTTAATTTTCCATTTATAAAAGGTATTTGTAGATTTTCAGTGACATACATAGTGAATGACATTCTGCTGTTCATGTAGCAACAGAAAGAAAGAATCTAGGCTATGGGAGGCAGGCTAAAAGAGCTTACCTGTATCGATAAGGCCAGACAAATGTACTGTGAGAATGTAGATCTACCAGGTAGGTTATGGTCGCTAAAAATGCATTTATTTTAACTCCTCTAGAAAAAACTTACCAATGTATAGTGTAACCAGACACTGAAAATGCATTATTTTTAACCACATCAACAAAATTGCCTGTGTATAGTACAACGTCCTATCTTTAGCATAAAAAGCTGATTATAAATACTCGCACTATACTTAAGCATATATGGTATGTATCCCCAAGAATATTCAAATGATAAAACAATTACTCTGGTTATATATAATTCATAATTACATATAAATTTATAAATATATATACTGAGAGTAACAGCAAAATTGTCCAATTGTTAAATTAAAATGTGAACTGTTGTATCTTAGAAATGATTGAAGATATATTACTGGATTTCTTCAAGGTTTTTATAACATTATTGGACTCTACTTTGAGCAATAATCATTTATAATTACTCTCCAAGCTTAACAGAAGAATTGTGACAAAATCAATCATAAATGAAAATGACATGTTCATCATTAATTAACCATAGCTAAGGAATGGAAGCTCAAGAAGTATTGAAATAAAGTTTACATATATATATATATATATATATATATATATATATATATATATATATATATATTATCCCTGGATTGTTTCCAACTTATTCAAGATGATCATTGCCATCTCTAGTCTTCTAACTTTTTGTCCCAGTGTAACAAGGTGCCTCACAGGTTTCACATTCGATTTCATTTTTAAGCTTTTTTCACTGCTACTGGGACTATCACAGCTGGAACTCCTCTCTCATGTTCTAAACGTCTTATGGATTGAGTTGGATATTTTCTAATTGATCTCTTTAGCTCTAAGTTGAAATGATGATCCCTCTTCCTGTTGTGACCTCCTGATCTAGTTTTCCTCTCTACTGTTTCCTCTTTTTTAAAATTATTCACCATTCACTTGCTGGTTCTTGAATGGACTTTGAAGATGGAAGCCAGAGTATGAATGTTGGTACCATTACTGAAGGTCTGAATGATCTTTTTCTTCTCACCATTTCTCAGTTGGGAAGACAGTCTGACACAAAACAATTTTAACTTGCTCTCTTTTTAGCAGAATAACTCGGTGTTTTTCAGTGATTCTTATGACAAATGGTGTCAAGATGGCTAAACGTCTTATCTGAAAACCTGGAAAAAAGAAACTCAGTTTAGTAGTTTTCTTTTAGATATTAAACATTTTGTGGGTTGGATAATTATGCTGTAACACAATTTGGACAATTTTGCTGTTACACCTGGTACAATAAAAATACACTTGAAATAAACAATCTCTTGTATTAAGAAAACTGATATGTATCAGTGTTAAGATAGTAACACTGTGATACATTTAAGTCATATTGTAGTGTTCAATACAAGAAAGAAAAATAGGCCAGATGAGACAATACAAGAAAGAACAAAAATATGCCAGATGAGATCAAGAAGTGGTCCATTTTTATTGGCTAGGAAGGGAAGAATCCCAGCATAAATCTTTATGATTTGTCTATAAACTTGGGGAGGGGATATTTATGCAGTCCTTATCCTTATTAAGGAATTAGTGCATTTGTAGAGATACAAAAGGTGAGCATCTCCCTTTGGTGTAGATAAGTCTCATTGGTCACATGATGGCCGGTTAGTGATGTCAATTCATACAGTGATGAGAGTGGCCAGTCATTTAGTTTGTTTACGGCAGCCAAACCAAGAAGTTACTTTTTTAGCCTGGGCCAAGTGGCCCGGTTTGATGCTAAATCTGCCTCCTCCAGCAAATGCTAGAGCTTACGAGTCCATGATGCCATTTCTTTTTGGGCCATATCTTCCTTGGATATATAAAGAAACTCCGGGCAGCAGACTTAATTTGGGAAAACCCAAGACTTGCTGTTTCCCCTTTGTGGAATATGTCTTCACCTGGGACAATGTAGATGAATTTGGCCCATTTGAATCTGGAGTCCTAAACATGGCTTCTCCAGAAATACAGAAGAATCTCTATATTATATGTATGACCCTTCCTTTTTGTTTCTCCTTACATTCTGCTCGCTGTGTAGATTATATCATATATTGTTCTTTGCATGAGACGTGTGTGTGTATATATATATATATATATATATATATAGTTAGGTAATGAAAAGTTTGGTAATCTGTATGGATAATCCCAAAGAGAGCTCAATGGAAAACCAGAGTGAATATTAATTTAATTAAAATTACAAAACAGACAACCTTAAGGTTTCCATTGATTATATTTTATTTCCACAGGAAAGTGGTTTGGGTTTTGAAGAACCAGGGGAAAAAAAACACTTTCCTGGGGAAATAAAATATAATCAATGGACTCTTAAGGTTTCTTAATTTTAATTAAATTAATATATATATATATTAGTGAATATACATAATATCTAACACTAATCAGAGTTTCATGCAATCTCCAGGTGTGGATTCTGGCCATTATCTATATATAGTTTTGTGAATGTCTTAGTGGAATAAAAAGTCTCTCTAAGAACAAAGCATGTTTGTCATTTATTTTCCTTTCAACCATTCTGATTTGTCCATGAATTACAGTGTTATTTTATCACGCTTATTATATCCATGATAAAATAAAAATAAAAAATGTCCATAATGAGGAAAACATAAATTGGAGAATAAACCTTTCTTCTAAGTCTCTTCTGTTAGACAGTCATTACTAAAAAAAACAGGAAAATTATATTTGTAATTTCAGCATGGAGCTCTGCAAGGTTCCAACACAAGACATATCTGATGGAATTTAACACAAGGCCACTTATTTTGCATGTACATGGGGACAAAGGCCAAAAAGAGTCCCGCTCCATTGGTTACTTACTCTGCAGTAGGTGATTCAGGTATCAGGGATTAACTTGAGCTCACTTTCAAAGGGGAGGTACTGCTTAGAGAGATGGATTTCCTGGAACTTCATTTCATTAATTGTTTAGTTTTGAGTCAAATTGAAGACTCAAAATAGCTAACACTATATTCTTTCCACATGCTGCAATTAGGTTAAGCCTGACTGGCAAAAAACTCATCACTACAACTTCCGTGTAAATTAAATGATAATGCCACCTATTTATAGACCAACTACAAATGCGCCATTGTTAAGGGAGAGAACTCACACACACCATTCACTGCCAGACAGATATGAATATATAGATCAACAGTATCTCCAATATGAATACATTGCAAATGATGTTAAGAAAAAAATGTATTGAAAACAGGGATTGTCAGAGGTCGGGAATTAATGCAATATTTAATAACAGAATAAGGCATTTGTACATAGAATACAAAATTTACTTATATTTCAGTTTGAATAAAACAACAAATATTGACTATTTGATGCATCTCATGATGATTGTTAGTGAAATAATCACTTAGACAATTTTAACATTGATATTATCATATATTGATTATTAAATTGTCTGGTCTTCATCATTTCATATGCAGTAATCTTCAATGATCTCTTATGCCACATAAATGTTGGCTTTTAACCCAAGATGCTAGAATATAAAACAAATAATACTATTTTCCCTCTTCTCGATATGACAAAACAGATCTCCCCATAAATTCAAGTTGTTTACAAATTATATGTTTTAAATGATATGTATGGTTCTAGGTTAGGGACATTATGTGAGTTTGGTCCAACAGTTATGGCTGACCATTTTTCCTGAATTAAATTATAGATCTCTATCACACTCATCTATGATTTGGGCAATAAATAACTTATTCGTGAAATGTTAATTAGTAATTAAATCCTTCAAGAGGTTGTCTGAGACAAGTAGAAAAAAATCTATGGCCATTCATTTTTCTGATTCCTAAATGAATCTTTCAAAAGATTTCATGAAAATATTCTTTTTTATTTCATGAAAATATTCTTTTCTTATTTTCATTTATATCTCTATCTTTCTTGTTTTGAACATATTTTCTCAGTCATTCTAATCTCTGATCTTCTCTAAATGTGCACTGCATTCAGTAAATGTTGACATGAAAAATCCATGTCCAGAATATTTGATTTATATTTATACTGTTGCAATGACTAAATTGCTTAATGTATTAATCATATTATCATAGAAGAGGAAAAGAGAAAACTGTTAAATTATAGAAAAATGTTGTGAACACTTTCTTTTTCTGGCAGTCTCTGTCTTTAGACATGTTTCAGTGCGTATCTGATGCAAAATGCTCCTTCCAGGTAATAATGTTAATATAGGATTTAAACCATATTCACAGTTAGAGTTATTTAAAACCATCTGAACTGATTGGTTGACCTGCAGAACATGAACTCATCATATGAGTATATTTAGATCTCAGTTCCAAAAATTAATGTAGAAAATCATAGAGAGACTGATTGCTGTGATGTAATGATGAGACAGGAGTTTAAATTAACTAAATTATATGGTGGGGAGGGGATATTAAACCCCCAAAACTTAATATTTTTTTTTTTAAATCATTTTTCTCCAAGAAAGGAAATAAAGCCACTAGGATGCAAGAGGTAACTGAGTGTTAAAGAATATAAAAGAAAAAACTCTCAAGGAAAGAGTACAATAGAAGAATAAGAATTGAGAAGACAGAAGATAATTATTGACATTACATTTAAATTTTTGAAGATGAAAACTTGACTGGAGAGCAAAAAAGCCAGAAAAGAATCCCACAAGCGAGAAGTGTAAGAAATTGTTAGCATAGAACTTATGGTTAGGTCTAGCCAATTCAACTGTAAAATGATGAGAGCTTGCTGCCAGTTTCGTACTGTGCTTAAATCAATAAAGTCTAGGTACCACATAGGAAAGTTCAGTTGTAGTTATTTAAAACCATCTTGATTGGTTGACCCACAGACCATGAACTAATCATCTCAGTTCTAAAGATAAATGTATAAAATCATAGAGAGACTGATTTCTATGAAATAATGATAAGACAAGAGCTAAAATGAACTAAATTATGTGGGAGAATTATCATAACCCCCAAAATAAACCTAATTTCTTCTAATTCTTGACCTCTTTTCATCAATTTGGAGAAATTAATGCTTTTAACTTTCCAGTACAGGAAAACTTATTCTTTTTCTCAATAGACAATTCATTCTCTTTTGACAAGGCTTTAAAGTGAAGGTAAGCATTCTGTTTTTGGGGGTTTTTTAAAGTGAAAAAGTAAAAAGGAAACAAGAAAGGAAAATCTATACCCAGAGATAACAGCAATTAGCTGTCTTTGTGACAACGACATCTTATTCTTCACTCTGGGGTGCAAGGTTTCAACCCAAGGTAAATTTAAGGCAGCATTTAGGAGAAAATGCTTCAGTTAAGATTTTTCTGAATGTTCTGATTCGACAAGAAAAAAAGTTAACCGGAATTTAATGTAAAAGACATCAGGATATCTTTTAGAAATTGACTTGCTGTACATATTAATTTGGATTGTAAGACTTCTACTGATGCACAATTCTAAAGTATTACGATGCATCAAAGGTATTTTCATTCTTACAAAGCTTTATTCCAAAGATCATTTCATGTACAAATCAACTGACTTTATACAACAATATGATTAATACATTATATAAATTAATTATTACAATTGTATATGAAGTAAATCTTATATTTTTCAACTAATAAAATCCCATCAGAATGTTTGTTTGGAAAACAACAATTATCAATAATATTCATTGATTGATCAATGGATTTATTTTTTTTATTTTATCAACCGTTATTAGGTTATTTAAAGCCAGAAAATATTTTTCAAGTTGTAAGAATTTTTTTGGTAGATAATAATGATTATTTTTAATTAACCCATATCTGGGGGAGAAGAAGTGGATTCAGACCTTTCCCAAGGTTATTTGAATGTAAGTGAATTTAATGAACTGAACAGGAATTGGATCTAGGCTCTCGAGTTAACAATTCCAAGCAATTATTCATTGAACCACCTGCACATTCAAACTTACAACACCTGGTATTCTCAAGTGTTCACAAGTCATCAGTCTAAAGCTCCTCCTGCAATGTGGGATGCAGGTTTGAATCCTGCTGGAGAGCACATATTTTTCTTTAAAATTTTTTGTATATTCAAGCCAGTATACAAAAATAAAGACACTATTTAAAATAAACAGAGCGTCTGCTCAAATATGGGTATCCACTAAAAGTAACATTTAAAATGATAAAAATCTGATGTACTAATAAAAAAATCTATTAGTTCTTCAGCAATAAATAAATAAATAAGTATATATATATATATATATATATATATATATAAAAGCCATACAAGACACAATGACAACAGCTGCTCTCAAATGCATCCAAGTAAAATTGGTTTGGCAAAGAGAAAAAAATGGAGGAAATACAGCATGTCAGAAAGTCTTTATCGGGCTGGACAAAAAGTTTTGCCCTGTGGAGTCTGTGGTCAATTACCAAAATTATACATTTTATGTCACTTCACCAGGAAGCATTCCCGAAGGAGTCAGAACATATTTCAAGGGACACAAGCCAACCAGTAAATTGGTTTGGCCTGCTGTCGCTTCTGGTGGCTTAAAATCACCCTTGATGTTCATTGAAGAAGGAGCGAAAGTGAATTGTAGACTTTGCCAGCAAATGTTGGTGAGGGACATGTTGTCCTGGTTGCCAGCCACATTTGTAAGTCACTATCTCTACACTCTAGACGGAGTTCCCACTTACATGTCTAATTTGACACAGAAGTAGATTTCTGTGGATTTTCTGACAAGTCAATTAGGTCTCCATCAAGACCAGACATTTTAATCCTATGGACTTTCTGATATGGCCCATATTGGGGAGTGATGTTTCACGTATCTCATACTCAAGTGTATCAGACCTGAAAGAAGCTCTTATGGCATTTTGGTACAATTTGAGTGAAGAGGAAAAAAGAGAAATCATGCACTTCAGTTAAGAAGAGACTAAGAGCTAGGGAAAAACAAAGGGTGGCCATTTTGAATGGTAAATGTATATCAAATATTGGTAATAAATATAACAATCAGTCTATAAACCGTCATTGACCAAAATCTAAAACTCTTTTATTTTATGATGAAATAAACAATGTCTAAATGTATATACGCCATGCAGTATACTGGGGTGGGGGGTATTGGCTGCAATAGTAGGTATATAGTAACTATCATAACAGTTCTATAATACAGGGTGCCCAGTAAAAATGTGGAAAATTTATTCTTTGAGAAAATACACCAGCTTTAATTGGTCCATCTCAGTAGTCCTCTATAAGCTCAGATCTAAATGTTATAGATTACTGTATCTGGAGTATATTCCTAACACATTTTCACAATTGCTGTTGTGACATCATCAATATTAATTCATTGAACTATAACTTATAGGAGGCACAGTGGAGTAATGGATAGCAGCTTGGATTGAGGAATCAGAGAGCTGAGTTTGAATTCCACTTGAATCCGTTACATTCACTTATGTGCTAATACCCTTGGGAAAGGTATGAATCCTCTTCTCCCCCCAGCTATGGGTAAATAGCAGGACAGACCAGGTTCTATCACTTTCGATAGCAACTGGTCTACTGTAGAAAGAAATGGCAACCTAACGTGGCAAAAAATCTGCTTCATCAGTCATCTATCAAAAGATACATGATCGCCTAAGCATGTATCACGCATGCCACATAACTGACTGAACTAGAATTTAACCGAAGCTTGGAATGAAATCCTCTTGACATTATCTACAAAGCTATTGCCTCCTGGTTACCATGCTTACAACTTTGTGTTAAACATTCAGGCAAACATTTCAAACATCTACGATGATTGTTTAGTTTGTGCAGGAATAATGATAGTTAATTAAATTTTTTTCTGAATTTACAGACTTTTTACTGGGCACTTTGTAGCTGTGCTAGGATTCATTTAATTTTTCTGGGAATGTGTAAAGGATAAGATTTTTGCACACAAGCCAAGTTCTGGCGATGCCATGATTCAGTTCATATGGGAGGCTTGCCAGGAAATTGATGCTGATAATGATATTTTTGGCAGAGTGTGTATGATGCCCACTTTCGGCTGGAAGAGTATGGGAATGCTGGGAGCAAACAGTTTGAACATTTGAGGGGTTGATATGTTTATTATTGTTATACTTGTATAATCCACATGATACATTTTGTGCACACGTTTTGTTCTTCATTACTGTGCACCTACTTTTGCACACCCTTCTATATAATATACAATGTATTTTATTTAAGTGGATTATTCTGATGTTAGTACCAATATATTTTTCCTCTGTGGGTGCATGACAGAATGGTTAGACTATTGAAATTAATTTTCAAAATTTCACTATAATCAATTTGTCAAGGAGGTGACTTCTTGATAATATTGGGCTGAGGATAGAATCTCTGCATGACACTGTAAAGAAGTGTCTCAAAAATCATACTATCGGTTGACCCAAGCCTTCTGAATTAAACTGAGTAACCAGAACTATTAGGAATCTGTTGACAGTTATGCTAGCACAAAATCACAAGTTATCATAACTGAGGTTTTAAACATACGACATAATTGCAGTAAAAATCATACATTGACTGTGGGTGTTGAGGAAACATAAATGTGTCTAATTCAAGGCCTAAGTGCCACTCAAGGTAGAAGGTTAATGAATAGGGATGCTTTAATGGCAAGGGTTGTATATTATGAGGATTAGGATAATGGCTGACATTTAACTTGAAAAGAATAAGACTTTAGTGATCAGGGAAGCATCCTCTTGTGAGATATTGTAACATTTTCTTTACTATTTTTTCTTCTGGTCTTATGATATACTTGTTATTTTTATTGTTTATGTAAATTAAATTGTAAATACTATTCCTGTGTTTTAAAAATCAGAAGACTTTTGGAAATAATCCAAGACTTATTGACTTAACTATGTATTTATTCTAATCAATGGAAGAAACGGGCTTGTCGTAATTCATGTCTTTAGACTGTGTGGTAACATAACTTGACAGTTGGTTCCTTTCTTCTGACTTAAAAAATTACCATTACTTCCACATGTTTCTATATGCAAATCACTAAGTGATTGACTGTATGTAACTGATGTCTGCAGGATTTGGTCACAGTGGTTCTATATTGATTATGTTGAAGACAGGCAGTTTTGTTCCTGGACAGTTGGTACTTTTACTAATGATTAATGTTTCAAGGTTAAAGTAGGTGTGGGTGGGAGTAAAAGAAGTTAGAGAATATTGTGTCATGCTTATTATAATAAATAGTCTAATGTTTGTATCACTTGAATCAAGCTGTTGTTTTGAATTTAATAAAAAACTTTTCCAATCACAGAAACTTTAGATCAATTTTCTAAATCTGATGATTTCTATCTCTCAATGTCAATGTTTTATTTTTAAAATATTCTACTTTTCTATTTTTTACCTTCAACCATCTTTTGGTGGATATATGAACAATCAATACATTAGAGATTTTGTACACAGTCTTGGAAGAATAGATTACTGTGTGTGTCTCACAGACTAATGATAACAGTTCATGCTTCAATGAATTCTCCTTGATTTTCATCTTATGATCAAATGTGTTTAACCTAATTAATATTTATATACAAGTTGTATATGTGTTTAACCTAATTAATATTTATATACAAGTTGTATATGTGTTTAACCTAATTAATATTTATATACAAGTTGTATATGTGTTTAACCTAATTAATATTTATATACAAGTTGTATATGTGTTTAACCTAATTAATATTTATATACAAGTTGTATATGTGTTTAACCTAATTAATATTTATATACAAGTTGTATATGTGTTTAACCTAATTAATATTTATATACAAGTTGTATATGTGTTTAACCTAATTAATATTTATATACAAGTTGTATATGTGTTTAACCTAATTAATATTTATATACAAGTTGTATATGTGTTTAACCTAATTAATATTTATATACAAGTTGTATATGTGTTTAACCTAATTAATATTTATATACAAGTTGTATATGTGTTTAACCTAATTAATATTTATATACAAGTTGTATATGTGTTTAACCTAATTAATATTTATATACAAGTTGTATATGTGTTTAACCTAATTAATATTTATATACAAGTTGTATATGTGTTTAACCTAATTAATATTTATATACAAGTTGTTTATATAAGCTATCACCAAGAATTTTTAAGCACCAAATGATGTTCAGATACGATTTTACTTTATAATATACTTAGGATTTTGGCTAGTACATGAGTTACTTAAATTTAGTACAAGAATTAGTACTCAACTTGTTTAAATGATTGCTTACAGTTTTCATGCTTGGGTTTAATAAATAGAAAAGAAAGATATTTCAGTGTAAATGAATTGGTAGAATTCCTGTATACAGTATAAAATAATGTATTTATTAACTTTCTGGTTTAATTTTAAATCTTTTTTTCTCTCTATTTATTTTAGTTGCTTAAGCCTACATCGACGTTAGAAGATGAGTTCCATAATGTAATGGGACATAGCTAGGGAAGAAAAATGTATTCTCCCATTTGTGTTTACCCCCAGTTAATGGGCATTATTATATCCATGATATAATAACACTATAATTCATAAAAAGAAAAAAAATGTCTGAAAGAAAAAGGAATGACAAACATACTTTGGTCTCAGGGAAACTTTTATATCACTAAGACATACAGAAAAAGTACATATACATATATACATGTGTCCCACACAGAGAAATTACATCACATATCTACACAACAAAGCAACATGTAAGGAGAAACAAATATGGAGATACTCCTGTGTCTGGAGAAGCAATTTTTAGGAACCCAGATTTGAATGGGCTGGATTCATACATACCAGGCGAGGATATATTACATGAACAGGAAACGAGTCTTCGGTTTTCCCAAATTGAGGACTGTGAGTTGGAGTTTCTTTCTGTATCTGGAAAAGATATCTCCAAAGGGAAACAGCACCATTGACTTGTAAGATGGGGCAGATTTAGCCTCTGTCTGGGCAATGGGAGGGCCCGAGCCAAAGAAAGCAACTTTAGTTTAGCTGCTGTAAATGAACTGAATTTGACTACCGTCATTAAGCTGCCATGTGACCCACATAACATATCTCCACCAAAGGGAGATAATCGCCTTTTGTATCCATCAATAAGATTTAGTCAAATGTGGGTAGATAAGCTTATAATCAAGTTGTTTAAAAAGAAATGTGTGTACTATAGTTGTAACATTCTGTAAGATTATTTACACTGGAACTATTACCATCATCATTGTTGTTGTTGTTATCATAACATTTTGCCCATTGGCACTCTGACTTTCATCAGATACTTTTCAATCCAGGTAATCTTCAGGGAATTTTGAACTGAACCATTTATTTAATCAATATCGGTAAGTTGTTCTCATTCCACAGACCATGTCTAGGAATATCTCATATAGTTCTTATTTTTAGTAATGTTCTGTTAAACTCAAAAGTACTATGTCACTGAATTCCCCCATAGATTAAATAAAGGGTTAATATCAAGATTCCATGATCAAAAAGCACCTGGTGATGGTCAGCAGCTGAAACAATGGGGTAATAACAACAAAGGAGATGACAATAGCCAGTCCTACTGTAAATAATGAAAATAATGGTAAATCCTCACCCCCAAAATTCAGACAGAAAAAAAAGTTTATAAGACGAGTTTGTTAACTACCATTCGATGATAAGGCACCATGAAACTGACAAACATCAAGGCCACAAATATGACTCAGTATTATGGTAGAATTGAAAGAAGAAATTATAGGAAGTAATTATCTGTCAAAACTGACGAGGGTTTTCCAAGCAGCTGGCAAAATCAACTCTGAGTAGAAACTGAAAGAGCATATATTGAGCTGTATGGTTGAGTCTATTTTAATTGGTAAATGTGACAAGTCTCCTGCAGCTAATTATAAGTGAAGTAGGTGTGGAGATAACAAAGGTGAGCAAGGATTGGTTAATTTTCTCATATTTGTATGAAAGTCTAACACCTAGTTAGTATCAAACTCACTGTAGTAGTGATGTCTTGCAAAAAAAATTCTCATATTAATACACTGTATGTTAATAGTCAAAGCAACAGTATAGCTGATTTCTCTTTCGATCTAACTTTCCAGTGGGAAAAAAAAAACTGGCTGCTTATATTCAATGCTTCTAAAACCAAACTAGTTAAATTCCATCACCACCGATCAGACCCTGAACTACTGCCAGTTATGATGAAAGGATGTCCCTTTGAGGAAGCACCATGCCTTGAGAGGATATTAGGACTCAAACTCGGACCTGACCTCAAGTGGAATTCCTATATAACCAATAGCTAAAGATGCAAGTAAAATGACCGACTCTCTGTACCACTCCAGTAAGTACCTGACTCCCCATGCTATCCTCTGCTTTTATAAGAGCCAGGTCAGGTCGAAAATGGAGTACTACTGCCATATTTGAGCAGGAGTTGCCCAGACCTCACTTTCCAGTTTTGGTAGAGTTCAAAAGTGTCTTAGAGTCCTTGTGAGAGAAGAATTATTTTCCACACTCCAATTTCTCTCTCACAGGAGGGATGTGGTGAGCCTCTCACTGCTCTATCACTACCATGGAAAGTGCTCAAATGGACTGCAATTCCTGGTTCAACCAGGTCTGACCTTCATGGCTAGGACCTGTCATGCCACTTACATAATAGAAAACCACCCATATTCTCTCTGTATTCCATCAGCAAGAAGTAAGTTCTACTCAAACAACTTCTTCCCATGAACGAATGGCCTATGGAACAGACTCTCTAGAGTATGTTTCCCTGATCACTACAATCTTAACCTGTTCAAGACCAGAGTCAACCGTTATCTTCCTCTCCTATCTATATAAAGTACCCCTTATCATAACCCTCTACCTCAAATTGTCCTTCAGACTTGTACAGGGTGAGCCTTACTAAAAAAAAATAAATAAATGTAATGAGCCTGAACAAGATAGATTTTGTTGTTTTGTTTTATTTTATTCATGATATTTACTATTATTATTTTATATTTTTTATTTAGAAATAATATTAATATTAATAATAATGTCCCTACAAGTGCCTCAGTTGAAATTTTATGATCAGAACAAAAAAAGAAAAAGATACTGATCCAAACATGTTATTGAAGAGGGAAGATAATTCCTCATAGAAATTCAGGTAACTATCAGACTGCACTGGCCAAAATGCTGGGATCAAAGCACCAAATGTAAGTAAACTCATTCCTGTAATTCATGGAAAATATCAGACAGTAGTATGAGAGTAAGAAGTCAATACCAAAGTTTATTATTGCTAGGTAAAATATTTAAAATCTAAGACATGCAGATGATATGTTGATGGCAGATATACAAAGAAAACTGCAGATACACTGAGACAAGGTAATAAATGAATGTGAGAAGAAAAGACAAAGCATCAATTGTAAGAAGAGAGAATTTACGGTGTCAGCAACAGTTACAGCCCAAGGTGCATGTTACAAAATAAGGATTTCAGAATCAATTCAGTACAGAAATTTAAATATCTGGAAAGAGTTTTAACAGATGATGGAAAATGTAACATCAAAATACAAAGGTGCATTGGAATAATAAAATATATACTCCTAAAGCTAAACAAAGTATTAAGAAACAGGAAAATTCTGTTAGAAACATAGAAAAGAGTGATGAACTGGTATGTAATATCATCCCACTTTATTTTGGTGAATGCTGGAGAATTTCATCAGATGTAAGAGGAGACTTGTGGAAACAAAGATATGGTTCTGCAGAAGGATACTGAGAATACTATAGACTGAAAATGTGAACAATGAAGAAATTTTTAGGTAAATAGGAACAAAAAGGATACTTGTACTTAAAATAAAAAAGTAACAGTTTCTTTATTTCAGAAAGAAACAGTCAAAATTTCTAGGAGAGCATAATGACGCAAGAGAAAATTTAACAGAATATACTGAAGGCAACAGAGGTAGGTGGAAACAACAAGCAGCTGGTGTAATATGTTTGTGCAAATGGATGGCAGAACAGGGATTGGGAGGAATAGTTAAAAGAAAAACATTACTAAGATATACAAAAGATACGACGCTGTGGAGAGTCATGATTTCCCACATTCTGATAAGGCGCAGAGGAAGAAGAAGCATTAGACAACATAAAATATTCAGAGATTAAAAAAAAGCTATTATATTTCTCCAGAAAACTTTATTATAAACAGAAATAGTAAAATCTCAAAGGTGTTGATCAAGTTGCAATTTGTCAGGTATGTTTTAATTGCCACAGTTTTATTGTCTGATGAAACAGAAGTTAACTGCTTGATTTCATCTGCTTATAAAATTAAGTAAAGCTGTTTACCTGAGGGGTTTTAAAATTTCTCATATCAGGAAGATAATAAATTCTCTTATTTATTATATTAGATAGTGTCATGCAATAAGCTCTAATTTAAAATGTGCAGAACTTCCTGCAGAAAGGAGACATAGAGTCTGGACAGAAATTCTATCTCTTATCTGGTCTTGGCATATGTAGGTCATCTTTTCTGTGCTCTGCTCAGCTAAAGCTATGAGAAAGAGAATTAATACCACTGAGTAAAAGAACACTATGTTTTTTTTTCTTTCACAAGACTCTAGAAATTTAGGAATGGAAATATATTCTTATAATTAATTAATTTTAATTCTTTCAAATGATTAAACAGTAATGGTTTCATATTATTCTTCATAAAAGTATTGGGTTATATATTTTGAAAGTACAAAATTTAGTACTTTTAAAGAGTAGTTCCAAATCATAAATGAAATATTTTCTAAGATAACATAACAAAATAACTGTATATTTTATATTTATTGTATTATAGAAATTCTACGAGGAATAATATTGAGATTCTATATTACTCATATAATCGACTAAGCTGGGTTGTAGGGGTGTTTTAATGAAAGTGGAATCAGCAAGCGGAATTCAAATTCTGAGCTTTTCTATTGGGTTTAATTTTGCACTAATAGCCTCAGGAAAGGTATGAAGTCATCCATTCTTTCTCCAGGTATGGATTAATTAGCAGAGGAGAGTAAGCTCTCTAGACTTGGATGACAATCTGTCTAAGAGAAGGAAAACACAGAATTCCAAACACTGAAGAAGTCAATGGGAAACCATTCCACTACCTTTCTGAAGAATGCACAGAAATTCACAGATAATAACAAAAAAGTATCATTTAAGAGCTGTGATTATTTGAAGGGTCACAGTATTTTCTTTAAATACCAAAGATATTCAATTTTTCAACTTTATTAATAAAAGTAGTAGAAATATAAAGTTTTAATTTGATGCAAAATTATCTAAGCCCAAGATTTAAAAAATCCCAATTTTAATAAAATTCAGGATTCTCAAGATATCACCAAAATATATAAAATCTTTTCTTTGGGTATATATCTGCATTTTTTTTTCGTAAAAATAGGCTTTTCAATAATAAGGTTTTCAACTGCCACTTCCAAGGATTTATTGAATATTTTTTAAAAATCTGAAAATTAGGAATACTGTAATTTGCCATGCATAATACATATCCCAAAATTTGTACTGAAATTCTGGGAAAATGCTTCCACTCATGCATAATATGCATCCCTTTGTTTTTGGTAGTATGTCTGCAATTTCATTATGGCCAGCATTTCCTACTCTTATTTAAAAAAACAATGGTTTTAAACATAGAATAATATTATTCTAATTTAGTTTTATGATAATTCCTATTTTATTTTACATTTGTAAGTATTGTTAGGTACATATGATTGTATTTGACATCCTTATGGGGTCTCAATCACCGAATGTTAGTGTCAAATTGTCATATGTTTCTGGTGAGTAGTGATTTCGCAACTGAAATCAGCCTATGAAACAGCAATTTTTTAAAGATTTTTTTTGTAGCTGTGCATAACATGCGCCCCTAATTTTGCTTATTATTTTTTTAGAAAAAAGTGCATATTATACATGGTGAATTACAGTAATTACCTACGAGAAATAATTACACTTTATCGGGTTATCTCCTCTTCGTTTCGTAACCCTTTCAACAAGGGTCTCTCTCTCCCGGGAGTATAAATACGGGCTGACCTTTCGCCTCTTTCTCTTTCCATGGCTCTTCCCACGGCTTCGCACACGTGCGGCCAAAACTGCCTCTCCTGGGGCCGGCAACCTCGCACGTGGTGCGAGGTACTGAAAAACTTTCTTTAACATATCCAATATGTGAACTCTAATACACAACCAGCGTTTCCCATGTTCAGGGAACACGCTAAAAACAAAATTCACCCGTACGGACATTTCAATTCAACACAATAACTTTCCATACAGACACTAACGTTTTATTCATGTTTTAAATGATGTATTTGTAATTCTTGTATCAATCTGTTTGTCATTAATATATATTTGTTTTGTACATATATATCTGTCTTGTTCGTTTTATTTTGCTTTCTTTGGACTCCATCATAGTCCAACATTACTATGTAGCGGGACTGGCCAGCAGGAAGTCTTAGTCCAGAAATTTTATCCTCACATTAACCCGCCGGTCCCCTACAACTTTCATGCACAAAATTAAATGGAATTAGTAAACCAAATTTAGATTTTGGCTGCTTCTGTTCCCTAACCATTAATGTCCTTTAGAAAGACATGAACACACTTCTCCCAGTTCTCATTCTTGCTGTTAGATATCCTGATAAAAATATCCTGTTATTTGCATGTCATGGAGATTATTATAAAGGAGAATAGGTGAGTGAGCATCTGGGTAAACTACTTTTCCCAAACACTTGAGTTTGTAATAAATGTATCCCCCATCACCAACAATTAATCTGAGACAAATTCCAAACTCAATAGTAAATTAAGTATAGGAGAAAAAGAAAAATTTAATATGTGTCAGAGATAGTTTTGCCCAACAGTACAAATTGCTATGAAACCAAAACATCATCCTGAAAACTTGAGTCATATACTGAAATAGCCTCATCAGAACTAGACTTTCATGTGAATGATATGAATGGTGCCAAACCTGTTCAGAAATAACTAGACTGTCAGTTGTATACAACTGCTTCCTAAAATCAATGGTGAAAAAAGTCTTTGAGCAAGTGAAACCTGAAAGTCTTGGCAAATATCATCCTTCTCTGATCATTGTCGACTGGTGCTATAGATTCACAAACAAAGAACTGTTCCAAATAACAGAAAGCACATCACTTGAGGACTACCAATAACTATAATGAATAGTCATGAAACTCAAAAAGAAAATAATGACATAATCAAGATGTTAACATTTCACACCACTTCAAATAAAAAGTTCACAAGGAAAGCCCCATCAATACTGAAAAGAGCTATAACAGCTACAGAACTTGAGAAACCTGTTTTCCTAATAAAAGTGTTTTCAGCGAAAAATTTTCTAAATTTCAACTGAAAAAAGTACTGTCTGCTTAGTCAATGAATCCCAAATGTGTCTGTCAGGTACCAACTAACATTACCATTACCGTTCTCATATTCCATATCCCCACCCACTTTTTTTTCTTTCTGTGTAAACTTCAAGAACAAATTTAAATTCTAAAACTTAGATGTTAGTAAAAATTTCCAACTACACCATTTTTATTCAAGACACAAAAATAAGTACTTTAATACTCAGGTAGAAGTAAAAAAAAAATTGGTTCTTTTAACTTTGAATAAGGCTTGTATCATATATATATATATATATATATATATATATATATATATATATATGTGTGTGTGTGTGTGTGTATATATATATATATATTATGGGTGTGTGGCCGAGTGGTTAGAATGTTCACATTGTGACCATGAGACCCGGGTTCACATCTCACGAGGGTTGATTTGTCAGGAAGGATGTTATCAGATTGGATCGAGGTCAATCCCAGCATGTGGCACCTTTGGAAAGTGCCTGAAAATCATACAACGGGTTGACACAAGCCTTGTGAGTGAAATTGGGTAGACAGAATTCTTGGGGGCTGTCAATATCTGTGCTAGCATGAAGCCACAAGTCATCATGGCCAAGGGATTGAGTGTGCTGGCCTTGTTCAAATTGTTGACCATGCTAGACATTATGCTCTCTCCCAGAAACTGTAACTAAGGTCTGCTCAGCATAGTTGCAGTATAAACCACAGGTGGGCTCTGTAGGTGTTGACCAAACACAAATGTGCCTGAGCGAGCGTCTGCAATAGGGATTGGCTAGCCACCCTAATAGACGGGTATCCTCGAATATGAGTGGCCAGTTATTATATATATATGTATGTATGTATGTATGTAAGTTTTAGAATTAGGATATATTATACCAACCAAGTTTTGACAAATTTTTGACAAGCATTCATGAAAGTAAATTTGTTTTGAAATATATCTGATGATGCATTTCACTATTTAAGGCTTCATCAGGTCCAAAAGCAAAAAAATAAGATGTGTGTATATGTAATTGTGTTTGTTTAAATAATGAAATCTTATTATTTTTTACCAAGCGGTAAAATATATATGTATGTATATATTATAATAATAAAGAAATTAATGGTTAAATTAAACCAGGAAACAGCAGTATTAAGATACCAAAAAGTTGAAACCATGGTAGTGGAATCGGCTGATTTTCTAATCTTAAATATATATATATATATATATATATATATATATATATATATATATATATATATGTGTGTGTGTGTGTGTGTGTGTGTGTGTGTGTGTGTGTGTGTTGAAGTTCTCAGAATATAACTATAGAGGACAAATTGAATAAAACAGACAATCTAAAAATAATATTTAGTCTTTGCCACCACGTTTTGTCATTTGACTTTAACAAGTGGTGATAAACAAAAGGTTTTCACAGGAGCATCTTTTAAAATTTTGAATATCATGTAACTATGCAATATTTCACTTTTGTTTATCATCACAGTGCAGTTGACAAAATCAAAAACAAACAACACACAAACATGAAATTAAAGATATAAAATAGCAACAATTTACAGATTGTATACCATGTGTGTTCTCTTCAGACTTGTTTTGCAACCAAGAGAAGGACAAATGAATTCAATGGCTGATGAGGGCTGTTCAGAAACTTTGTGAGACACTGTAAATCAGTTCTCTTTCATCAGTTCTGAAAATTGTGGCTGCTTCTGCACAGGCCTTCACTGCAATAATCAAATCATATGCATAGGTAGTTTGTTGTTTCAATTGCAAGAACTGAACTGCCAAGTCCTATGTTGTAATCAGTAGGAGTGTCATATAAATATGTGAGTGTATACGTGTGACACAAAGGGTTTATGCATATGAATCTATTGATCTCCTAATTTTACTGTAAAACAGATTTGATCATTTCTTCTTTATTAATAATTTATACTCAACCAGAAAATAAGCAAGAACATTCTTTTTTCTTCTGATCCTGTGAGATTTTTCTTCTCTTTTTCCTTCAGTGTCGTGTTTCAAAATAATGAGTTGAAGGAAACAAAAAGGTTGCTTCTGTTCTCTTTATTTTTAAAGATGGAAACTGCTTCAATGCTGACTGCAACACACAGTCTGTCCAAAAATATCCAGATATTTAATATTAACAAAATAAATTTAAATAAATTATAGCCTACTTAAGGCAATGACACCTTCACCTTCAAATTATTCCTTTTGAGATTGAGACCTCAGACATTATCATAGCATCTCTTTACATTTTAGGATAATCTGTAAAATTCTCTTTCAGAAAGCCATTACCAAGTATTCCAAGAAATAGAACTCAAGATAAACCTTTCCAAAACAGGAACTATGATTTGGAATTGGAATTAATGTATTGATGGCACCCACCCTGAATCTATCATAAAAATTCAGGATATGGAATTAGTAAATACTAACCACTTCAGGTACCTTGGTGTATGGATCAGTTATAACAAAATAAGTATAGGAGAGTACTGAGCTGCTACATGACATCTGTCCTCCTATACAGCAGTGAATGTTAGAGGGTATCCTTAAGGATGAAGAAGAGACTTGAGGTGGCAGAGATGTAGTTCTACAGAAGGATGCTGAGGATATCATCGACTGAGCATGTGAGCAATGATGAGATCCTGGAGAAGATGCAAACAAGAAGGAAGCTTATGCTTAACATAAAGAAGAGGCAGATGAAATTTCTGGGAGACATGATGAAAAAGGAGGGCCTGGAGAATCTGATACTCACGGGGCGAATAGAGGAGAAAAAAGAGACAGGGGAAAGCAGCACATGACATACGTGGCAGGTTTGGGCAGGTGGATGGCAGAACGTGGTCTGGGGGTGTTGGCAGAAAAACTAAACCTGTTGAGAGCCACACAGGATAGGGGGAAGTGGAGGGCCATGATCGCATATGTTCTGAAAGGGCATGGCACATAAAAAGAAAGAAAAAAGTAGAGGAGAAATGTGAATTGAATATAGAATAGACTACACCAGACGTAGTTTCATTCAAACTTGCAAATTGTTACAAAACCAAGACATCAACATGAAAACTTGAATCATGTTCTTAAGTAGTCTCATCACATTGAGACTTTCATGTGGATGACATCAAACCCATCTGGAAATATCTAAACTGTCAGCTGTATACAACTTCTTTATGGTTAAAAATGGTTTTGCGTGAGTGAAGCCTGAGGGTCTTGGCGAAGATCATTCTCCTTTTAACAATGTAGACTGACCCTACAGATTCACAAAGATCAAAGCAAAAATCATCCTTTTTTGAACAATGTTGGACTGACACTACAGGTTCACAAAGAAAGAACCGTGCCAAATAAGAGAAACAAAATGACTTGAAGACTACAAACGGCAGCAATAACTAGAATGGATTGCACATGCCTCTCAAAGAGAAAATCATGACATAATCAAGATGTTGATATTTTACACTACTTCAAATAAAAAGTTAAGAAAGCCCCCATCAAAACTTGAAAGAGCAATAACAGCTACTGAATATGAAAAAGCTATTTTCCTGATAAATTATTTTAAGAGAAAGATTTTATAAATTTCAACCAATCAATGAATGCCAAATGTTTCCTTGGAGGGAAATGGCTAATATTATCATTAAGTTGGAGTTAATTGACTAAAAATTTGACAAGTTTTTGAAATCAACATTTAATTCCAAATCCACTGCTGACTTCTACAAGAAATATGTTTTGCCAAGTGGAATTGAAGTTTACTAAATAATGCAAAAATGATGGTAACATTATTTGGAAGTAGATATGCTTGTGAACAACCTTTTTTGAAAATGAAATATACCAAGAATCATTTACAAACAAGGTTGGGTGATGACCACCTGCATGAAGTTTTGCTCCTGTCATCAACAAATATTTCCCCTGATATGGTGAAGTTATCAAACAATAAGCAGAAACAAGAGTCTGATTAAATAATTTGACATTTCTAACTGTATTTCATTTGTAGTAAAGAACTTACAATTTTGTTATTCCTGCAGTAAAATAAGGAACTTTATTTAAATAATACAACATTGTTTTTTCTTTAAAACTCCAGCCCAAGGCAGCCTTCTGGATGAGGCAGTCTGAGGTTGAGACAATTTATTATAGTACATTTTATATCATGGCCCTCCTCCGAGATACTGCATAGCTTTCTGGCTCTCTCTCTCCAAAAGGTTGCCAACCCCTGAATTTATGTATACTAATTTCAAAACTTTCATGTGATAATTGGCATTAGCCACTGAGAATAGGTTTGGGCTATCAAACCGAACACACTGCTGGTTTTTTAATCAAATGTTCAGCTATTGCTGAACCTGATATATTAAAATACCTATGTAAATTGGCCACCTTTCCCTTGGGAATATTGGTTGGTATGTGTTGGTTGATCTGTGCCTCCATTCTTTTACTCATTCTGCCTACCTAGTCAGCATTGCATTGACATCAGAATTTGTAAATTACAGAAGTAATATAACAGGTCAGCAGAATATTCTTCTAGATTTGTCTCAATATGGGTTGGGCAGCAAAAACAATATGTCGATTGGCAGAACAGTAACAACTTCTCACACCAACAAAATTAGCTTGGCAATTCTCAAATTCACCTCAGGAATTGATGGTCAATACAAATAGATGTAACATTTTGGGGAATCAGTCAGTTTGGAGTTATGAAATTGTCACATATTTTCTCTAATGCTAGTATACACAAATATCTGAAGAATAACCATTCTCACTCAGAACTTTCCTAACAAATTCAATTTCTAAATTTAATTTAGCTTCTGACCATATAACCAAGGTTTAAGTATTGTTCATACAAACCGTTTTTGGAAAGTGTGCTGTATTGTTTTGTTCATGTAATCCGTTATGCTTATCCAGCAGTATTACCTGTATAGTTAAGCTTGAGTAAATTAAAATAAGGTCAGTTATGTGCCATGTGTGATACATGCTTAGGCGATGATGTATCTTTTGATGCAGTAGGTTGCTATTTCTTTCTGCAGTAGACTAGCTGCCATCCAAGGCTATAGAACCCAGTCTGTTATGCTATTTACCCATAGTTGATGGGAAGAAGAAGATGATTCATACCTTTCCCAAGGATATTAGCATGTAAGTGAATGTAATGGATTCAACTGGAATTCGAATTTGGCTCTCCGATTCCTCAATCCGAGCTGCTATCCATTACACCACTATGCCTCCTCAGACAAAGTACATAAATTTAACTATCTGAGTAATGTTGTAACATATGGGGAAAGATGTGAGAGAAATTTGAAGGTGCATTTGAATAGTGAAAAATACCTTCCAGAAAGTAAATATTAAGAGAGAAGAAAATTTTGTTAGAAAAAAAGAAAAGTGTGCTAAACTGCTATGCAACATTTATCTTTCGATGTGACAGAGAATGCTGGACAGTTTTCTCAGAGATGAAGCTTAGACGAGAAGTAACAGAGATGTGGTTCTACAGATGGATGCTGAGAATAACATGGATGGAACATGCGAGCAACAAGGAAGTTTTAAGGAAAATTTGAAATAAAAAGGACACTTATTTTCACAATCAGAAAAAAAAAAAAACAGTTGAAATTTCTAAGATGCACAATGAGGAAAGATTGCTTGGAGAATTTCACTCACATAAGACATATTGAATGCTCTATCCATGGAAACTGCTCAGAAAAACTACATTCATTAGTTCCACCAGTTCTAACCTTCCCAGTTAAGACTTGTCATACCGTGCAGATTGTATTCCATTGGTGAGATGAAAATTCCACTCAAACAGCTTCTTCCCACGAACACTTACTTTGTGGCCCTAAGAGAATGTTTTCCCGACCACTTCAATTTGAACATGTTCATGTCTACGGTTAACCGTTATCTTCCCTATATATTTCCATAAACACTGCCTTTTAACTCACTATCTCTAGTGGCTCTTGTGCCTTGCATAGGGTGAACATTATTGTAAAAAAAATAAGCAGGGTAGAGGGAAACAGTGAATAACTGATCAAATGAGTTTGGATAAATGATAGAGGACTGGGAGGGAGGCTATAAGGACAAATGTTAATTAGAATTTTTTTTTTTTTTAAATCAGTATCAATGCAAGTGAAGCAGTACAGCCACTAAGATGCAAGGGGTTACAGGGTGCGGAAGAATTAGGAACAGAAACATTAGTAATGAGTAGAAAGAGAAAAGAGCAATCAGGAGGACAGTAGATAGGGATTGACAACATATTTAAATTTTTGTAGATTAAAGTTGACTGGAAGGGAGTTCCACAAGTGAGAAGTGTTATAAAAGAAACTGTTAGCATAGAAGTTATGGCTACATCTAGCCAGCTCAACTGTAAATTAATGAGATTTTGACATCAGTCTAGTACTGTGCTGAAATTCATGCAGTTCAGGTACCATTGTGAAGAGCTCATCTGTACAATTATTGTACGATGAGAGTATTTCTAAAAAAAGGCACAGAGAGGCAACCTTATGGGGGTGAGCTAATGACTGAAGTTGAGCTGCCAAATCAGGACCAATAATATTACTGATTCTTCTTTGGATCTTATCAAGGAGCTTCAGGAAAATAGCAGGGGCACCAGATCATATATGGCAGCAATATTCTAAGCATGAGTGAATAGCTGACTTATAAATATGTAAGATAGATTCTAGAGAGAAAAATTGTCTTGCATGACACAGTGAATCAACTTTCTTAGCAGCTGACCTAGCAATGGATTGAATATAGTCTTTCCACATCACGTTAGCTCAAGAAGGTGCAATGAGTCATTTTTCTGGAGGTTAGCATCAACCATACTGACGGAAGGCAGAGAGAGGTCTCTCAGGTGATTAATGGAGAGAAGTTTAGTTTTGGAGGCATTAAAATTGACAAGCTATCTTTTGAGGATGCAGTGGAGATCCCTAACTGCCCACATTCTGAAGAGATAAAATAAAAGAAAAAGAATTCAGTGTGTTGCAATATTATTTTCCAAGACTGTATTTCACAAGTAAGGCACCAGTTTTTACCAAGTTATATATTGGTAGTAACAAGAGTGTACATCACTTCTTGTGGAAACTTTATGTTCCTTCTTAGAGGAAAAATATTGATTTTTTTTTCTGTTCTTGTCTTCTGCTGTCTTGCATTAATATCAATATATTATGTTCACCTATGTTTATCATAAAATGTTCTTCATCTAAGACACACCTACTTTCTTTCTCAGGGAATACAGTCATGTCACCAAAAGTGTTTTCTCATGTCATTCAAACAATATAATTAAGTGATATTTTTCAATGTGAAGGATTCTAATCAGAGTAAGTAAACTAAAACAACCCACTTTGCTTTTATTTTATCTGAAATCATTCAGAAAGGGCCTGTGAGTTTATTTTCAAGTATTTTTCCACCTTCCATTCTCTCTCTTACCAGTGGGACATGACAAGCATCTCATTGCTCTATTGCTACTTCCATGGTAAGCGTTTGGACAAACTGCATTCCTCGGTTCTGCCAGTTCTAACCTTTACCTGCCATGCCACTCACATTGTAGCAAACCACTCTCATTCCCTGCATATCCCATCAGTGAGAAGTAAGTTCCATCCACTGATCTGTTGAACCAACTCCCAAGAAGATGTTTTCCTGATCACTACACCTGTTCAAGTGTAGATTCAACTGTTATCTTCCCCTCCTATCAATATAAACTCGCTCTTATTGTTTGCCGGGTGAAGCTTACTGTAAAAGAAACACTGAAAAAATTTCAATAGTACAGTAATTCCTTGGTTGACAGGACCCCAATTTCCTGGACTTTGATAATCTAGACCGGATGTAAACAAACTTAAACTTTCTCAACATTTTTAAATTATCCCAACTCATTCTAATATTTTCATATCAGACAAGAACTTTAAGAATTTAGAAAACCATACCTAATTTTTGATAAAAAATGCTGATAAAAATCAGTTCAATTCTTGTTAATTTCCAAATTGTTTTCATACAAAGAACATAACTTTGAATTAGCACATCTTAATCAGGGCAGAGAAGTCCAAATTAAAATTTCAAAACAATGATTATGTTTGATAAATGTTTAAGTTGGTTGTGCTTTCAATCAGAATCTACCCTTAGAAATATATCTAATTTAATCCATCTTTGAGAATTAGTGGCAGAAAAATCTAAGGCTAGCTGGAAACTCACAAAATTTTATGCAAATTTTTAAAAACATTAACTTGACAAAACCTTAAACAAAGCACTTGAAAATATTATTTGATAATTTAAGTATTTAATTATCTGGACTTCTGAATTATCTAAATTTTTCAAGCCCTGTACCAAGATGTCCAGACAATTGTGGAAGTTGTTTAGCACTATAATTATTACCATAACAACTAAGAAAAACCAAATTTAAAAGTGGTATTTCTTCCTTCTAGTGATATATAAAACAAACTGGCTTATATTGAGAGTTAATGTTTCTTCAAATAAAATTTATAGACGTGGAATGTCCATTTTTCAAGAAAACAACTAAGAAACAAAAATAGTCAGTTTCAAGTTGGGATTTATAAGATTTTACAGAAAACCTATGTATGGAACTGTTGCTTTGTGGAACCAACTAAAAATGCAGTAGCTCATGAGAAGAAGTTGCTCCAGTGGATCTTACATCTCATCAATGGAATACGAAGGCAAGGAGAATGGTTTACTACAGTGTGCATGGCATGTATTAATTTGCTAATTATTGGATATCACTAACATTTCATAAAATACATCTACTGGAAGCTTTGGTACACATCATCAGTGATGTTTCTAGCCGAGGTTCATTATGGGTTTCGGGTCTTTCAACATGATAAACACTCTTCATGGTGACCCAGCCAATACTGAGCAGGTATCAATTTGTGTACCTTCCGTTAGCTACAATTTTTTCCATCCTCCCGACTACACACTATGATATCTTCCTGATGATTAAAAAAACTCAATAATAATGATTTTCAACATGCATTTGCTCAAAAGAAATATATTTGTTTCAATCAACACAGGATATAAATTAATGAAATATGAATACAAAAATTGTCCATTATTTTCTAAAACGCTATGAATTATTGTCATTTCATGAATAATTCTGCAGACAAATAGTCTCATTTTTGCTGTTTTTGTTTCACTTAATGTGTTCTTCAGACATTCACAGTTTTACATCCTGAAGTTTGCCTTTGTCATTATTCCATGAATTATTAGATCTAATATCCTCATCTTTGTTGTTTTTATCATGGTATTTTAGTGGCTCTGTTCTTTGTTATTACTCACTGTCTGAAATTCAGAAATAAACTGTCATCATTATTCCATGGTTCATTCAGACTAAAAATTTCATTGTTGCTGTTATTATCCTATTTTAGCAGATGCTTTCTTCAGCCTTTCTTGATTATCATTTTTTTTTGTTTCTAGATTTTGGTGTCAAAAATTTGTGCAGATTAGCAACCCAGTAGATCATCAGAAAAAAAAAGTTTTGTATAAATAGAACCAGTAGAGAATTCAACAGTATTAAAGTCATAGGGGAGCTATAATACAGCAATGGGAAAGTGACTGAAGTTGAGATATCAGGTCAGGACCAATAACATTGCAGATTCTTCTTTGATTTTTATCAAGGATCTCTAAATATATAACAGGAGCACCAGACCATATATGGTAGCAATATAATAAGAAAATAGTAGAATAAGTAAGATAGATTCTAGCAAGATAAATTGTCTATCATGACACAGCAAACCAACTTTTGTAGCAGCAGACTAGAAGTCAATTCAATATAATCTTTCCACTTCATGTCAGTGGGAAACATTAGCCTTAGAAGGTACGACAAGTCACTTTCCTGGAGGTTAGCACCATCATTTAAAATTCATATACAAATAAATTCATAAGATTGAATACATGAAAACCATTTATAAATATATAAAAAGTATTAATGAAAAAATCTAAAATTTATATAAAAATAAATACAGGTACATTCATTTTTTAAAATTATAAATATATATATATATATATATATATATTGATTAAAGTAAATGAAATAGACAGCTTGCCACTGGCAAATATCCATTGAGATCATAAAACAGAACATTACTCCTGTGTGTTTTTATTGGTTGAGCCTCACATGTGGCTTTGTAGAAGTTAAACTAAATACTATTAACAGGAAGTTTTCATATTTATTTATTTAATAAATTACTTGATATCTCATATTGACTCATCAGTAATTTCTCTATTAATTTACTGTGTCTTATGTTCACAATGAAGATTATTTTTTGTTTTACAAATGTCTTAGAGAAGATTAAAGAGAAAAATGAAGGTTAAGCAAAACTGCACTGAGCAAAATGGCTTTCTTGTTTGTTTTTTGTTTCTTTTTTCAGGTCTTGCATGGAAAAGAAATAAAAGCAAAGCAAAAAAACCCAATAAAAACAGCATTGAATGATTGGATAATTTTAAAAATAGATTTTAAATATTGAACTATTTTTAAATTGACTTTTATGTATTTTTAAAAAATTACGAATGAATTTATTTATCTAACGATTTTTTTTACAATGACGTTTACCCTGTACAAGGCCCAAGAGCTACTAGAGTTGTCTCTCTTAAAAAGTAAGAGCCACCACTCCAAACAAGGTGATAATACCACCAAGATGCAAGGAGACACTGGTAGTGAAAGAGACGGAAAAGGCTTTAGAATGAACTGTTAACCCAGGAATCTTAAACAGGAAACAAGGGATGAAAGTCTACTCCTGTTGAAAGGACTGGGAAGGAGTGTGAACTGGACGATAAGCAAACATATCTATTCCTATTGAGGAAAAAAAATCGAAAATGTCAATAAATAGTAAATAAAAGTTCAGTGTTTTGGGTGGAGACATTAGAAGTATATAATTGAAGCAGACTTTAGAAAAACCTGAAACAAGGGATAAACCTATACTCCTGTTCGGAAGACTGGGGAGAAATGTGAACAGGATGAGAGGTGGACCTATCTACTCCTACTGAGGAAAGGAAAGAAAACTGAAAGTTGCAATAAAAGCAACTCAGAATTTCCGGTAGTGAAAGCGAAGAAAAATGCTTTAGAATGAACTGGAAACAAAGGATAAAACTTTACACTTGTTCAAAGGACTGGGGAGGAGTGCAAACCAGATGGTAGGCAAACCTATCTACTCCTATTGATGAAAAAAGGTAAATAAATAGTAGATAAAATATCAGTTTTAAGCAGAAATGTAAGAAGTATATAGTTGAAAAGTGACTTGAGACCCAATCCTAAAAATGAAACATGGGATAAAACTCTATTCCTGTCCCCAAAACCTTGGTGGTGTGTGAAGCGGACAATAAGCAGACCTATCTACTCATACTTATGAAAGAAAACTGAGAGTTGCAATAAAAGCAAATCAATTAAATAAAATAATAATCGATCATAATTATTTAATGATTTCTTCTTTATTTTATCTGACTAGACATTATTCATTTTAACTTCTTTACAAAAGATAAAAAAAGTAACAGCAAAATACAGTTATTGTAAATAATATTTCTAAAAATTTCTCATTAAAAATCAGTCATAAGTTTTACAAGCTTTCTCTTAAAGAGCTAAGAATTCATTTGGTTACAATAATTATAGTTTCTACAAAAACAAATATCTTTGAGCACCATATGTAAAATGATTTTATACAGAAGAGAAATCTGTTTTAGTCAACTCCCATTTCAAATCAATGAAAAGAGTTCTACTGGGATTGGATCATGTAGAATAAAAGCACAAATTTTCTCGTTAAACAGTGTTGCGTTCATTTTCAGATTCAATTTGTCTCATCTGTCAACAATGATGGATAAGGCTGAACAATAACCCAATCTTAAATCATTCAAATTGTCAGGAGTATTGCCGAAATATATTCTATTTCGTTTTTCCACCAGAATTTAATCTAATAACACTTATCTTATTCTTTGTTAATTTTAAGAAGAATAATTTAAAATAATTATACAACCACTGATTTTTTTGTTTTCTTCAGCTGCAATATTGTTTCAACATTCATTTTACTTTCTAAAAGTTGTGTGCATTTCTCTAAAGTCAATATAATATATTATTAATAATAATATTATTTCAACAACAACTTTATAAAGTTTGGTTATATTTATCTAAAGTAATTATGATCAGTTATTTTATTTATTTGCCTTGCTTTTATTGCAACTCAGTTTTTTTTTCTTTTTTTTTTTTCCTCAATAGGAGTAGATATGTTCACCTATCATCCGGTTCACACACCTCCCTGGTCTTTTGAACAGAAGAGGAGGTTTATTCCATGTTTCATCTTTAGGATTGGGTTTGAAGTCCTCTCTAAAGTCTACTTCAACTATATACTTCTAACATTTCTGCCTAAAAGTCTGAAATTTTATCTACTACTTATTTACTTTTTTTTCCTCAATAAAAGCAGATAGGTTTGCCTATTATCCTGTTTGCACTCCTCCCCAGTCTTTGAACAAGAGTAGAGTTCTATCCCTTGTTTCCTGTTTAAGATTCCTGGGTTTTCAATTCATTTCAAAGCATTTTCCTTTGCTTTCATTACCGGGAATTTTGAGTTGCTTTTATTGGAACTCTCAGTTTCTTTTTCTCTCCTCAATAGGAGTGGATAGGTTCACCTATTATCCTGTTTGCACTCCTCCCCAGTCTTTGAACAAGAGTATAGGCTTACACCTTGTTTCAGGTTCCTTCTAAAGTCTACTTCAACTCTATACTTCTAATGTTCCTACCAAAAACTCTGAACTCTTATTTGTTATTTATCTATGCCTCAGCCCATTTAATCTTTCCCAAAACTATGCCCTGTGTATTTACAAACACATATCTGAAGACATGTGTACTGTTCATTTAAACATTCCATACCATGTCCCATATGTATCTACCGATAGAAGACAATGATGCTGCTTTCCCTCCTGCTGCCAATGTACTGACGATGATTGGGGGGGGGGGAGTCTATGCTGATGACACAGGTATTCATAATAGGTAGGATAAGAATGACCTTGAAGAAACAATCAACGTCCTCTATCAAGCATTCCAAGAAATAGTACTCAAGATAAACCTTTCCAAAACAGAAACTATAATCTGGAATTGGGATGAAAGCAGTAATGGTGTGACATGCTTCGTCCTTTGGGACTTCATCAGATTAAATTGATGCTTACGTTGATGTGACTATACGTGTGTATGGAGGAAAGAGGATGCTGAGAATTTTGAATTTAATTTTTTTAATATATGTTTTGGGGCAAATAATCTAGCTGATTTCATTTAGATCCTTTCCATTTTTGTTTATGTTTCCATAACTTTCGTTATTAAATATCCATCATTGTGTAGTCGATTAAACATCAATTTAGTCTGATGAAGTCCAAAAGGATGAAACGCTTTGCACAAAAACATTTTCTGTTTGTCATACTGTCTTCCCTTTAAATCATTCTTGATATATAAAAAACTTACATATCATTTTCCACACATATATATCGTTATCAACACAGGCTATAAGAGACTAATTCTTCATGTTTATTCTACTTTATTTGCTATTTGTTAGTCACTGACTCGAGAGACAGAAAAATGCACTTCTTCTATGTGCCATGTTCCTTCAGGACATGGGCGACCATGGTTCTCCACAACTTCCTATACATTGTATCTCTTAGCAATGGTTATCTTTTTACTATTCCTTCTTCTGCCATTCATTTACAGAAACTTGTTTAGTAAGTTACTCCCTGTTTTTTCCTGTCCCTTTTGCAGTATGTCCTGTGCATGTCAAATTTTCCAACCCTTCTTTCCTCATTATGTGTCCTAGAAATTTTGTCTCTTTCTCATTCTAAGTGTCCTTTTTGTTTCCCTTTTCCTTAAAACTTTGTTGCTTACATGCTCTGTCTATATTGTCACTGGTGCACAAATATACCTCCACTAGCTATGGGTTAAATAGCAGGACTTGTATCTAGTTAATCATTGTTATTTCAAAAGAATTGTTAATGCAATATTCACTCATAAAAAAAAGCATTGTTCTTACAATCCAAAATGGTTTGATAAGTCTTAAAACAAACCAATCAATGAAAACCGTACTGACAAATTATCATAGACCGTTTACATCTTCATCAACAAATAAGTAGTGTACATAAAAAACGCCTCTAAAACTAAACTGCTCTCTATTAACCACCACAAGGATCCATCCCTGAATCCCATTAGAATGTCTGGTAACCAACTTCTTGAGAGCTCCTCTCTGCGGCTGCTCGGTCTCACGCTGTCCGCTGATCTGAGATGGAACAAATACATCGAGTCAATTGCATCATCCACCGCAAGGAAAGTTGGCTCCCTGTGCCGAGCCAGGAAATTTTTCTCCCCGGAATCTATCCTCCAAATCTATAAATCGACCATTCGCCCTTGCATGGAGTATTGCTGCCATATATAGTCTGGAGCCCCTGCTGTTTTCCTCAGGGTTCTTGATAAGATCCAGAGACGGATATGCAATGTAATTGGCCCCAATCTGTCATCTCGTCTGCAGTGTCTCTCTCACAGATGCGATGTTGCCTCACTCTGTCTTTTTTATAAATTCTTTCACGGTAATTGCTCCGAGGAGCTGCTTTCGCTGGTTCCTAGGCCTCATGAATTTAAACGTCCCACGAGGCTGGCATCCCGTTCCCACCCCTTCACCGTTGAAACTGTTAGATGTAGACGTCTCTTCTACTCCAATAGCTTCATGTCTCGCACATCTCACCTGTGGAACTCCCTTCCTTATTCCTGTTTCCCTGACAAGTACAATCTCCAACTATTTAAGTGTAACATCAATCGACATCTCCAGCTGCCTTGATCTATCCTCTTCCCTTCTCCACATCCTTTCCCCTTTCATTCCCATCTGCTCTCGCTCCAAATCTTCTGTAACCCCCTTGCCTTGATCGATCCACTATCTTTCTCTTTCTCCACATCCTCTCCTTTACCACTCCTATCTGCTCTTCCTCCAAACCTTCTGTAACCCCCTGTGTACTAGTGGCTTCCAGCCTTGCTTGGGGTGATATGCTTAAAAAAAAATAAAAAAATCATGAACGCTCTTTGAAATTATATGCAAAAATAAAGAAATCCATTTGCAAAGGAAATAACAAACAGAAATTGCATCTCACCTGATAAAAATCAAAAAGAAAAAAATTATCAAATTTTTTTGCCATGCAGGTTAAATTAGTTGAATTTTTTTTCTTTAAATTACATTGACTGACTTTGGTCAGCTTGAAAATAGTTCAGCTCAGGAAGCCAAACATACAAACATTTTATTTGCCTTAACATGAAGAAAGATGGTGAATTATTGCTTCTTTTCAGCGTATTTAATGAAGCACAAACCGATGCCCTCTTTAGTGACTTGGCTTAGAGCTAAATATAATTGAAGAGAATGTTGATGGCTTTCTTTTTATTTCTGGCCAAAACTGACAATAAAAAGACTCAAGACAATTATTGTTGTGGAAATCTATTAAAATAATAATAAAAAATAAAAGCTGACCAGCATATTAAATGGTGTTTTTTTTTTTTTATGAAAGCAGCTAATGCTTTTGATCAGAAAGGAGTTTTTTTTTTCTTAACATTAAAGATGAAATTAAAGAAAAGTCCCAGCTATGAACAATCAAATGAATAAATAATAGAGGAAAATAAATTTGGCTGCATTGAATTCAAAGTTTTTGATATTATTAAATTACTGGCCAATAAAACCAACAAAGTCCAGGAACATGAGTATCTAATTCTGAACTGCAAATATCTTTGCTCATGAAATGTTCAATTCAGTTTATTTTATATAAATACTGAAAACGTTTTTAAGCTTCTCATGTTTTATTTTTCCTTGCTGGTTAGGGGCAGGAATACACTGACTGCATTTCCATGTAGAGTGGTGAAACCCTCACAAAAAAGGTGCCAACTGTTTAATGTTTCAATAACTATTTTTTGATGAAGACAAATATATGTCTACCTTTTTTTACTTTTGTGCAAATCAAACCTATGTCTAACTTTGGAACTCTCATGCAAACCAAACCTATGTCTAGCATTTTCTTTCATGCAAACCAGATCTATGTCTAGCATTTCAACTATCCTGTAAACCAAATCTATAATACTTACTTGAATCTCATGCCTGCCAAACCTTATTCTATCTTTTTTATACTCAAGCAAACAAAACCAATATCTACCTTTTTGACTCATGCATATCAAACCTGTATTTATATATCTATTGTTTATCAAAATAATAGAATTTAGCATTAAATAACACAAAAAAGATTGATATCCTATAAAACAAACCAAACCAATCCTGTATTATTTGATATTTTTTATTTTTTTTTACAGTAAGGTTTGCCCTGTACAAGGACTAAGGGCCACTTGAGCTAGAAGGTTACATTAAGGGGTAGTTTATATGGGTAGTAGTTAACTGTAGAATTGAACTAGCTAAGATTGTAGCGATCGGGGAAATATCCTTTTGGGAGTCTCTTTCACAGAGCAGTAGTTTGCAGGAAGAAGGTGTTCAAATGGAACTTACTTCTCAATGATGGAACATGGAGGGAATGTTGGTGGTTTACTACAATGTAAGAAAGCAGCCATGCATGATACTTGAAGAGGCAGTTAAGAGGTCATCTGCTACTAATATTTTGGACTAAAGCTAAAGATTGACACTGACCTAATTTCTGATATCCCTTTCATAGTCTGAACTTCAAACTACCACAAACGGGCATTTCTCCAAACCAGACAGCTATACCGAATATAAAAAGGACTCCCTCCTCACTTTAAAGAAAATAAATAAAAATATATTTATTTATTTTAAACCCTTGAGTCAGTTCATTTAATTCCAAAAGTTTCTGATAAAATAATTATCCTATTCCCTATCCACACTGGTGACCTTTTGATGTGAACATATAAGCCACAGTCGAATAATATCAAGGCTGAAAGACCTGCTATATATAAAAAAAAAGTATGATAAGGATCTTCCTCTTCTATGTGCTACCGCATCCCCCTTCTGTTCATGGGCAATCGTGGCTCTCCAAAACTTCCTATCCCTTGTGGGCCTGAGCAGTTTTCTCCCTTTGCTACCCCCACCGACACCTGTTTTGCTATCCATTCAAACAAACTTGTCAGGTAGGTGACTCTCTGCTTTCCCTTATCTCTCTTGCTCTCAGTAAGCCCTGTGAGAGTTAAGTTTTCCAAGCTCTTCTTCCTCATTATAGTGATTTTCTAAGTGTAGCTTAGATGTGACACAAGGTTGAAAATATGAGGCAATCAAATGTGGACCGAGCTCACTATTCAGATGTAATAGATATCATGAGACAAGCTTGCTAAACATTGTCACATCCACCAATGACAATTGGTGAATTAGCTCCCTTGCTTAAAAAAACAATTAAAATATATATCTTCCTTGCTAATGCACTATTGGTTTGACTTCTAATTTTCGAAACCATTACTAGGGGATGCTTTCTAGACTGTAAGTACTCGGCAATATTTTTTCTTGCCATTCTTTTTATATCAACATGTACATTTCTTGCAGAAGAACGTGATTATAACAGATTCGCTTTTGGGAAACGCATGAAAAATACACACACACGTATGTATGCACCTTCACTCACTTCACATACTTTTGACCAAAAAGTTTCCACATTCATTTGTTACACACATTATTGTCTTTGTCACTTGTAACCCTTTTGTTGTTAATACGTTATCATTTATTTGTACACAGATATATTGGTCCTTGTTTGCCTACATTTTTTAAGGGGATTAATACTCCAAATCTACCATGTTGGTTGTAGGCATTTCAAGAGACACATGTGTTTATCTCTCAGTGCGTACACCAGCCCACAAAACCATTATACCATGTTGAAGTTCACTCTCCTTCCTAATTATGTGTCCATGAAATTTCAGATGTCTCTTCCTGATTCTGTTTATGAGTCTTCTTTTTGTAATGTGTAATAAAAATCTTTTTCAAAGAGATGTGGTAAAAAGAACCAAGATGAAGATGCTAGTTTGATAGAATCATTGCAGAATAAAGTAAAAAAAATTTGGAAAAAATGCAATTATCTCCTGTAATGTGATAGTCATTCTGTCCATTGTCCAATAAAATTAATCAAATCATGAAAGCCAAATATTGTTTTCACTTGGAAACCAAACAAACTTCTGTGGTATATGTTAATAATTTTCTTCTTTCATATTTTATTTAGTCATTGGGAAAAATATGAGATTTTGTCAAGAAAAGCATTATAACTTTTTGTTTAAATATTTAAACTTCTTAAGTTATTTAATGAAACATACATAAAGAATGTTTATTTGATGGCTGGGAGTTTATGATGCAGGCTTCTACTAAAAACAGTTTTTCAGTGTAATATTTGACAATGACAAAGTCATTTATCATGCTATCATGAATTAAAATACTTGCTGATTTTTTTCTTCATTTCTGGTCTTACACAAGAATAACAGGTTATGAGAATTAAATTCAAGATGGGTTCATGGCGAGATTTATATGATAAATAAAATCAGTTGGCCTTACAGGGACATATTATTAATATAAAATAATAATAATAAACATCATAAATAAAATAAAACAAATAACATTAAAACTTTGTTTAAAATAAATTATATAAACCAAAATAAAAAAAATAAAAAGTTTTCCCAGCATGCAACAGAAAAATTTCCTGCCTGAAAATGGACTTCATGCCAAAAGATGCTGAATTCAGTCTCTTTGCTAATGACTAAGTCAAGATGCCCAACTCCTCTCTCTGGGACATTGCTTGTTATAATATGAAGTGACATCTTCCTTTTATCACAAACAACCATAAAACTCTTTGAACTAAAATAAATGCACACCAGTACAGAAAAACAAATAAATAAACTGAATGATTTCAATTTACAATTTAGCATGCTTTTACAGTTATGTCTGTGTATGTTTTTTTTCCTGTGAACACAAGGCTATCCCTGCTGGTATGATGTGAGTGACCCCAAAGCCTCTAACCAATACAGAGAAACATTCTATTTTGTTTATTAGAATTAAAAACTGTTTTTTATTAAAGCAATTTAGCCAAAAATTAGTTAAAACATGTATAGACACGAGATGGCAAAACAAAAATATTAATACGTAAATGCAGTTTATACTTATTGTAATTTAATTTTCACCTTGTCCTGGGTATGATGTTAAACTATATCCGGCAGCAAAGCCTCTGATAAGGAGGTTTTGAGGAACGTGGAATGACCTCTTCATTGTTGTTGTTCCCAAATCCACCCTGACCCAGGGTGGTAGCATCTGTTAGGGTCCCAGATATGGGCAAATAGTGAACCCCAAAATTGGGGTCAAAACATGAAAATGTAAAAATAAATTTCCAAAAATTAACTGCAATGCATTTTCAAAGTAAAAAAAATTACCAACATTACATTTTTGGTAAAAAAAAAAAAAAATTATCAAAGCTCGCAGGAAAAAAAAATTCAGCATTAAATGGTCCGTAAAGAGTTGATATGCTATTAAATAAACTAAATCAAACCAAATCTACTTTTCACCCTGCCACTAAGGTGTGGCAGGGTGCTAAGTAGTTGAGGTATTGCTGATGATGCTTACTTTTATGTGCTGTGTCTTTTCTGGACATAGGCCATTATGACCCTCCACATCTTTTTTGTCCCTTAATAAGTTTTGTCTTTTTGTTATTTTTCCAAAATCCTGTTCCGTCATCCATTTGCTCAAGCTCATCAAGTATGTTACGCACTGTTTTCCTCTATCCTCAATCTGTCTCATGAGTATCAGGTTTTCCAAGCCCTCCTTCCTTATTACCTACCCTAGAAACCTTAACTGCCTCTTCCTGATATTAAGTATAAGTTTTCTTTTTGTTTCCACTCACACTAAAACCTTGTTGTTCACATGTTTGGCCCATGGTATCCTTAGTATCTTTTTGTAGAACCACATTTCTGTTTCTACAAGTCATCTCTTCATCTTTGAGGAGATTGTCCAGCATTTGCTGCCAAACAGGAGGACAAATATCACATGATAGTTCTGTACTCTTTTCTTTGTTTCTAATGAAATTTTTCTGTCTCTTAATACTCTGCCTAACTTCTGGAATGCATCTTTGGCCATCCCAATACGTCTTAGTGTCGCACTTTCCATCCTCTGTTAGAATACTTCACTGATATTTAAATTTCTTTACTTGTTTGATTTAGTATCTCTGATTGGTAATATGCACTTTGGGTTCATCCTTTTGCCGATAACATTGCATTCTGTCTTCTTGTAGTTTGTACTTTCTCTTTTCTGCTCGCTTTCCTTCGCTACCTTCTGGAGGAGCTTTTGTAGTTTCTTTTCCATTTCTGATGACAACACTGTGTAATCTGCATATCTTAAATTGTTAAGATTGTATATCCAAAGCTAAAAAACTCATAGTTGAAGGGAATATCAGTGGAAATGGACACTGTTTAAAATATTTGAGATATTTTCTAAACAATGCCCACTTACACTGATGACTTTCTCACTTCCCCCACACCATAATAATGTAACTTCCCTGTGCCTGTTCTATAAATATTTCCATGGCAATTAATGTGAGGAGCTTTCCTCTTTGATACATTGACTTTTATGAATTTAAGCATAGTACAAGATTAGTTGTTAGGTTCTAATCATTTTACAGTTGAAATGGCTGGATGTAACCATGAGTTCTTTGCTTATAATTTATTCTTGTGTACTCTTTGCTTGTAAAACTCTATTCTGGCTACTTGCTTTCCTAAGAATTATGATCTTCAAAAATTTAAATGCAACATTATTATTATTAATAATAATCATCATCATCTGTCTCCTTAAATCCTGGTCTTTTAACTGTCTTCTCTGCTCAATAATGTTTTCTCAGTTTCTTTCACTCTCAGTAACACTAAACATCTTAGTGGCTTTATCACCTTGCTTGTTGGGAAATGATTGGAAAAAAAAAAAAACTGTAGTTCTGCAGTAGTAGCAATAAGGGTTGAGAGGAATTTATTTTAAACTCCAGATTTAGAAAATTGCAAATTTGATGACAATATTTTTTTCAATTAAATTAAATTAAATTAATGAAACTAATTGGCAGCGATTCAAAGATATATTCTGACTCATTTCGTTTAGTCTTATTGGCATGAGTTTCCATTGCCAGAGAAATGTTTTGGTGGAAATAAAAACATTAACATGTAATAATATCAATATAAACTACACCCATATCAGGTTGAAATGCTGCCTTTCATCTCATCATTCCATTAAGCAACATTAGGCCTAGTCAATACCAAGATAGGTAACCACTTGAGAATACTAGGTGCCGTACATGGATGTTTAGAGGGGTTCAATGTATAATGGCTCAGAATGAGAAATTGGAGAGGTGAGTTTGAATTCCAGTTGAGTTTGTTACATTCTCTTAAATATAAATACCGTATAAAATGGTATTGTAGTGATAGAAACACTGAATGGTCAGAGATTGGCGACTGATCTCTGTAAAAGTCTTGCAGAAACTACCAAATGGGGTAAAAACTGGTTGGTTATCATCCAATGCCTCAAAGCTAGTTACATTCTATCATCACCGATCTGACCTTGAACAACTACTAATCAGGATGAACGGAGGTCTTCTTGAGGAAGCACCATGCCTTGAAAGACTGTTGGGCCTCAAACTCACAGCTAACCTCAAGTGGAACTAATACATACGATCCATTGCTAAGGAAGCAGGTAAAATAGCCGCGGCTGTCTATACACCAGTTCTAGTAAGTAGTTAAACCCTCCTGCTATTCTCTACTTTTACAAGAGCCACAGATCCAGTCAAAAAATAGAGTACTGTTCATATATTTGCGTGGAAGCTGCCCAGACCTCACTCTCCAGTCTTGGTAGTGTTCAAAAGTGTCTCCTAGCTCTTGTGGGCGACAAATTATTCTCCATCTTCCAACTTCTATCCCACAGGTGGGATGTGGCAAGCCTCTCTCTGCTCTACTGCTGCTTCCATAGAAAGTGCTTGGATGAACTACATTCGGGCACAAGAACACACAATGCCAACCACATTCCCTACGTATTCCATCGGTGAGAAGTAAGTGCCACTTGAGCGGCTTCTTCCGGTGAACCTCTGCCCTGTGGAACCAACTTCCAACAGGATGTTTCTCTGATCACAACCTTAACCTGTTCAGGGCTAAGTTTAACCATTATCTCCCACTCCTGCATACACAAATGGCCTCCTAATGTAACCCTCTACCTGGAGTGCCCCCTGGGCCTTGTAAAGGATGAACCTTAATGTAAAAAAATAAAAAATACATAGATATATACATATTAACAATACAATGACAATCTTTCTCTCTTATACATATGTTAAAGGACTGAGATGTCCGACATACAAACCTCCTATATTTTTTAAGATCTATCAAATTTTGTCTTTACGCACAAAATATATCTTTGTTTGTACTAATTATCTTATCATTTTTTACAAGGCCAACTGGTGTATATTGGGTTAAGGACGTTATCTGAAGATAAATTCACAAAACACCAAAAACCACATTAAATCCGATATCATATGTCCCACACAAGTGTAAACCAATTGTTGTCAATTCCATTTTTTCTCCTCCTCAAAATGGGTTAAATAGCAAGACAGACTAGTTTGACAGACAGCTTACTGTGTGAATCTGCCAAATTGAAAAGAGGCATTATCATCCAAGCATGCATCCTTATTATTTAAGGAAGGAAGGAGAATCAAAAAGAAACATGATCACCCAAGTGTGCATCACAAGTGGCAACTAAGGAAGGATTATCATGCAAGATATTAATACAATGAAATATCCTTCTCTTTACAAGAGTCAGATTAGACCAATAATGGATTTCTGTTGCTAGATCTAAGCTGGAGCTACTAAATCTTAACTTTTTTTAGTCTTGATAGGATTCAAAATTTGGGGGGGGGGGAACTGATTTTCTATTCTATCTACAGCAGCCCCCTCCCAGCTGCAGATGCAACATTGCAAGTCTGGTATTTATCCTATTGGAATTTCCATAAAAAATGTTCAGATAAGTTCAATTCTTGAACATGACACATCATGCTACACCATGGAGTGAAATCACCCTTATTCCACCCCCTCCATGTTTCAAATATAACGAGGAAGTTTCACTCAAAAAGCTTTTGCCCAAGAACTGCCACTTTTTGAAGCAGACTCCCACTATGAACATTTTAATCCTGATCTCTTCAAGTCAAGGGATAATCATTAGCTATCCTTTTTATCCTCATGCCTTTTCTTTTATTTATATCTCATACCTCATTCATTGTTACCATTTTAACTGTTACCCCTCTACCTTAAGTGGTACTCAAGCCCAGCCTTGGGGGAAATTTAGTGAAAAAAAAATAAACAGAAGAGAAAAGATAGGATTTTAAGAATGATAACATTAGAGTTTATTCAACTTCCATATTGATACGTTAGTAGAATAAATTTATAATTCTAAGAATCTGCAATGTTATTGGTCCTGATATGGCATCCTGGCTTCAATCACTTTCCCCACCACTAAAATGTAGCTACCCTGTGTTTTTTCTACAAATACTTTCATGGCAATTGTTCTGATGAACTTTGCTCTTCGGTACCTGGACTTTATGAATTTAAGCAGAGTACTAGATTGGTAACAAGGTCTCCTCATTTAAAGGTGATTTGGTTACATTCTAGTTTTTGAAATTTTAAATTGTCCCCATTAACTTTGTTTTACAAGCACCCTACAGCTGGCATGAATATGGATCCATGCTTTGATAAGTGAGACCAGAGTAATCCCTACCCGCCCCCCCACCTACTTGCTTTTGTCTTAGGGGCATACAATCAAAGAGCTGGCCACAGGCATCATCAAACCTGCACGTCACTGCTTGTAATGTAACTTTGTAACATCCTTTAATTCATTTATCATATATACTAGAAAGAAAGATATTTTTAGAATTTATTGGCCTATTTTAATTTTTATTTTCATTCTTACAACTTCTAGTTGTCTTTTTTCTTCATTATAAATGATTTCTTATGCTAATGTTCATTCAGTTCAAGGCCCAAGAAACACTCAAGGTAGAGATTTAATGAATGGTGTTGTATGAGTGTAAGAGAAGGCAAAAGTACATTTTGTGTGGTTAGGTAGGCAACAACTTCATGAACTGTATCTCTTGCCTTCTCTTACACTCATATAATACCATTCAGTAACTCTCTACCTTGAGTGTCTCTTGGGCCTTATACTGGGTGAACATTAGCATAACAGCTAGATATTGGCAAGGCTGCCCAACATTTTGTGACCCAACATAATCAACAAGTGATTTGAAGTAAGTCATTTTTGATTTGCACTGATGATTGGAAAGCTGCTTTCTGGATATATCAGCATTGTGTGTAGGTAAAAAAATGTATAAACAGAAAATATATTAAAATATTTGTTGGATTTAATCCATTTCATCGAATATGTTGTAATTGTAAACACAAGGCTATGTTTTGGAGCAGAAATGATATATCGAGGAAGATCGTTAAAGATATGCGTTGATAAGCAGAAATTTGGACTTTCCTAACCAGAATGTTCTCTGTGGCTGAATGGTTAACAGCATGTCAGGCTATATAACAGGTTTCGTATTGGATACAGGTTTGATTCTTGTTGAAGAATGCATATTTTCTACAACATTTCTTGAACAGAAAATTTAATTAATACTGTTTAATGAAAACAGCATTTACTTAAATAAGTTGTATTCATATATATATATATATATATATATTCATTTGTATGGATATGACAAACTCGTATTCATATAACTGAATATGTTAGCTTTATCACTGATATTGAGCACTTTTCAATAAGTACTGTGCATATAAAATTATATATATATATATATATATATACATACATACATACATAAATTTTAAGTGTAGCTGTGTGTGTTCAAATCTATAGATATGGGTATATTTGAAAACATGCTGATTGTTAATGTCTGTCTGTTGCTTGAGAAATACTTGCATATATCGATGCATAATTTCAGTGACTTGAAAATCCATGTCAAACAACGATGTTTGAATATGAACAAGTTTTTTTTCACTTTTATATTAAATAATGGACGTAAATTATTAAATTTGGATTAAAAAAAATATTTTTTTAATGATTACTTCAAGATATTTGAGAAGAAAATAAAAAGCATTTCTAAGAAACTTTCATAACTAGTCATAGGGTAAGGGAAATAACTCTTACTTGTATTCATCCAAATTACTTACCTTAGTTAATTTTTTTTTTCCAAATTTACATATCCCCTCATCCAAATACCTCACACATTAGCTAGATGAAGAAACCATTGCCCCTAATGTCTTAGTATTATGGGGTGAAGTGGACATTATTTCTGTTGCGCTATTTTGAAATAGAGAAAGATAAATGTGGAAAGGATTAAGATTAATTAATTAATTATATATATATAAATTAACTGATTTAAAATGTTTTTTCGCTACACAGTAATAACCATGTTTCAAAAATGGAAGCTAAAAGCTTCAAATTTAATTTTGTTATTAAATTAAAGACATTAGTTCCATTTCCTCGTCAAGCGAATTTTGGAGTAACTTATTTTTTAAAAATTTACAGTTTTAAAGGCACGGCAAAGATTCATAATTAAGTGTTTCCAAGGATACAGAGAAATCCACTCATCTAGACAAGCGGTGGTAGCGTGTTCAATTTCAATTTTCGTTGTATCAGTTAATAGTTATATAGTATAATATCAGTTATAAGCATGCCCCCAATGAAGCTAAGTCACTATTTGCTGCTCGGATGAAGGAAAGTATTGCATCTCGCAAATTCGGCTGCAAGGATTATTGGCGTCTTTGAAAGAGTGTTCTGAACAATAGCAAACCCTCTATACCCCCCTGTTCAACCAGTTTGAGGTCCTGACCACCTCTACCGACAAGGCTGAATGCTTTGCTCAGAATTTCTTTTCTAATTCAATGCTTGACTCTTCCCGTGTACCCATATCCGTTTCCCTCTCAGAACTGAGGCCCTTTTGAGTGGGTGACACATATCTCCGTCATTGGTATTGGGCATTATCTCCGCAAGGCTAGTAGTGGAGATGGGATACGAGCCATTGTCCTGAAGAAATACGCGCCTGAATTGGCGCCCGCCCTCTCTAAGTTATACAACTACTGCCTCAAGGAGTTTTGTTTTCCTGACTACTGGAAGTCCTCATCCATTGTTCCTGTCTTTAAGAACTCTGGCGACCCCTCTGACCCTTCTAATTACCGTCCTATCAGTCTCCTACCCCTCTTCTGCAAAGTCTTCGAAGCCCTTATCAACACCGAAGTGGTTAATCACCTTACATCCCATGATCTGCTCTCAGACAAGCAATATGGTTTTCGCTTTGCCCGAACTACAGCTGATGTGCTTACGGCCATCACTGAATTTGTCTACCAAGCTCTTCATAATAATGGTGAAGCTCGTGCTGTGGCCCTAGATTTTTTAGAATTGTAGTTAAATAAAACATATTCTAGCCTAAACAGCCCCCCAAAATCTTTAAGTATACAAATATAACTATTAACTGATATTATACTATATAACTATTAACTGATACAACAAAAATTGAAATTGAACATGCTACCACCCGTTGTCTAGATGAGTGGAGAAATATGTGAGGAATAAAGACAAAAGGAAACTTGTCATTATGGACATGTTTCATCCCCTGAGGCATTTTTAGTAAAGTTTTCCTTTTGACTTTATTCATCATACTATTTTTACAAATATATTTGAGACGTCTCTTTGCCTCTTATAATATTACGAGCGGAGGCAAAGAGACGTCTCAAATATATTTGTAAAAATAGTATGATGAATAAAGTCAAAAGGAAAACTTTACTAAAAATGCCTCAGGGGATGAAACATGTCCATAATGACAAGTTTCCTTTTGTCTTTATTCCTCACATATTTGTTAATGTATGTTTGCATGCCAACATTTCTTTTAATAAACATGTTTGGTTGAATATGACACAAAGGGAAAAATTTAATTTTATTTAGTTTTTCTAACATTCTTACATTTTCCCATTTGGTCAGAGTAAGGGGGTGCAAAAATGTTGGTATTGTCCATTGTTCTAAGAACTTTTGGCCACTTCTTTAGACATTTTCAAGGTTTTTGTTTTTGTAGTATTGTATGTAAATAAACAGAACACCACGCGGTGAATGCCAGTCGAGCTACCATCTGTTGACCTGGCAACGTCTATTCCAGAGAGTGCTCGACTTCATAACAGTTTTGTTTTTAAGTGTCATTAATTTTTTCTTCATGTTTGACTATATAAAGATGTTTATGTGTTGATTTGAATACGAGTGGGAGTGTTTATTTTAAGCTTTGTGTGTTGAATGTGGATGGAATGAGCGTCTTTCTATTGTTTTGTTTTTAAGGAATTGTCGCGGCCGCCATGAGCCGCTTCCTAGTAAAAGACCTTGACCTTCACAACCCCTGATCTCACTGATTTAAGTCATGCAGCATGCAAAAAACTGGACAACTGGCCAATATAGTTAAGTCCAAACCGTACCTTGTAAGCATCGAACAACAAGGGATTAATTTAATATCTATGGTTTTCTACTCCCTCTAGCCAGGGAGTACTTGAACGAATCGTTTCACATATCATTAGCCCCCTTTTTCGTCCAAATCCGAGCTGCTCGGCCGGGTGGCCTGGATCAAAGTGTAGTAGACGCTGCTCGGCCTGGAGGCCTAGATCAGGGTGTAGCATCTGTTCGCAGATCGCTTGCTTTGTCGGCCTTTTGGCTGAGAGCGTCACTTTATACTTACCTTTTGTAGGGATTCGTCCTTGCGCTGGTAGTATTATGGCTACGACTAGCTTGGACCGGCTCCGTCCTGGACCAGCTATGACCAGCGGCCCGGGTGAAAACATTCGGGTCCCCACGTTAAAAACCGACCTTGTGTCACAACCTGACTCAGTGGGGGGGTCAAGTAAATACCTAGATCAAAGTGTAGTACGCTACCTTTGTGAGCTTCCGGTGCTTTGTCGAGAGAATACTCTTCGGCGTGATCCCGTCTCCGCGGTCGCTCCGCCCTGGAAGTCGTAACACTGCTCTGACTCGGCCCTGTTTAGGGACTATCGCTTTCGTCAAGTGATACACATCGGCGCAAATCCCGTCTCTGTGGTTGGAAGTCGTATCACTACTCCGACTCGGCCCTGTTTAGGGACTATCGCCTTCGTCAAGGGATACACTTCGGCGCGACCCCATCTTTGCGGTGGGAAGTTGTATCACCTTTCTGACTCGGTCCTGTTTAGGGATTTCATCCTAACCGATTCAACGAATCTACGTGCGATTTCGACCAACCAGCTTTTGTCAACTATCCGATCCGGCAGTCGACCTGCTATCGCCGCCGACCAAACCCTACACTCGCCTCAACCGAATCAACTTCCCCTGAAGGGAACCGGTCACATTGGACCCGACACTGAATCCAATACATTTCTCCAGAGTACACTCTTGTACACTTTGAACAAAGTAAATTCGACGTTTATTGTTTATTATACCTCTGCCTTTGTCCTCTCATTGTCTTGGCTGTTGCTCACCTTTTCTTCGCTTGCGGGGGCGACATCCTTATCGGCCCCGCAACAGAATTCAACATCCCATTACCACTGCTGAATAAGCTGAAGTTTAAAAAGCGAAACCCGTGAAAAATTAATAATTGACAAATGTCTCCTTCAGAAACAAAAATAAACTGTCAACTAAATTATATTTTTCTCTCATACATTGAACACTCTTATTTAACAGAAGAAAAACCTATATCATTATGTCTGTTTCAACATTAGTCCTGCCAAAATTAAAAAAAAAATAGACCACAAAATTGCAGTTTGGAATATGGATAATTTTTCTAGAAGTATATTATACTCATTTAGATGAGGTCCAATGGGACAGCTTTAATGAAAATATATAACCTTTGCAAATCTTTAATTTTACTTAATTTTTCAAAAACCAATCCTTTTTATTTATTTTTATTTTTTGGTTTATTAAAACGCCTGCCCTATAAAATGAATAGAATAATAAGTACTATATTATTTTATGCATTATTTTAAATTCTACAAATTGTACTTCTAACAATCTTTTCAAAGCCTTTCTGAAAAACTTTAAAAAAATTATCTACTTGTTTTAATTTTGAGAAGTCATTATCATTTCAAGAGCTATTTTTGATATCTGAACTTGTTTTTATCAATTATTATTATTATTTTTTTTTTTTTACATTCTTCAGATATTCATTCTGCAAGAAAAAAAGGTTTCCATCTTTTTTTTTTTTTTTTTTTTTTAAATAAGTAGTTGCCTGACAGGATAGAAACGTTAACTCATATCGACACCAAGCTGAGCCAATTGGTATTGACTATCATTTTCTTAATGTTACCTACCCATTTTGTTGAAAAGATATCCCGCTTTTTAATTCTGGATTGTACATTTTAATGATGCTGTAAAATTAATTGATTTAAAATATTATCGTCATTATAAAAACAATATAAAATGTCCCATGAAAAAACATTAGTCAAGGGGAATAACTCAATACTATATTACTATAGTTACTTCCCTTGCAAATCTCCGATTTTTCGCTATTATAAATATTAAAAATAAATTATAAATACAAAATATTGAATATTAAATAAATTATAAATACAAAATATTGAATATTAAATATTATAAATATGTAATTTAATTTCATGTTGACATCAGCGAGAATAGTAATTTGGGGGGAAAGATATATGACAAAATGGAAAAAAAAGAAAGGTTTTCGTGTACTGTACAGTAAAAAAAACGAAAACGTGTTTCGTCCTTTAGAACTTCATCGGACTAAATATGCGAACGTTGGTAGTCGCACCAACGTAAACAAACGCGTCACACGAAATTTGTTCTTGAATTTATATTTTTCGTTATTCCACACTAAGTAATATTTTAGCATTTTTCGCCAAAATCTTATTGTTAAGTGACACTGTGAAATTAACTTGTTTTGGGGGCTATTTATCTTGTTGCGGACCCGATAGCGTTGCAGAACTAGCTTACGAAAAGATCGCCTTGTGCCAGACACTACACACTACCACCGAATCCACTAACAAAGTAAAAATAAATAGACAGGAGGAATGACGAAGATAAGCCTGGTCAAGAGAACAAATATAAAATTTTATTTGTGTTTAACAAGTAAATTGTCTTCAGTGGAGACCTTCAGTAAAGTTACTGGAATTTTTGTAGTTGATAAAAAGGCCGTGACAAGTAGTCACTAAAAGGTAGGTCATGTTCCGCGCCAAAACGAAATTCAAAATGGCTAAGGCGGGAAAAAGTTTCTCCGGGAAGAAAGTTCAGAACAGTCAATTTATAATGAAAATTAAACATACACAACAAGAAAATACTCACTGCGAGATTTGTAATTGTGAGTGTAATTTTATATTTTTTAAGGTACTGGTTCTAAAAGGACAGAGTTCGAAGAATATGAAAAGTACTCATTCTTCAGGTTGAAAGTTTCACAGATCTCTGGTCGTGGACGTAAGCAGGTTCGAACAGGAATGTTCGTATCAGGACGAGAAATAAGTCATCGAAAAAGGTGATGAAACGACAATGTCATAGGTGCTAATGTTCCACGCGACAAGCTATGAGGGACAAAGCAATATTTGCTGGTAAGACATCGTTGTCTTGATATATGGGTAATAGACGAGGGATAAATGAGTCGTCTATTCTGTTCCGTGTCCTGGCGGCGACTAAAGTCAAAGAAAAAGTTTGTCCGTGACGTCAGAGAGAACGCGCGCGAAAACATCAGCAGGAGCTGCTATCTTCCTCACTTTCGGCTACGAACAACGGTTTACTGCTATTACTAGCCGAAAGTGAAAGGAAGGGGTGAAAACTCGCGTGCGCGTCAAATGAAAGTGGAAACACTGTGTGCTATTCCACAATCTGTTGCCTAAAGGTCATGAAACGTTTTTTTTTTAAAGATTCATATACTTCGCAACATTTTTTCATAGCATTTTTTTTATAGACTTTTGCAATTTAACAAGAAAAAAAAACAGGATTTAGAAGAGTATATTGTATTATTAATGATAATAAATATAGCCATCTTCCATTTTTCTGTTCATATTTTCTTCCCCTTGCTCTAAGATGCAGTAGGATGTGGGTGAGTGCGTCCACACTTGGTCGCGTTTGTTTCCCCAGTTGCCTGACAATTGAAATCTTACTCACAAGCAACCACACACACAAGATCAAGTACATTCTTAATAGCTAAGTTTTTTAATGTCTTTTCTTTTCAACTGTGTACACATTAATGTAATTGTAATTTCTTTCTGCATTAATTGTCATTTGTTTTAAATTCCATGTTTTGTGTTTCATTATTCTTACCCGGACTCACATGAGTGCACCAAATATATTTTGCAAGATAAATGTTCCAAGAACTAATAAACATTTACTGAAAAATGACCCAACACAACTGTGTCAACTATTTAACATTCTCTCAGGGATGATTTTTCTAGTAATCATTTCTTTTGAGCTAGATACAATGACTTCCCTTTATAGGATACAAATCCTATATCATTCCAACAACTAACTGAAAAACACAAAGTAGATTTGCACACCCGCAAAATCGGAACAAAACGACTAAAAACATATTTCGCAATAAGGTGTGAAATTAATTTTCTGACCAATGAAAGAAGGTGATTTGCTAAACTGAGAAAAAAATAACGATCCAATGTGAAAAAAAGTCAGTCATAAATAGAGACTCAAGTAAATCACCAGTCAGAAGGGCGCAGAGATCAAAGGGGACAGTGGACTGACAGTCATGTCCGTCACTGACTCAACCCTACACTAAGAGCAGAAAGTGAGGTAGGAAAGGAAAACAGCAACAACAAATTTACAACTGACTCCAAAACAATTCAACCCGATAAGTACATTTTCCTCTTATCTTTTATTTGTCATTCACACACTCTTTTTCAACTTAATTTGATCGCCCTTTTTTCCTTTGCACCTACTCGTTGGATACAACAAAAACAAAAGAAACAGACATTACTCTACTACTCCGTTGAATCACATTTGCTTAAACGAACTAAAAAGCATTAATCTTTTTTTACTCTATTCAAACAAGATATAAAAATATACAAATTTGTTTATTCTGCATGAATGACATTAAATATACAATATTCTATTTTTCTACAAACATTTCTTATTGTGTTGTCTTTTCTTGAAATTTGCATTGTATTTTGTGGACAGTATATCCCGCATTAAATTCTCATTTTAATCCGGGTATGCTGAATCCTACACCTTCTCAGTTGCTGCTTGGATAAGCTTTCGGATTTTACTTACTTTTCTCTGCTTGATTGTAATGAATACTAGCCACCTCCACAGGTGTGCAGATATATATTCACTCTAAGGGAACTGGGGATATTTGTATTAAAATAATGAGATTACATAGTGTCAAACAGTACCTTGAAACTGAAAATCTCAAACACAATAAATAAGTCACCTTCAACATCTGCTGGATATATTCTACACAGGTTGCTTCTGCTGATTTAGTTCCCAGTTGAAATTAGTGCAATATACATGCTTTCACAATTAACTTTTAGGTACCTTTGCTGATTTCATTAATTACTACAGTAATTATATTCCTTTGAAAGTTACCTGATAGTAAATTATATATGTTGGCTTTATAGGATAATATAATGTCCCGCAAACCAATGTAGCCATTTGAGTAACATACCCAACAGCTTATGCCAATTAAATATCCTCCTCAATGACAGTTGACGTATATTATTAATGGACAATCTAAGAGGGAGAAATGCTTCATTTTATTCTCCAAGTTAATGAACATATTGTTCTCTTATACTTTGCAGTGCTGTTAAAAATTTGAAGTTTTGATGTTAAAAAATAAAGTTCAAAAACATCATTTACTTTCCTTCAGTAGACATTGAATTGTATCATGTCTTCCATAACTTGTGTGACTTTTCAGTTAACCTGATGAATATTTATGCGTGTTCTTATACCTAAAAATTTTGAAAACCCAATAACATTTTTGCTTTTGTATATAAATAATTGTTACAAAATAAAGTTCGTCAGAGGATGAAAGGTGTAGGCTAAAATGTTTTCTTTTTGGAACTTCAAATGTGATTATTTAGTGGATACTCGTATTTGAAATAGACTCTCCTTTTTTATTTTTACTTTAGACAGGGTATATTTGAGAAATCTTAATAAAGAAAATGTGCTCTCTGTCAGGGATCAAATATGCCTTCGTTTTTTGTTGGAGAAATCACCATTTGATGTGGAAAATGAAGCCCAGCTGAACTCTAATGTTCTTCATAGGCGAGTGATAAAGCATGATATATCAAATGGTGGTTTCTCCTACAAAGGAGCACACATACAAGTATCCAATATAATAATGTGCCAAGTAATAAAAATGTCAGATTAAAATTATATCAATTCTTTAGAAATTATATATATATATATATATATATATATGATAAAGTGAAAAAAGTTTACTTGATCAGATTAGGTTTGTTTACATTGATGCAACTACATATGTGTATGCACAGTGGGGAAAATAAGTATTTCATCCTCTGTTGATTTTCTGAGTTTGCCACCTTACAAAAATGGGAACGGTCTATAATTTTCAGTGTAATCTTGAAATTGAGAGATAAAATATAAGAAAAATTCTAGAAAATCACATTATATTAATTTTTGAACATTTATTTCTTTTTTATTGAAAATAAATATTTCACCCCCTACCAACCAGCAATGATTCAGGCCCCACAGACGGAGTCAAATGTTGGTGCGGTAAGAAAATGGAAGAAACACTAATTGACTATCAATCTCCCTCGGCCTGGAGCTCCACACAAGATCTCCCAACGTGGAGTGAACCGGATGATGAGAAATGTGAAGAAACAATCCAGAACTATGCAGCAAGAGATTGTTGATGATTTCGAGGCAGCTGGGACCACAGTCACTAAGATGACCATGAGTAACACACTACGTTGTAGTGGATGGAAATCATGTAGTGCCCACAAGGTCCCCCTACTCAAGAAGGCACATGTACAGGCCTGTCAGAAATTTGGAAATGAGCACCTGGATGATTCAGTGGAGGGTTGGGAGAAAGTGCTGTGGTCAGGCAAGATTAAAAGAGTTTTTTGGCATCAACTCAACTCGCGATGTTTGGAGAAAAAAAAAGCTGACTTGGACTCCCAAGAACACCGTTCCAACCATTAAGCATGTTGGTGGAAACATTATGCTTTGGGGCTGTTTCTCTGCTAAGGGGACAGGACAACTACACCGGGTCAAGGGAAAGATGGATGGGGCCAAGTACAGGGAAATCTTGAGTGAAAACCTCCTTGCCTCAGCCAGAACACTGAAGATGGGCTGTGGATGGGTGTTCCAGCATGACAATGGCCCAAAGCATATGGCTACGGCAACAAAGGAATGGCTCAAGAAGAAGCACATTAAGATAATGGAGTGGCCAAGTCAGTCCTTGAGAGAATCTGTGGCGGGAGCTGAAGCTTTGAGTTGCTCAACGACAACCTATAAACTTTAAGGATTTGGAGAGGATCTGCAAAGATGAGTGGGCCAAAATCCTCCCTGTGTTCTGTAAAAACTTGGTAACCAACTACAGGAAATGTCTGGCTAACAAGGGTTTCTTCACCAAATACCGAGTTATGTTTTACTATGGGGGTGAAATATTTATTTTTTTCAATAAAAAAGAAATAAATGTTCAAAAATTAATATAATGTGATTTTCTAGAATTTTTTGTATATTCTATCTCTCACATTCAAGTTGCAACTACCCTGAAGATTATAGACCGTTTCTATTTTTGTAAAGTGGCAAACTCAGAAAATCAGCAAGGGATGAAATACTTATTTTTCCCACTATATATATATATATATATATATATAGAGTTACTTTCAAAATCAGGTTAAGTTAAGGTGGGGTAAGGGTGCCTGCTCACAAACAATGACATCTTTTTTCGTATGTTGTCTTGGTTTTTCAATAATGAAAAGTTTTTAGTATTTTTATTTGGCTACTTAATTTATAATTTTATGCACAAAGATTTCTTAAAGGGTTGTCTGAATATGAGTAAGTTGTATTTTTACTATTTAAAATCTATTCCTACAAATTTAAAGTACTTATATTTGATACATAAGTTGTCTAGGGAAATTAAAACCCAACCACCCCTTATCAAAATTATTGATTTTCCGTAACCATAACAATTTAAAATATTAAGGTTGTCTCTGCTTATAAATGAAATAAATTTCTTAATAGGTTATTCCAAAAATTGCTTGAGAATTTAAAATTTTAGTTTCTGTTTTGAAATATGGTAATTCCTGTATAGCAATGGAACCATATTTTTAAAATAGAAAATAATTATAATATACACACACACATATATATATATATATATATATATATATATATATATTCTGTATTGTTGATTTTCTAGCTACTATTAGACAGAGTTGGATCTATTTTCTAAACTTCCTACATTTTTAAATATTTCAATCCCGTTTGTTGTTTAATCATTAATTATTATGTCATGTTCATGTTTCTGTAACATTTTCAGTTCTTGATGAATATAAATATCGAGATGCTTATCTTTTATTATTCTGTTATCACACATAAACGTAGTCAATGGAAATTCTCTTCTTGAGGTATAATGTCAAAAATACTTCTCACAATTCAAGAAATTTTTGGGACAAACCTCACATCGTAAATTATGGTAGTTTTCTGGTCTGAATTCCTATTTTCCCTAAGTACTCTTTCATGATTCTCAGTGGTGTTCCAAATGCCCCCATTACTACAGGAATGTTCCACACCTTTTTCAACTCCCTCGCTAGATCCTAGCATTTTTCAATCTTTTCAGTTTGTTTGGACTTCTGAATTGTATGGAACATCAAAACCAATAATTGATGCCATTATTAATATTATTATAATGTCTTTACCTTTTTGTCCCAGTTCATCAAAGATAAGCAACAAACTATTATTCTTTGATAAAAAAATAGATATTTCATTTATTTGATTTAATTAAAAAAATAATCAAGGAGTTAGTAGATCACCTACCTACCCACCTGGATGAGCAAACAAAATGCTGAATGAAACATATACATATAACATGGGAAATAGGGTTTGCATTAATATTTCTTTCATACTCTTCTGAAGCTTTTTGCTGCACACCAATGAGATTGAGAATCTGAATGTAATGTGGGGTAATCATTGGCCAATCAGTGGAAAGCTTGACCAAGGGTCATGTTGTCTTCTATCCTAGCTTTCTCTTTAAAAGCAACAAAACTCTGCTGGTTGAGTTGGTCGACTTTTACTTGCCAAAACTAGCCTCTCTTTTGAGTGTGACCTTTCCCTCTAATAATTTACACAAAATCAAAGTAATTTTTCATTATGAGTCATCGTTATCAAAAGTACAAATATTCAGCTTTTCCAAATTTTTGCAAACAAAAATTTTCTTGCTCTCTTTTCAAAGATGTGCTATATTTTTCAGTCAGCAGGTTGCATTCCTTACTGTGTTATACTTTGTTCATGGCATGTTTGTGAAGAGGAACTCTGCAACCCACACTACAGCTGCTTTTGACTTTTTCTTCTGGTGAAATAACACAAGCCTCAGCCGATGTTTCTAGAAATATTATCTTTATGTCAACACCATGAAATGCTGAAACAAAAGGTGTCAGAGTATTAATAAAACGTAAAATATTTATCACACTGTAAATTTCTGCAAATTTCAGGAGAGATTTTGTTGTAACCTAGAGAAGGTTACTGAGTAGAATAATCACACAATGGTTGGTAAGGAATGATAATACTTAGGACAAGAACAACACACATAAGATTCACCAGTGGCACGTAGAAGAAGTAGTCAACTGCTAGAGTTAAGTGAATTCCACAATGAATCTCCAACTGTAGACCAACATACAGTATTTATGTGAATGGGGACATACCTATTATCGTCTGTAGGTATGCTACAACAGATTTGTAAAAATAAATCATGTGTTACCAATGTGCTGAAAACTGCTAAGCTGGATAAAATTAATTCCAGCTTATGTGTTCAAGCATGGAACAACTTCTGCTTTTGTTGTATTTTCCTCCAATTCCTGGAATGATTATGAGACCAAAAGAGGGACCAGTTCAAGAATTGTAGTATTCCTGGAGGAAGTAGTCCCCAAGTGTCATTCACCTTTGGCTATAATATTCTCCTAATTGGCAGACATTTTCAGCAACAACTACACACACTCCTCTGAAGTACTGAAAATAAACTGATCAATCATCTCTGATGGTAATCTTAATTTTGGGATCATTACTGCTTGGTTCCTTATACTAACACACTACCTTTAACTGATCAGTCATTCACTAACAATTACTACAATCTAAAATGTGCATTGTGGTATTATAGATGTCAGCTAGATATGAAAAATCAGAGAGCTGAGTTCAAATTCCAGTTGGGTTTGTTTGTTACATTCACTTACATGCAAATACCCTAGGGAAGGTAGGAATCTATAGGTTGAATAGTAGGACAGACTGGATCCTATAGCCTTGATTGGAAACCAGTCTTCTGCAGAAAGAAATGGCAACCTATTGTAGGAAAATGTTCTGCCTTGTCAGTCAGGAATCGAAAGAGACATCATCACCCAACATGTATCATGTATGGCATTTAATTGAATTGACTGTCTAAAACTCATGACATTTGCTTGAGACCCTGGAACAGGATTTAGTCCCAGAGTTAACTAAACCAGTATAAGGTGTTCACCGGTTCCCAAAAGACTAAAATAGAAATCAGATTTGAAATGTAAGAAAACAATTTAAATTATTTCATTAATTATTTTTGTTAAAGGCAATTGAAAACAGAGTATGGTTAATTTAACTTCAGTGCTACCAGCTTTCTAAAACAAAGAATGGACTTTTGTGTTCATAAATAAATCATAACTTAATATTGAGAATCATTGCTAATTAAATAAATACAAGAGATTTACAATGGAAATTTTTCATGATTCATACTTGACTGGAATTTGATTTATTTTCTAATATACAAATACAATTTACCTTTTAGTCTGATATCATTAACAAGACAAAAAATAAAAAGTAGATAAGCAAACCAAAACTCTAATTATAAAAAGATTTTAAAAATTAAATCAAAAAGAAAATGAATTATTAAAAGTGGATGCAATTTTAAGAGTAAGAAAATTTCATACAGTTACTTTTCATTTTTGGGGTCTGTGTAATTTCACAATTCATTTTTTATTTTGTTTACTGCTGGAAACATTGATCATATTATTATCTTCTTTCTTAATATTTCATTCCTATTATATATATATATATATATATATATATATATATATATATATATATATATATATATATATATATATATAACAAGTTTTATTAAATTTGTTAAAATTAAATTCCATGTTTAATTTTTTGATTATATTTTCCAATTTATGTGTAAGTTAAACATTTTCATCAATAACTTATTCATATTTGTAAAAATATAATAAAAATTAAGCAGGCAAACCTTGTTGGTTCATTTCAGTAAGATTGGTTTGATTAAATTCTTGCTATATATATATATATATATATATATATATACACACAGTTGATGTTAAAATCTACAGAAAGGAATATAAATGGTATTACATCCTTTAAACTTGCATTTTTTTCATTAGAAAATCAATAGCTGAAAACTGTTCCACTGTTTGACTTTGTACTGAAATGTAACAACTTCATAGAAATACATACATTTTCAATTCAAAATGTTAAAACTAAAAACAAACCAAGTATTGTCTATATTTACCACCATTTCATGTTCGAAAGTTACGCCCCTTGCATTCTGAATGACAGTTATCTCCCTTACATTAATCTAAGTCTTCTTTATGCTTTGAAGTTTCTCGTTTGTCATAATTTTCTAATGTTTTGACGGTAGAGAGAACGGCTTGAAATTCAACAGAAAAGAGTAAATCGTAAGAACCCAAACACATCTTTGTTTTTCATTCTTTTGATAATTCACTTTAACAAACTGATGAAATTTAAATATAGCATGAAACCCTCAAAATCGTTTTATTGATATCTACCTGCTTCAGAATTATTGTTATGGATATTTTTGTCTCTGATCATATCCCGTATAATTTTGGATGTATTTGTAATTATTTTGAAGTTGTTAAGATTGGATAAATTGTTTTGGATAGTTGATGTTAAGGAGTTTGTAGGTAGTATTAGAAGCATTTTAGTCTTTCTATATTTTGAATTTCTAGAAAGTTGTTTTTTCAAACATATTTTACCACAAAATTCCCCTTACTTTAGATACATAGATGATTCTCTATTAATATATTCACATGACAATTTTACCTGATCTTGTTAAAGTTAATAACATTGAACCTACAATAGGTTTTACTTTTGAATCTGAGACTAACATTTTACCCTTCCTAACTAATATTGACCTTTAGTTGGAAATTTACAGAAAACCTACCAACAAGAATGATCTTATTAAGTTCTTTTCTCACTATTGCAACATAATAAAATCTGGAATAATTATAGGATTATATTTAAGTAAACTAAGAATCTGTTACCCTAATATTTACCTGTAGAAGAAATATACATAGAAAACACCTTTAAAACTATTCACTATCTTCATTAATTAATCCACAATGCTAAGAGTAAGGCATACAAAATATACAACTACAAAAAAATAATGACATTAATAACAATAAACTAGATAAAAACAGACATCTAATACTACCTACTAACTCTTTAACATCCACTATCCAAAACAATTTATCCAATCTTAACAATATCCAAATAATTACAACCACATCCATCACAACTATAGATAAGATCAGCACCAAAAATATCCATAACAATAAGATTTCAGAAGCAGGTGTATGTATATATATATATATATATATATATATATATATTATAATTATTTAAAAAAAAATATGATTCCTTTGCTACGTAAGAGTTCTCATGTTTCAAAAACAAGAGCAAAAAACCTCAATTATTGAAATTAAATTGAATTAAAGTATCAAGCACTGTTTCAGCCTCAAGCAAAAATTTAGGAATAACCACTCTTGAAATTTACGTATCTTTATAAGCATGTTCATTCGCAAAATTAATTACTATGGAAACGACCATTTTCATAAGGGGCCAAAAGAAAGAAAGAGGGCCGGGGTGCCCATTTCAAAGCAAATGATGGCATTCATGTATGCACATTGTCTGCTGAGTCACAGCGACAGATAGCTGTTGGCACCATAATATGTATTTAACTGTCTAGAGAATTTTATTTTATTTATTTATTTATTTTTATTTTTTTTCTAAAGGACTGTTTCGTACATAAACACGCCACACTGAACTACAATTTGTTTTTTTGATGACTTCATAAAGGGTTTTTCTATTTTATGATTGGGTTAAGCTTTTAAACCTTTTATTAGACCGTGAAATTTAATTTTTTTTTATGCTAATTATTTAATGCGAAAATTTGTTGATGTCGGCAAAAAACCGTTAACTCATGTCTATGGTTCAATAAATTTTCATTATTTAGAAACTTAATAATGTATATTTTATTCTTCAAAACATATATTGTAAGAAACAGTCATGACAGTTTATATATATATATATATATATATAAAAAACTGTCATGACTGTTTCTTACAATATATGTTTTGAAGAATAAAAAAATATTAAAAAATAAAAATTTTCAGACACACTGGTTTGTATATTAATATTTCTTTGTTTTATTATTTCAGTTAGGTTCCTCAACTAGTTTCAGACAGCATGGCCATCATCAGGAAAAAAAAAAATTCTGCTTGTTAGTAGCAGTGAAATACAGGAAATATATATATATATATATATATATGTTTTGCCTGTTTATGACTGGAAGGGATAATTCTGAGGAGGATATAAATCCAGGAAGAGCTCAATATAGACTACAGAGCATTATAATGATAAGAAGATGGGGACTTCACGAAATGGATAATTAAAGTCTCTGTCTTCATATATATATGCATACACATATTTGTAAATATTCTCAGATAGAGTGTATTAGTAGACAAGACAAAATGAATAAAAGGAGACAAGGAAAAGAGACATTACCTTGTCAAAGTCTCTCAGAGGACAAAATGCATTGGCTAAGAATAGTTTTTCCTCCCTATATATATATATAAAATGTACAGAAATTGTTTACCAAAAGCACCTTGAAAATAGATTACTTTCATTCAACATACAAAAAAAAAAAAAATACAGAAAAGTGCTTTTTGTGAATTGTACCAATTTAATCCTTACCTGCAGTAATAGAAACAAAAGCAGTTGTACTTTTGATTGGAACATGTTTGACACCGGATATTGTTTACCAAGCAATGGTGAGAATTTGAGGTATTCTAGTCATGTTATATACTGGGTGTGACTGCAGCACCATTGAAAATATACGTACAATAATCTTAATATAATAGATTAAGCAAGTAAGACAACACTATGAAAATATATATGGGTGATGAAGGATCATATTAGGAGTGACCTGGTAATTAGATGGTCTATATCAAGAAGAGCATGTGCAGCAGAGGGTTAGGAAGATGGAACTTATGCATGCTGAAGTTTCTTCAACAAAACAGACTGCTTAACAAAAGAACTGAATTATTATTGCATGGCTGATATGGAAATAAATACATTTTGTATTGTCCCTAGATTAATGACTGGTTAATTGACAAGAAGCATTTCCATAAGTCTTACCTTTTTATCAGTTGAAGCACAAGGAATTTTTACTACATATTTTATTTGTTGTGTTTTGGGTGTTTTTATGGAATATTATCTCTGTCAGTTAGGCATTGATCACCTTCTCAATTCTATGGTTTAGAGGTGCTGATTCTTAGACACCAAATTAAAAAAAGATGGCATTAAAAACTTCAGCTTTTATGTAAGTTTAACAAGACTATAAGCCACAATTGGTGTAACCTCTCCAGGTAGATAAAAACTAATTAAGTAGAAATTGGTGGGTAATATATTCAACCAAATGGTTTAGTTGGAGGAGGGGAATAGCTAACTAGAACGGAAGGTTCAAACCACTGCTAAGATAGTTGGTATTTATTATATCAAAGTAATTCAATTATAAAAAGAGAGTTCTAAGAGAATGGTAAGCAATATTCAAGCAAAGATCTCAGGGTAGCAACAAAAAATGTTGCAAGCAATGTTAAAGTTAAAACAGTAGAAAAGCTAACAAAATCAATGGTGGGAAAACTAATGAAGGTTATAGAATGATAAAAAGCCCATAATAATAAACTTATTTATTTGGGTATATGGCATATTATGCTAAATATATTTTTCTATGTTATGTTTATTTTGGTTTTATCTACAAAGAAATATTTATGCAACACTTAGATAGCTTGCATAATAATACCGGATATACAACAAAACAAGTCTTTTTTTTGTGTTTTTAAATGAAAAAAAAAAAAAATGTGAACTGAAACTCACATAATATTTTACTCATGATAATATATACTGAAAATTTTATCAATATCAGCTTGTTAATACAAATTTTATTTCGAAAATTTGCATCATAAAATAATCTGACATTGTGTATATTGTCTTCTACGTGGATTTTGAGACAAGATGAAGATAGAATGCATGGTTTTTAGCAAAACATGCAAATTGCAAATTCAAAAATCAAATTTAACAGGAAATATTCATCAATTTTTTTCTCTGGAGAAGATATATTTTTTTATTTCCAGATGAATAAATTAGACAAAAATCACAAGCAGTGACACATGTAAATCATCATCAACAATAATACTATAGCAAGATGTCAATGTTTTTTATTATAAAAAGTTTTTTCTCCAAAAATATAAATAAATTTTCACCCTATTTCTAACATACAGGAATCCAGCCATTAGTGCAGCTAATGTGTACATTGGTAACTATAAAAAAATAAATTTTCAAATACTATGGTTAAACTGAAGAAAGTTTTAACACACTATTTGATTATTACGTATGCACTAATTGAATTTTGGTATATAAAAATTTTAGTGCACTAGTCAAAAATGCATTAATCGAGGGATGCCTGTATATGCTTATACGTATGGTTTTATGTAGGGAAACTAGCTGAAGTACCTATTATGAAAGTTTACCTTGAATCTTTTTACTAGTGTGGTCCGCCTTGTGGTGAGCAATAGATCATACAGCCTGCTCAAAAATGGTTGTCTATGCCTGATCTATATTCGTAATAATTTTGGTTTCCATATCAATGTTTTTTAGTCTTTGAAGTAGATCACCAAAGTGTCTTGAAAAGAAGTTAAAAATGCTTTTGCTGGTTTGTGGGGGATGCTGCTAATGCTGGATATAATTGATCTAATTGGTATCTTCGTTTTATTGCATTTTTGGTCAGCCATATCATTTGTGTTTTGGGATGGTATTCAATTAGTTTCATCCAAGTTCTGTTTTCATTTTTCCATAATTTTTAAATGCAATGTCAATGATCATGACCTGGTATCTCTATTTCATTCATTATCCCACCGCCATCAAGTAGCTTCCCTGTACCATTTTTTATAAATACTTTCATTTGTTCTGATGAACTTTTCTCTATAGTACCTAAACTTTAAGTGCAGTACTAGATTAGCGGTTAGGTCTCATCATTTTACAGTTGAAATGGCTAGATGTAACTATGCTAGTTTCTTTTCCTGTCAACTTTGATCTTCAAAAATGTAAATACAATGTCAATCGTTATTTTTTATCTTTTTAATTCCTATTCTTTTATTGTTCTTGCTGCTCAATAATGCTATTCTATTTTCTTATATATTATCAGTAACCCCACCTCTGCATCTTAGTGGCTTTATTGCCTTGCTTGAGGTGAAATGATTAAAATAAAAAAGTGATTTGTTAAATTTTTTTTATCTAAATTTAGTCTCTATATTTTAATTTTTACATAAATGTTGTTATCTTCTAGGAGGGATTCTAATTTTGCAACATATTGGTCAGAGTCTATAATGACATCTTCACCAATTTTACTGGATGGGGTTTTAGACATTTTGTTATTCTTTCTTCTCATTCATGTATCTACTGGTTAATTCTGTTTCTTTGGTTTTGTTAAATGTTACAGCAATGCTTCCTTGTGTGAATCCTTTTGCAATAAGTCTTCTTTGTGTTTTCAAATTATAGTAACCAATATGTCTTCTGTTACAAATTTTAATCTGAAGCTTAATGCTTCCAGTTCCATGGAAGATAGTTACGAACAAGGTCAGGATTACCAAATTTCCTCCATCTTTTTTTTTAAAGCATTTCACCCCAAGCTATGTGATAACACCACTAGGAGGCAGGGATTACAGGGAGTGAAAGAGAATGAGAAAACTTTAGTGAGGAAAAAGACAATGAAGGAACAGGAGTTCATGAAGTCAGAAAATGGTGACTGACATTACATTTAAATTTTTGCTGAATGTAGGTGGCAGGGGAGCAAGAAATTGGAAGGGTGCCTCACGAGTGAGAAAAGAAACTGGTGGTTGCATCTAGCTAGTTCTACAGTAAAATGGTGAGACCTAGTTGCTAATCTAGTAGGATGCTTAAATCCATGCAGTCATGACACTAAGAAGAATAGCTCATTAGAAGAATTGCCACAAAAACAGTTATACAAAAGATATAAGGAGGCCATGTGACATCGGTGAGAATGTAAGTGAAGTCAGGATCAATTATGTTTCAGACCCTTCTTTGAATTCTGATACAAATGCAAAGGTTTTGCAGCTTGCATTGTAGATAACTGTCTTGTTTATTGTTTGAAATGATTTCAGCTTTGGCTCTAGAGATGGATATATATGATCAGGTAGTGAGAAGTTCTCAGCCTAACTAAGAATGTATTTCTCCACAAAATTCTGATGTTTGGTTATTTGGTCAGATTTTGAAAAGTGGGTCTGGACAAAAACTTTATGGTGATAAAATCTGTTCAAGTTACCTCCTCTTTCTATTGTAACTCTTCCACACTTATAACTTTAAAAGGTGTCTACATAGCAACCATATTGTACCTCAATAAAGCCTCAGTAAGCACCACTCCAACTCTTTGCCGTTGTTCATTATAAACTTTACCACAACCTATTTACAAAAGTTGCACAATTTCATTTTTATCTTTCATCATGTAAAATGCCATCTCAGTGAAAAAAGAACTAACGATTTATTATTTAAGCATACACACAAATTTTTCATTTTTTATCTTATGAAACCTAATAAGGGGGAAACATGTAACCTAGTTTCAATGAAATGTTTTTTTCATTTGATATAAAGGAGCAAAACACTTTATGTAACTGCACACAACCTTGGTTTTGATTGTCAAGTTTCTTCAGATGGCAGGCAATAAGTGTTTGTAGAACCATACTGCAATTATACAACTATGGCAGTGGAAGTAGAGAAGGAGAGGAGGTCTCGAAAAAGAAAAGAAATTCTTCATTTGGGGTCATAGAGACCAAGGATATCTTTACATATATGTTTACACCACACCATTAGTTCAGTTCTGCTGTTTAACAACATACTGCTGTTCTTATAAGTTGCTATAGCTAGCTTCTTTTCCTGGCACAGCCTACAACTTATATATGTATATAAAATTGTGTATTTGAGTAGGAATCTCACATTTATACAAGTTTCATTAAATATTTTTAGCCATTATCAAAGATGATTTTACTTTTAACTGAATGTATGAATAGTTTTCGAGCTGTGTCTCTAGATATCTCAAAGGTGTCTGACAGGGTTTGGTATACTGGTTTTCTACATAAGCTTCAGGGCTATGGTATTACAGGATGTTTACTTGATTTAATCCAATTATTCCTATCTAATCAAGAAATGAAGGTTGTCCTGAATGGGCTCTCTTCCAGTTCCTTTCTTACTAACACGTGTGTTCCCCAAGGCTCTATCTTGGGCCCTACTCTGTTTCTGATCTTCATCAATAATCTCCTTGATGTCATCAGTTCCCAAGTAGGTATCTATGCAAACAACACTACCATTTACTTGTCTCAATAGTAAGCATGGCAGCATTGACAGATCAAACCTGCCTACTGCTCTCAAAAAGGACCTCCAATCATTAATGGCAGGAAATGGCTTGTAAATTTGAATGTCTCCAAAACTGCTCTCATTTAACCACTATAGAGAACGTCCAAGCACCCCCATCAGCATGATTGATGCTTGTCATCTCCATGAGAGCATCTTACTATGTCTTCTTGATCTCATGTTTTCAACTGACTTGAAGTAGATCAACTACATTAAATCATTATCTGCATCTACTGCAAAGAAAGTTAGAAAGTTGTACCAGAAGGTATTTCTTGTCAGAGTTCATCTTACATATCTACAAATACAAATCTGCCATTTGTTCTTGCATTGAATATTGTTGCCATATGTGGTCTGGTGCCCTTGCTGTTCATCTTGAGGTTCTTGACAAGATCCAAAGAAGAAACTGCAATGTAATTGGTCCTCAATTGGCTTCTCAACTTCAGACACTTTCTCACAAATGTGATGTGGCTTCCTTCTGTCTTTTCTACAAATATTTTCATAGCAACTGTTCTGATGAGCTTTTTTCCCTGCTGTCCCAACTACATGAATTTGAACATGCTACTAGATTGGCATCTAGGTCCCACCCATTTACTATTGAAATGGTTAAAAATAACCACCACTTCTACTCCAACAGTTTCTTTCCTCACACTTTGCGTCATTGGATATCCCTTCCTCTCATGTGCTTCCCTGATAACTACAATCTTCAAAAATGTAAAGGCAATGTCAATCACCATCTTCTGTTGCCTTGATCCCTGTCTATTTTTCCTTTTCTCAATCCTCCTTACACCCACTCTTTTCTCTCACTTTCACGATCTGTAACCCCCTGTGTGCTAGTGGCATTGCTGCCTTGCTTGGGGCGAAAAACTTAAAAAAAAAATTATCTATAGTTATAAAATTTTTATTTTCCAAAACATTTGACAATTTCTACATAATTTATACCCAGAAATGAAGAAAATTCTAAGATCACAAGAAAAATTAAATAAAAAACTGAACTTTGTCAGTTATATTTAATGAAACTTGTATGTGTGGGTGTGTGTGTGTGTATATATATATATATATATATATATATAATGAATGAATGAAGACAACAGGAAATTTATCTCTACCAACATGTTTTGGAGATGGGGAAATGTTCTGAACTTTTCACCATCTATATATATATATGGATCTTCTAATCAAGTGAATGGAACAGATCTAGTCATCATAAACAAAAATGAAATCTGATACAAAATATCTGTGACTGTTCTAAAACTGAAAGAAAGTGAAAAGCTGGACAAATACCTGAATGTATTGCTATGTATCTGAAACTTACCAGAGGAGTAAAAAGATTCTGGGAAAAGAAGGTAATTATCATGAATGGAACATTTGGAATAACCTTGAAGAGACAAAAATGATTAGAAGAAGAAACCATCCAGATGTTGGCATTACGAAAATTCAGCAAGGATACTGAGAAAGCGTTGAGGGGAGTTGCTGTCACCTGATGTTATATCAAGCGTATAGTAACAAGAGAAAGGGATAACAAGGATTAGAGTGAAACAGTGTTTATTGTTCGTAGAGAGTACAGGAATAGTGATTGGGTGTATGCCTAGTGTTTGGAGCTGAACCATTTCTTGTGATGGCATGGCTGAGGTTACAAGATATGGTTGGAGTGGTCTTGGTAGTCCTGTTCTGTGGAACGGAGGTCACTGCATTGACTGTGAAGGTAATGCCTTGAAAACGAGTTGGAGTAGAGCTGTTCTGTGGAGCAGAGGTTGCTGTGTCGACTACAAAGGGAATGCCTTGTAAATGAGTAGAGGTAGAGCTGTTCTGTGGAGCAGAGGTTGCTGTGTCGACTACAAAGGGAATGCCTTGTAAATGAGTAGAGGTAGAGCTGTTCTGTGGAGCAGAGGTTGCTGTGTCGACTACAAAGGGAATGCCTTGTAAATGAGTAGAGGTAGAGCTGTTCTGTGGAGCAGAGGTTGCTGTGTCGACTATAAAGGGAATGCCTTGTAAATGAGTAGAGGTAGAGCTGTTCTGTGGGTCAAATGTTGCTAGGGTTGACTGCGGAGGGAATACCTTTAAACGAGTTAAGGGAATGTCTTGTAAATGAGTTGGCAGAAGTTGGGAGGCCGAGGTGGTAGGTCAAGCCAGGAAGTGGTAATGGTCATTGAGATGTGTGGATCATGTTGAGTGGTGGTGGCAACAATGGTGGTAGTAGTGCTCTGCATGGTGGCCGGTCTGCAACTTTATTGCCATGGTAATGGTAGCAGCAGTAGTGCCCTGCGTGAGAGACTGGTGGCCATGCTGAGCCATGACTGTGTCTGGCCATCCTCAGAGCCTGCTTTTAAGCAGGTCTGGTAGTCCCAAGTCTCTTTTACTGGCGGAAATGTTTGCCAGAGTTCACTTTGTAGACCACATGTGGTGCGTGGAGCCCAATGCGCAGAAAAAGAGTTTTGTTATTTCATCTTCAACCTTTGTGGCGGTCACATCTGGCCAGCATGCAGAATGAATCAGAATGAGATCTAATTGCATTGGAGTATAACACTGAGAAGCAATAAATGCTACCAAGTACAACTGGTGTGAAAATTCAGTAAAGATGTAATATAAAAATCACATATAGTTTTATAGGATACTAAAAGATCTATAGGAAATAAAACAGATTAAACATTCCCAATGCAATGACATGCCAAAATTAATTGTTTGAAATATAACACAAAGATCCAGATATTCCTAGTGTTTCTTTATTATACAATCAGGACTATAAAACGTTTTTTGAAGCAACTGCCACCTCCATAAAAAAAAATCTTCTAAAAAACAATTCTTAAAAAGTAAATAAAACAGTTGATGTATTACTTATCCAAAAAGAAGATCCTTTGTAATTGTTTTGTGGTTTCTGGATCCAAGTTAAAACTTATAAAATGTCCATTTCATTCTGTCACATTTACCTGACCAGGGATTCAATCATTTGACTTCATTGACTTTATTCCGACTGTAATTGGACATTTTGAAGACGAATCCACCAGGGAAATCTCCTTTCATGTTTCAAATTGCTAATGGCTGAAAATAAATCAGGCTGTGACACTTCACCATTTATATAATTACCTTATTGGTTTTTTAGTTTGTTCTTTTCATCGACTCAAACATGAGGGGAACCGTCTATCAAAGTTGCGTTCCCCTTGGCTGAGGATTACTCCCTTTCTTTTTTTTCTTTATAAACAAGTTTTTATTCCTTTTTGTATTTGACCTTGATTCATTTTTTGTATTTTTTTTATCCACATATCTAGCTATCAACCATGTTTTCCTTCTTTTTCCTTTCCATCTATTTTCTTTAATCTTCCTTATACCGTTGGCTTTCACTGGGGGCCACAGCTTGGCTTTTGTAAAGACCAATTTCAGATGGAATGTCCTCATTTTCTTTACCATTCTTACAAATAAATTTTTGAGAAAATATGTAATTTCTTTTTACATTCAACCAATCATGGTGAATATAATTTTTATTTTTTATTTTTTTTGTACTCCCAAGGAATTATTGTTACGTCCATCTTTTATACCAGTTGCTCATCCAATTATTTGTGGCAGGAAGCAAATACTTTTTAGAATTGTTTACAAGATGGGTAGAAGAGAATCTTTTGAAAATTTAAGAAGAAATTACTATGAGCAAAATAACTTGTCTCTTTCAGGTATTGTAGAAGTATTTTTATTTATTGAATTTAAATGTAAATAATAGGGAACATTTTGAATGACACAGAGTTGACCAAATATTGCATTCTGCATCTTTAAGTGGCATTTGGATCATTTGTTTTTCATTAAAATCATTGTAAAAGAATACTTTTGATGATTTGAATGAACTAATCTCCTTTTTATATTTGTGTGATAGATTCAGCTTTTTAAAAGTGTTGTATCTTTGTGTACATTTTCTCTTTGCAGAATAAAGACTCAATTTGGTTTTGTGATAGTCTTGTTTCATACTGATATTATAACAACTGATAGATGACTATAAATCTTTGACAGGAATTGTTAAATCTGGCATATCTTTTTTTCTTGGTTCTAACACTGAAAATTAAATAAAATAAAGAATAATTTCAGCATATGAGGGAATGCGGAAAAGTTCATGTCCTGGTTCTCTTCCCTTTTTTTTGATAGACTTTCAAATAACTATGCATCTGTGTATGGATCAGTTATAACAAAATTAGCATAGGAAATAAGAAAACTGAACATAGAATAGAGGTAGTTTCACACAACACCACAAACTGCTACTAAACCAAAACATTAACATAAAAACCTCATCAGATCAAGACTTTCATATAGATACGATGCATGGTGCCAAACATGTTTAGAAATATCTGAACTGTCACCTGTATACAACCACTGTCTAAGATGAATGGTTAATGAGCAAGTAAAGCCTGACTGTCTTGGCAAATACCATTCTTTTTTAACCTTGAGGACTGGTGCTACGGAAACACAAACAAAAAACTGTACAAAATAAGAGAAATCACAGCATTTGATAACTTTCAGCAGCATCACAACTAAAATGGATAGCACATCAAAGAGAAAATAATGACATCATAAAGATGTTGAAATTTCACACTACTTCCAATAAAAGGTTAGGAAGGAAGACCCCATCATTACTGGAAAGAGTGACAATCGCTACTGAATTTGAGAAACCCATCTTCCTTTAAAATTGTTTTAATGGAATGATTCTATAAATTTCAACTGAATGCTGAATGTTTCCTTAAAAGGAAATGGCTAATATTACCTTTACCATCATCAGTGTTCAAAGAGGAATCTTTCAAGTACAAATTCTGAGCTAGTATGTTGAATTCACTTTTGAACAAATACCTCCACCTACTGGACTTATAAACCTATTTTCCTGAAAAATTGTTTTAGTAGAAAGATTTTATAAATTTCAAATGAACCTATTTGTTGTAGCATACCTATGGACAATAATGGGTATGTCCCCATTCATATAAATACAGCAGTGAATACTGTATGTTGGTCTGCAGTTGGAGATTCATTGTGGAACTCACTTCTAGCAGTTGACTACTTCTATATACTGCTGTCAAATCTTATATGTGTTGTTCTTGTCCTAAGTATATCGTTCATTACCAACCTTTTGTGTGATTTTTCAGTAACCTTCCCTAGGTTAAAACAGCATTACTGGCTGCTCTCTCAATGAATACTGAAAGCTTTTTTTTATAAGGAAATGGCTATTACTATAATTACTTGGTTAGGTCAAGTATTTTTCAGCAGAACCTCATAATATACATTAAATAAATGCAGCAAATTTTTTATTTCAAAAAAGCTAAAAATACAACAAAAATCTGCACACTTTACAGAGAATATAGTGTGAAAGCTTAAAAGAGTCATCGCAGCCAACCAGTAACAAGATGTGATACTTGACCATGAGGCAGGATACAGGAAAAAGTGGATTCATGCCTTTCCAAAAGGCATTGCTGTGAGGTAAACATAAATGGATGAGGATGAAATTTGAATTCTGCTGACCAATTCCATTTTTCTAGTTGATAACTATCATATTATCCTGTATCTCACTCTTTCTTTCTTTCTTTTCTCCCTACCCCACCCGGCATGCACTATATATGCACTCAGCTTTCCATCTCAGCCATTTTATAAAAGCCTTGGTAATACATCTTGGTAATAACAGCAATAAAAGAAACTGGATAATGCAAAGTCGCTAGAATAAAGACAATACAAATCAAATAAAAGATGACAAAATAACACGAATGCCAAGACCTATTCTTGTATTCACCATTCTTCTCAGGATGCTTTCAAGCGAACAGCATAAAGATGATAATAGAAAGTGTAATGACAATATATAATGATAAGGTGTGACAATTCAATGAGCCGTTCTGTGGAATCATTTTGGAAAACAGAATCCTTTTACACAGACAATTGGATCGGAATTGGTTCATCAAAGGCTCCAATCCATTTCAATTTAAATCTTTACAAGTGATGAGCTAGTTAAAAGAAAATTTATATGACAATTTGATTACCATAATAAAAAGATTTAATCATAGAATAATATAAAAATGTAATCTGAATAATTTATACATAAAACCACACACACACATATTTATATATATTATTGTGGTTTGGCATTACAAAGAATAAGGAAGATTTTACACATATTTTGGAGATCTGCCAATAACTTGTAGATGCACAGAAACAAATATTTTTTACTTTTGTATATTGATGAAGTTCAATTCATAATCTTCATTCTTAACATGTTAGTTCCCACATGACTTACTGGAGGGTCATGGTGGTATGTCTGCAAGGCCCATATGTCCCTCCGGTGGGTTGTTTTCCAATTTCTTTTTTATGAGGATTATAGGGAGTAGGATGCTATGATTGATTGTTTATGAGATCATTGTCCAACAGAAACACATGTTTTTCTCAAAAAAATGTAAATATTTTTCAATTTTTTGTCTTTTATTTCGTTTTTTCTTTTGGAATTTCTGCAGTTGTTTTTTTTTTTTAATTTGTACATACACTGAGCTGTACCATGTATTCATGTTGGACTCCGGGTTGTAAAATGGATTCAGGTACTGAACTACATACCGGTGGGTTGTGGGTAATAAATACAATCTATGATATCCTTGCCTCATATATGAAAAATGTTAAAACATACCATCACTTGTGTGGTATGATCCATCTCCCCCAATTAATGAATCTATCGTGAACACATATCCAGGAGAACTCTGCTGATATGCAGAGTTTATTAAACCTTACTGATAAGCAATACATATTGTCTAGACCAATTCTATTACAGCTTGTACCAAAATTAATTAAGATATAGTGTTGGGACTGTGGGACAACAAGGGAAATAAAGCTTTGGAGCCAATGTCTTAAAGAAGATAAAAAAGATGTCTTTCAGAAAAGCTAAGTATTAAGAGTTGGAAAATATCCAGAGAAACAAAGAAATTTAACTGACAATAATTTTAAAATGGATTTTTTAATCTATGTAAAACAAAAATGCAACTCCTTTAGTGAGACTTCTTGATCTAGGCCAGTTATTAATTTCAATATTTAAGAAAATACAAAACAAGGATGTATAATCAAACATTTGTACCCACTAAAAATAATATTTGCAGTAATAAAATATAATATCGGATGAAAAAAATCCATTTAAAAATTACAATGTTTATATTTTGGGTACAAAAATGAAACTAGCAGATTTCAATTCAAAAGGTCCCAATGAGAAATATGCTTTCTTTTCTTAAATAGATAATTGAATTTGCTTTATCATGATGGTCTCCATACGGTCAAAATTGTTAATGACACACTTTAGCTTTCGAAGTGGTTTCTCTGCTGGAAAAAGGAGATACATGTTCAATTCCTGTCGGGTGGTACATTTTTCTTTAGGACTTTTCTTGATCTACGCTGTTTGACATTAATTTTACTCTTAAAGAAAATAAAAAAAAACAAAAAACAAGGATGTCAACTCAAATGTACCCACTAAAAATAATGCTAATCACAGACTGAGAGTGCATGCAGTAAATATTTTGGTGCAACTGCCTAAACAGGTAAGGTAATCATGTGACAGTGAATCAGCCAAGTATGAATATATCAGCTCCATATGATTAAGATGATTGTGGCAAAACAGATTGCTTGTGCATTAACAAGAGTTAGCAAGGTAATCAATGCAGAGTTGCTTGCCCATGTAACCCCCTCTTTTAGGTTACCTGCCTAAGTAAGGTAATTATGGCAGATTGTCCATATATTCACCTACCTAGTCAGCTAAATTTATCTAGGAAAATATCTTACCTGTTCAAGTAAGTTAATTATCACAGAGATGATCATGTACACACCTGCTTGGGTTGGTTAATTGTACCTGTATCCACTCAACAATTTTATCTGTGTAAGTCATGTACTTAATGGAGATGTCAATATAGCAATACATTCTTATCTCTGTCTACTTTTGTAAAATTCCAGTAACGAAACCTTGGTGTTAAGATAACTAATCCACGAAGAGTTGGAGTATGGCCACATCATATTGAAACACCAGTTCCCATATGATCACTGAAGATAAGCAACATCAAGCCCTGGTCAGTACCTGGAGGGGTGACTGCTTGAGAATACAAAGTGCTGTAAGCTTGGATGTGCATATGGTGTAAAGAATAAGGGCTCAGAATTGTTCCTCAGAGAGCTGAGTTCCAATTCTCATTAGATTTGTTATATTCACTTATGCACAAATACTCTTGACATAAGTATTAATTTGCCACTTCTTCCTCCCCAGCTATGGATTAAATTATTAAAACATTGTCTTCTTCTTTAATGTGGCATGTCCATTCAGGACGTAGGCGATCATGGCTCTCCATATCTTCCTGTCTCTTTTACCTCTTAATAAGTTTTGTCTTTTTTATGTCTCCCAAAACCTGTTCTACCATCCATTTGATCAAGCTAATCAAGTATGTTACATGTTGCTTTCCTCTGTCCCTCAATCTGTCCTGTAAGTATCAGGTTTTCCAAGCCTTCCTTCCTCATTGTGTGCCTCTTCCTGATGTTAAGTACAGTGACCCGGATATAAGAGAGATTTCCTCTGGTCCCAAATTAGAGCCTGTGTTAATGTATATATAATAGACCAAACCCGGATATAAGATAAACCCAGATATAAGAGATTTCTTCTCTGGTCCCGACAACTCTCTTATATCCGGGTTACACTGTATAAGTTTTGTTTTTGTTTCCATTTTCTTGAAAACCTTGTTGTTCCTCACATGTTCAGACCATGGTATCCTTAGTATCTTTCTGTAGAACCACATTTCTGTTGTTTCAAGTCTCTCCTTCATCTGTGAGGAGATTGTCCAGCATTCGCTATCACTAAACCTTTATCATCTCCCCTTAAAAATGTTCTTACAATCTAAAAAAAAATTTTTTTCTGGATTTAAATGAGCTGAAAAAAGTTGATAAGCCATAGAAAGTGAATCAATCGATTTGAACTGATTTGATGAGCCTCACTTTTCATACTGTTTGCTGTTATACTAACTGCATCGGAGTCAATGTGTCATAAAAATAGATTTGAACCATAATTCGTAGCAGTTCTATTTTCTTTTAAATATAATTAAAAAATCGAAACCTGCAAAGTATATTTGTTGAATTCTTTTCAGTATGTTTTAATCATTCGTCAGTCACATGAAATATTCTTAAATCTGAGTCAAAATTCTTAATGTAATGTTATCATAGATCAGACTAAAGCTAATAGTATGAGGAGCTGTATCAAGACAGGAAATATTTGGCATTCATTGACCAAAGAGATAGTATTAATTTCAACCAAGAGCAAAACTATCTTTCTCTTAAAACAATTTTTTCAGGACAATCAGTTTTCCAAGTTCACTGTTATCATACTTTCTATTTTGATAGGAGTTTTCTTAATCATTTGTTTATGGTAGTATGGAAAAACAACATAAAAAATTAACAATTCTTTTTAGGAAAATAGCTTTTTCAAGTTCAGTAGCTATTATCACTCTTTCCTGAATTGATGAGCTATTTCCTCTTCAACATTTTATTTAAACATCTTTCTATATTTCTGATATGAGATATTGTAACTATTTACATCATTTGGACTGTTGTCCACATCGTTATTGCCATATTCTTAACATTTCAGCCACAAAAATCTCCTAAGCTGGCCAAAAGCATAACCATGAACACAAAATATGAGAACCAATGATACAAACGAATGTATCTTTACCCATCTGAGCCAAATAACATAAACTTAGATTCATCACTGAAATGCACCATTTGCCATTTTTCTTGAGACCACAACACATGTTCGGTTGCAAAGGTAAGACAACACTTTCTATTCTTGAAGCTGATCAGTGGCTTCACTGCAGGTGCTCTTGCTTGTAGGTCATGTTCAACTAAACGATGAGAGACAGTTTTTCGAGATAAAGTTTTCTTCAGTACAATGCTCATTTCCTGAGAAACAGCAGCAGCAGTTTTAAATCTGTCCTTTTTAACCAACTTTACCATAGCACGATCTTCTCTCTTGGTCGTTTTTCTTGGCCTACCTGTAGACTTTCTTGCTTCACATGAACCACAATCATCGGAGACCTTAATACCGTGAACAACATGTACTAAAACACGGAGTAAAAGCAACCGTTCTGATCATTTTGTCCGCCATGGGTTTTGCAGTAAATCACTAAATCATCCATAACTTTTGTATTATTCTCTCAAATTACATCAAAATCTCAGACAGTAACAAACCATATTGTATTTATTGTCTGTGAAAATTATAGAATATAAAACAACTTTGATAAAAACTTATACCTACTTTTCTGATGAAAACAATGCCATTCTGAACATTTTGGCCACAACTGTAGATATGCAAGAAGAGAAGAATTGGCACAGTGAACTGACTTTCTTAGAGGGATTTTGACTTTGAAGTATTCTCCAAATATGGATTTTGCATTCCTGTGTGTATGTAAGAAAGTATTTTCTCTTTCCTCTTATTTACCAGTCATCCAGTTAGCTTATATGTGCATATCACAAGTGCAGGTGTGCTGATCACCTGTCTATATGTTGTGGTAACCAGAGATATCTAATGAGATGGAAACTGCACCATGTCCTACTAAGCCACTTCTCAGTTCCATCTCCTGATACATCTAGCTTCTCTGATGAACACTGACAGCAAAGATTATTTTTGCATCATCCAAATTGAGTCACAAACTAAAAATGCTGTTTCTTTCTCTTTTAAATATAATGATAGCAGAAAATTAAACATGCAAAGTTTATTTTTTTAAAATTCTTTTTGATATTCTCTCATGATTTAATCTTTTGTCAATTCCATGAACTTTTCTTAGATTTGAGTCAAAATTCTTGGCAATTTTATTATCTTGTAAATATAATGGTAGCAAAGATATAATTAAACATGCAAAGTTTATTCATTGAATTCTTTTCAATATTTTCTCATCATTTAATCATTTGTCAGTCTCATGAAATAATCTGACACATGTTTTTGAAAATATCAAGAAAAGTTAAAAAATTATGAGATGCTTATTCCTAAAATGTATCTTTGGAATATCATACTTGGTAAATATACCCTCTGCAAAAAAAAATAAAAAAATAAAAAATAAATTAAATCTTAACGGTTTTTCTCATCCAATGAAACCTTAATTCCCATAATTCCACACACAATCAAAATGACTAACCAGAAATATAAAGGACAAGAGCAAAGGGAGAGCAATTTCCTTCAGCATCAAAGAAGATATTTGTTTGTTCTTCCTTTCATCTGTTCTTTCATCTTTTTTCATGTCTCTTATCACAAAGTGGAAAAATGACCAGAAAAATATAACAAAGGAATAAAGACTTTTAAAAAAAAAAAAGAAAAGAAATCTAACTTGATTATGGTAATGGTAGGCATCCATATTTCACATTCAACCTGTTGATGTTCATTAGGAACTTAAGCTTCGACTCAGATGACAATCACAATGTGTAATTGACCTAGGCACAGGGGATTTACTACACAGATTGTACTTCCTTTTTACATGTAAAGAAAACTATCTGCACATTTTATGTCTGCACTTGATATTTACAATAATATTAAAAGTTTTTTTAAAGAAGCAAAGCATTCACTTCTGTATTAGAAGGGGTGTCAGGTAGTGTAACAGTTACTGATACAAAAAATGGGATAATCCAACCAAATTCAAATTACATTTGTATTAATGCTCTTGAAAAATGCATGGACCTGTCTCTCCCTTCATTTTACATATATTCCAAAGGCAATATTATTTCAACATTCATATTACTTTATAAAATTCGAGTATATTTCTCTAAAGTCATAAGTCAGTATAAAATATTACAAAGAATAGTTGGGAGAGTTCAGTATACTTCTTTGATGTTTGGACTCTCTTTAGCTTGTAGGAAATGACAATAAACTTTGACAGTTGTAAGTATTTGGGAATAGTAATATGAGCGTGTGAGTAATGATGAGGTTTTGAAGAGGATGCAAACAAAGAGGAAGCTTATACTTAACATCAGGAAGATGCAGCTGAAATTTCTGGGATATGTAATGAGAAAGGAGAGCTTGGAGAATCTGATACTCACAGGTCAAAAAAAGGGAAAGAGAGACAAGGGAAAGCAACGTATGACATACCTAGCAAGCTTAAGTAAGTGGATAACAGAATATGGCCTGGATGAAGTAGCAAAGGGACAAGACTTATTGAGAGCTACAAGGGACTGGACGAAGTAGAGGTCCATGATCACCTATGTCCTGAAGGGACACGGCGCATAAAAAGAAAAGAATGGTAATATTAGCAGTTTGTCTACCAGGAAATATTCAGCATTCATTGACCGATCAGTCAGTACTGCTTGAGATTGAAATTTATAAAATCTTTCTCTCAAAATATTTTTTCATGAAAATAGATTTCTCAAGTTCAGTAGCTGTTATTGCTCTTTCCATTATTGATGAGTTCAAGTGAATTATCTTGTTAACAGATGCACAAGTTTTGCGTCAGAACATTCATTATGGCCAGATGTTTGATAAATCAAACATAGACGAGCTTATATGTATTAATGGCAGAATGGTGAGTAGGAAGAATGGTAAAATGTATGTATATTCCTCATCCATTTTTCAATAATTATAAAACATTTTAATGGTAATATTAGACGTTTCCTTACAAGGAAACATTTGGCATTCATTAACTGAGCAGCCAGTACTGCTTTTGGTTATAATATATTAAAACTTAAAACAATTTTTCAGGAAAATAGGTTTCTCAAGTCTAGTTGCTTTTATCACTCTTTCTAGTATTGATGGGGGTTTCCTTCCTAGCCTTTTATTTGAAGTAGTGTTAAATGTCGAAATCTTGATGATTTCATTATTTTCTCTTTGAGTTGCATGTGATATCCATTTTAGTTGTTGCTGTTGTTCAAAGTCATCAAATGATGTGGTTTCTCTTATTTGGCACAGTTCTTTGTTTGTGATTCTGTAGTGCCGGTCTACAATGTTCAAAGAAGGATGATCTTTGCCAAGACCTTCAGGCTTTACTCACACAAAGCCTTTTTTTATCATTGATCTTAGGAAGCAGTTGTGCACTGATGACTGTTTCAATATTTCTGATTGAGTTTGGTGCCATTCATGACATCCATATGAAAGTCTTGATCTTACAAGGCTATTTAAGAACATGACTGAAGTTTTCAGGTTAATGTTTTGGCTTTCAAGCAATTTGTGGTCTTGAGCAAAATTAACTCTGGTGCTGCCTATTCCATGTATAATTTCCTTTTCTTCAGCACTTCACATGAGGATATCACAATACAGGTCTGCTGAAGTTTATTAAATCTTTTAAACCCATTTTTCAGGAAAATAGGTTTCTCAAGTCCAGTAACTTTTATCACTCTTTCCAGTATTGATGGGGGTTTCCTTCCTAACTTTTTATTTGAAGTCATGTGAAATTTTAACATCTTGATCATATTATTTTCTCTTTGAGTTTCATGTGCTGTTCATTTTAATTGCTGATGTTTTTGGTAGTCCTCAAGGGATGTGGTTTCTGTTATTTGGCACAATTCTTTGTGATTCTGTAGTGTCAGTCCACAATGTTCAAAGGAGGATGGTCTTTACCAAGACCTTCAGGCTTTACTCGCACAAAGCCTTTTTTATCATTGATCTTAGGAAGCAGTTGTGCACAGATGACTGTTTCACTATTTCTGAATGAGTCTGGGACTATTCATGACATCCATATGAAAGTCTTGATCTTACAAGGCTATTTAAGAACATGACTCAAGTCTTCAGATTAATGTTTTGGCTTTCTAGCAATTTGTGGTCTTGAGCAAAACTAACTCTGGCGCTGCCTATTCCATGTATAATTTCCTTTTCTTCAGCACTTCACATGAGGATATCACAATACAAATCTGCTGAAGTTGTGATGTCAGAGGTCAATGCTTAATTATTGACCCGTCGTCATGACTTCAATCACTGTTCCATGACGTTAATTCCCTCTGTTTTTCTATAAATATTTTCTCAGCAGTTGTTCTAATGAGCTTTCCTCCTTGTTATCTTGACTGCATCAGTCTAAGTGTACTACTTGATTGGCAACTGGGTCGCATCATTTTACTATTGAATTAGCTAAATATAACCATAAGATCTATTCTAATAGTTTATTTTCATGCAATTCTTGCCTGTAGAAATCTCTTCCAGTTTCTTGTCTCCCTATCATTTGTGATCTTCAAAAATTAAATGCTATATCAATCCGCATCTTCAGTCTTCCTAAATCCTTTTCTCTTATTGTTATTTCTCATCATTAGACTTTCATTCCCAGTAACTCCTTGCATACTAGTGGCATTATCACCATGCTTGGGGTGAAATAGTATAGTGATCAATTCACACTAATTCCCATATATACATTTCCTTTACCATCACGTGATCTACTTATTCAAAATGGGATCGCCTGTGTTTGCTCTCTGGTGATCTATGTTCAAATTCCAGTGTTGGCAGCAACATTTTATTCCTATATAACAAAATATTATATTGTCATGTAAAAGCGTCAATATCAAAGATATAAATATAAAAGTGAGGTCAAAATATATCAGGTCATGTATATTTATGTTAGAGAGACGACCTGAAGTTTGCAATGAAGCAGACTGTCACCACCTGGTGGTGACCTCAGTATTCACCATTATGTAGTCTCCCAAAGGATACAAGAATGAAAAAAAAATGTTGTTTAATTTAAGATTGGCAACTAGGTGTCATCATTTTATTGTTGAATTAGCTAGATGTAAAAGAAAGCAAAACAAAAACTTGCAAACAATCTACTGTTCTGGACACCTAGCCATAGCATAAGATGAAGTGGTCACCCAACAATTATCTACATTGACCAGATATGTTACAACACAGAATGCCTCCCTAATGACGCATAGAAGAAAAAGAATAAGATAGCAGAGATAAAAGCTAATCTGATTAGGCAGGAACTCTTCTCTATGTGTGGCAGGCTGTCAGGCCTCAACTTAATTACTGAATTGTACTGAATAGCAAGTTTTCAGATTACATCAATTTTATTCAAGGCAGCCCAGCTTTAGCTATGCAAATTTTCACATCCTTTTTGATAGAACTTATCTCACTTTCTAGGTATGTAAAAAATTCAACAGATTTTATTGATTATCCCGGGTACAGTTTGTTGCCACTGCCTGGACATTAACTAAAATCCTAGTCTAAGCTTTGATGTAACCCGCACTCAGATGCTGAGAGGTTTAATTAACATTTCTTGAAGACAACATCCAACTAAATCACAGCTCTATGGATCCATTCCAGATTGTTCTACAATCTTATGCAAAAGAAGAATGCACTTTTTGTTGGAAACTGCTGGCATGCGAAACAAATCTCACAAGTGATCTACTGTTCTGGACACCTAGCCATGGATAAAGATGAGTTGATTGCCCAGCAGCCACCTAAATTGACTTGTTATGTTATGACACAGAATGCCTCTCTAATGACCTTCTGACCTTGATGCAGGACTATGGTGGTTGGCATGAGAGACTCCTGAATGTCTGAGCTAGTTTAACCGAATAAAAAAATAAGTGTGGTCCTAATTTTACGATGCAAACTGTTTTATAAATAGAATTTTTTTTCTTTATACAAAATTACTTCTGTAAAAATATTGTGTTAAACAACAGCACAGCCATTTTTAATTTGCTGCAATACTTTTTCAAAAGAAACAGTTTTTTCTTTAATCATTTCACCTCAAGCAAGGCAATAAAGCTACTAAGATGCAAGGGTTACTCAGAGTGAAATAATCTGAGAAAATACTACTGAGGAGAAAGAAAAATAAAAAGAACAGGATTCAAAGATACAGAAGATGATAATTGACATTATATTTAAATTTTTGAAGCTTACAGTTAACAGGAATTGATTGATTTGTAGCTTTTCTTTTTACAGCTTACCAACCCTTCTTGGGTTATTTAAAGTCAAATTATATTTTGGGTTTTACGTGGTTGCTTAGAGTATCAGGTGTTCCCAAGCAGTCCCCCATTTAAGTACAAATGGGGCTTGACCCAGCTTAACTGTTGATGATTTTTGTAGCATCTTTCAGTGTTAGACAAAAACTATCCTTCACACAGCCTGTTCAATTTCCTTATCTCCTATACTAAATTTATTATAGCTGATCCATATCCTGAGGTTTATTAAATACTACATTTTGAATTTTTATGATAGATTCAGGCCGTGTGCCATGATTGCTTTCATTCTCATTCCTGATAGTTTCTGTTTGGAAAGATTTATCCTGAGTCCTACTTGTTGGAAAACTTAAAGAATATGGATTTTTTGTTCGTGATCTTTCTTATCTCAACTGTGAATACCTATATCTTCAGCAGAGCACCCCAACATCTTCAGCACATTGGCCTTGAGACAGAAAGCAGGAATGATGTTATTGTGGATAAAAGGTCAAGACATGGATTGCATCTGATTTTAACAACAGTAAAATAATTCCTTGCTACTTATGGTGAGTATTTCTATTATAATGAAGTTATATGAAACTGTTAGATATATACAGTCCGGATAAGTATTTTCATATAGCTTCTATTTACCAAAGTTCAATAAATGTATATTAATATATTGATTTGTTTTTTACGGCTTACCAACATTTTGCATATTATTTAAAGTCAGGAAATATAACAGAAACATTTGATTTCAACTGTACGTATTGTTTTTGAGGTTGATTAACTGATTGCTTTTGCTAAGTTCACTGAAAGGAACACAAGTATATCACAAATTAATTAGAAAAAAGAATTAAAATTTTAACACAAAACAATTAAAAATTTAATTTAATTTTAAATTAAATCACTGTTTGAGATCAAGACAGGATAATATCAGTTCTGATTAGTTAATTGTGCAAAATGAATTGTTAGCCAAAAAATCAAAGATTAAAAGGCCACTTGGTGTGCCAAAGTGAAAGTGAAAGGGAAAGTATTGTACTCTAAATAACAAACTAGATGACCTAATACTGCCTGGAAGGGAATTTAAAAAAATGCCAAACAGTTCCTAAATATAAAAAAAACAGAGTAAAGCAAAATATCATACTAATTTAGGACTTTAAAATAACACATTATAATTTTTTTTTTAAATGCTAATTTTTAACAAAAATTATGGAATCTATATAAAGTTGAAAAATTATTTAAAATTAGGAGTTGAATGATGAAAATTTAATTTTAAATATTTATATCAACTTTTGAAAGACAGAAAAACTTCAATCGCTTGGAATCTTTATCTGTCTATATTTCTGAGATGGGTTATTGTATTTATTTATATTGTTCGAACTGTTGTTTTCATCTTTATTGCCATATTCATGATGTTTCGGCCGTTGTACGCTCTGGCCTTTGTCAGGTGATTGGAATTTCAAACTGAACCCTTTATTTTATCCACTGGAGTAGATTGTTCTAGTTTCACGTGCCATGCCTCTTCTGGCTATCTCAGTTATCTCCCTTTAACTCTCCAAGTTTTTGTTCACCACTGCAGTAGCCAGGTATTGAACTCACAACTCTTTGGGCCAAATCACTGGATCCAACCAATGCGTTTATCCACTGGGCCATGCATCCCCAAGCGCTGAAACATTGTAAATATGGCAACAGTCTGAGCAATGTAAACGGTTACAATTTTCACACAAAATAATATTTTTCTAAGTTGTTTTTGATAGGAAATGCAGAGCTTAATTTCTGAAAACAATATTTACTAGATAAATTTAATTCTTCTACCTTTTTTCTTTGAAATTGTTACGTGATATCTGTCCTCTTGTATGGCAGTGAATCCTGGACGATCAAAGATGAAGAAGAGACTTGAAGCAACAAAAATGTGGTTCTACAGAAGGATGCTGAGGATACCATGGACTGAACATGCGAGCAATGATCAAGTTTTAAAGAAAATGGAAACAAAAAGGAAACTTATACACAACATCAAAAAGAGATAGTTGTAATTTCTAGAGCACATAATGAAAGAGGGTTTGGAAAATCTGATACTCACAGAAGAGATTGAAGGCAACAGGAAACAATGTATGTCCTACTTAGTGAACTTGAGTAAATGAATGGTGGAACAGGGTTCAGGAGAAACAGCAAAAAGACAAGATTTATTAAGAGCTACAAAGGACAGGAAGTTGTGGAGAGCCATGACCTCCTATGCCCTGGAGGCGGGGGACATGGCATATAAAGAAGATACATCTTTGTTTGAGGGATCTGTATCAGTGATATTTTCTATCAGTATTCACTTTTTTTGTGTGTCAGCCCTGAAGCTGAAATGGTGTTTTTAGTTTATGAAAATGTTTTATTATACAAAACCTGTCTATATTTCTGAGATGAGGGATTATGTACACTATTTACATTATTTGGACTATTGTCCTCATCTTTGCCACCATATTTATTACAACGTTTCGGCCCTTCAGTATCTGTCTATATTTCTGAGATGAGGGATTATGTACACTATTTACATTATTTGGACTATTGTCCTCATCTTTGTCGCCATATTTATTTCACAGTGGATAAAGGCATTGGTTAGATCGAGTGACAGGACCCAAAGAGTGCGAGTTCAATACCTGGTTAAGGCAGTGGAGAACTTGGAGAGGGGAATTAACAGGAGATAACTGATAACTGACATCCATTAGACATGGCATGTGGAACTAGAAGAGTCTACCCCAGTGAGCGAAATAAAGAGTTCGACATTCCAGCCACCTGAAGAAGGCCGGAGCGTACAACAGCTGAAACGTTGTAATAAATATGGCGACAAAGATGAGTACAATAGTCCAAATAATGTAAGTAGTATACAAAACCTATAATAAAAATTGAAAACTGTTCCAGTTTGAAGCTTAGTAATTATTGAAAGCCTGATTTAAATATTTTAAACAATTAGGAAATATCTTAAAACATGGATGTTCCCATGAGGCAAAAAAATAATGTAAACGTTCATGGTAGTCTTACAGTGGCATAGCTGGAGGGTAGTGGAGAATGGGGGTCCGTCCCAGGCAGCACTTTTGGTCTACAGTGAGTTTTCAGAAAAGAAAAAAAAAAAACAATAACAAAAAAAACAATAGCACAATTTCAATAATTTTTGAAAAAAAAAAAAAAGCAGTGATAAGGAAGAAGATAGGGTTCAAATGAAATCAATTTATCTTTGACAAAGCCAGCCAGCAATAAAAAAAAATTATCTCCAAAACTTGCTGTCTGCTGGTGGGGATCATCCCCACTAAGCAAAAGGTGTGAAAAAAAATTTGAACATTTTTAAACGGCTGATGTGGAGTTGGATTAGTGAATCCACAGTTTTTTCATAACTATGCGAGAAGTCCAGACTTTGGCAACAGTTCTTTGATTTTGATTTTTCATGTGTGTGAACTGTTAGTGAAAAAAAATTAAATAAATAAGTAAACAAATTGTTTTTTTTTATCTTCTCATAGGCCTAGCTTTAATACGGATAAAAAATTGTTACTTTTCATAAATTATAAAATAGATACATAAATTGAAATAATTCCAATGCTTTAAGGATATAACATGCATTCCAACAATTTCGAGAAGTATTGAAAAGTAATTTATTTTTTTACAGTGTAGAAACTTTATTTAAAGTCCAAAAAATGGGCATTTTTTTCAATTTTTCAATTTACAAAGTTTTCAGGGTAGTAAAACAATGCAATTTTTTTGTTTTTGTTTAGATACTTGAAGTTTTATTAAGCAAAATAGGCTACAAATTAGAAGTATGATAACATTTATTTCAGTTTTTAAATGTGAAATTAATTTTTGGACTTTTAATTCATCGTCTGTTACTTTCCTATTATTAAATTCAACTACATAAAACAAAATAATTTAAAAAGATTACATTTTTTTTACATTGTTAAAAAAAATGAACTGTGTTTTGTTAACATGGCATTTAATTTATGACACTTCACTTGTTAGAATTTAAATAAATATTAAAAAAAGTACAATGTGCTTTTAGTTTTTGTTTTCCTTTTTAAATAAAACAGAGTATATAAACAAAAACAAGTTATCTTTTTTAATATTGTAAAAAGGTTTTAAAGTTTTCCCAATTTAGAAAAAAAGAAGTAATGTCTTCATTTTTTTTACATATCCCTAGTTTTATTTTAAAAAAATAAATAAACACAATTGTACTTTTATTTCATAATTTATTAGTGACAAGTTATAACTAACTAGGACAGTTACTGATGATTAACCTTAACCCACTTTCCCCTTTGTCCTTGTGCCACATTTATGTATCAAATACATAATAAATATATATTCCTTTTTGTGTGCTTATTAAAATATAAAAAAATGAGCATCATACAGGCATTAGATTCTGAGAAATGGATAAAAATATTAAGAATTGATGTGTGTTTGAATAATTTGGTTGTTGACATATATATATATATATATATGAAAAAATATGGAAAAGACAAAGCAAAATCTGAATATGTAAGTTTACTGTTTTAATTTTAATTTTCTACCGAATAACCCTTTGACCGAACACATCTCCAACAATCTAAACGCGCTAAAAATCAAAACTACTATATTACCTACTAGAACTGTTCGCAGTATATTAAATAATACCAGCAAACAACATATTACATCCTATGCTTGCGTCTACCAGATCCCATGCAGAGACTGCAACTTGAGATATGTGGGAGAAACAGGTAGGTCCGTAAAATCTTGTGTTTCCGAACATAAATGAGATATTCACCTTGGTAATTTAAGTAGTGCTTTGTTTGTACACTTAGCTAAATCTGATCATAATTTCGATTTCTACTCTGTGAAGATTTTAAAATATATCCATAATAAAAACCTCAGACGGATTTATGAGGCAGGCATAATATCCACTTCACGTACGGTAAATACTAGACCCTGCTTCTTTAACATTTCCCCTTTCCTGGTAAGATTAATGCTTGACAAACGTACTTATAAGCTCTAGATTCAAATAGAATTCCTCTTTTTCACTTAAGATAAAATCTCTTTCTTGGGAATGCGTTTTCACAGCATCGCCCATGCGACGCCAACGTGACCGAATCCAAAAAAAAAAAAAGGGAACGCTGACTTTAGAATTTCAGTTTTTCTGTTTCTGATTAGTCTTGTATTTATCGTCTCTTCATGTTGACTTAAATATAAATATGTCTCCAATAACCATGTCCTGAAGATTGTCCAGTAGACTGAAATGTCCGACGTCGACAGTAAAACAAAATTAAAACAGTAAACATATTCGGATTTTGCTTTGTCTTTTCCATATTTTTTCATCATACCGTCGGATCTACATCCACATATTTGCTTGCATATATATATATATATATATATATATAAACTTTAAGAGGTTAATGTGCTTTGTAATATTGTATTCTTTCTGGAGAGGGGTGGTAAACTTGAGGGTCGCCCTGGGTGCCAAAATCACTAGCTACTCCACTGTGGTCTTATCTACAAAATAAATATATAAGTTTCCTTCATTTGCACAAGAAGATGTTACCATCTTGTGAATGAAAAGCACAGTATTGTAAGATGAATTATCTTATCTGTAACTTGTGGTGGTTAACACTAAACACTCACACACACAAAAAATTCCTATCATGCAAAAATAAATAAAACTAGAAAAGATTTGTGTCAGCTGTCACCTAATGTAACAACTTCTGTCAAAGGGGTTGGCTCACTTTATTTTGTCACCAAATCTTCATAAAATTTATTTCAGTGATTAATTCAAATTTCTTCATTTATTCTTTCATTTTCCTTTCCATTTTTCTAATTTTCATATTTTTTAAAATTATTTTTGTTTTGCCTCGTACATTACTTTTTACTTCTTCATTTCTTTCATTTTTCTACATTTATTTATTGTTTTTGATCTTCCTTTCTTTCTCCATTTCTTTTTTCCCCTCTTAAATTATTCTTTATTTTGTGATGCTTAGTATTAAGGGCACAAAACAATGCTTAGAACCACATCACATTGAGCCTGGTCAGTACCTAGATTGATAACCACTTGGGAATACCGGAGCTGTAAGCTTGGATGTGTGGGCAGTGTAACGAATAATGACTTGGAATTGTTAATCAGATAAACAAATTCCAATTCCAGTTGCATTTGTGATATTCACTTACAAGCAAATAACCTTGGGAAGAGTATAAATCCACCTGTTCTCCTTCCAGCTGGGGGTTAATTAGTAAGACTTGTATCACTAAACCTTTATTAACACAATAAAAAAAAGTGCTTACAATCTAAAAAAAAAAATCTTTTTCTGGCTTTGAGTGACTGGCAGGGGTTGATGAGCCATAGAAAACAAATCAATCAACAGGTACTAAAAAAAACCGTGAAAAAGAAAATACCAGAAAGATTTTGAGTCTAAATCCACAACTTCTAATAAAGGTATTGACTTACGCTCTTTCACCATCAAACTGACCTTGGGGTAAAACATGTTCTTCACATCTCTACAAAATCAAGACAGTGCACATGCACCCACTAACATGAACAACAGTAACTAGAAAGTAAACTTCTCAACATGGTTGATCTAAATTCTGGAACTCTTTCATTACATACTCACAGACTCTTCTATCATTTCTTCTCAGATTCTTGATTAGTTTTAGTGGCTTATTCTTTCTGCCAGTAAATATTTTTTTTTTACACTATTGTTCACCAGATACAAGGTCCAAGAGCCATTCCAAAGTAGAGGGCTACTGAATGAGGTTGTTGTACAGGCATACAATGATGGAGTAAGAGGATCATGTTATGAGGATATATAGGATAGATAATGGTTGACTCTAGATTCAAAGAGGTTAAAATTGTAGCAATTGAAGAAGCAACCTTTCAGAAGTCTGGCCCACAATATAGCAGTTCTAGGGAAGAAGTTAGGGAACTTCCTTTTAACAATGGATATGAAGAGAATGAGGATGACTCTCTGTACATGGCAATGTGGATCCCAGATTGAAAAAAAAAAACCCCAAAAAACTGTCAACTTAAAGTGGCAACAAATGTCTGCAATAGATTTCTTCTATCTCTCGACCGGAACATTTGTAGCCAAATCACAGTTAAAACGATAGTCCGACATAACGGTCCAACAACCAACGTAGAAACGACAAAATGGGGTTACACGTCCAACCTTCACTTCTCACCAGCAAAGACGTGTCTGTCTTTCCCCCCCAAAAAACAGCTCGCTTTATACAGCCAAGGCCCGACCATAATTTACATACAAATCACTAGACAATGAGATTTCGCGTTAGTCGTCCGAGACCACCTGTCATAAAACATGGGCGACGCCATTTTGATTCTTTCCTCATTTGTCCAGTATTTCATTTTTCCAGGAACTGTTGCTACATTTGCGTAAGCGTCCACTATTCTGCTTACATATTACGCATGCCACTCGTTGGCTCTTAGGTCCGCTACACAGATCCTAACTCTTAAGTTTTGATCTAGTAGAATGAAGGAATGTAGCTTGTCTGAGCCTCTGCCATAAAAATAGTGATAGAGTACTGAAATGCTTATAAAATTTTGTCTATGAGAAAGGGACTGTAGGGTGAAAAATAATTCATCACCCACAGGACTGCATAGATGCTTTTGAAATCTATCAAGACAGACAAAGGAGGATTGTGCAGCTCCAGCCCAGATATGGCAGCAATACTCTATTTTTGGTTTGATCTAATTTTTTGTTATATTCCATGCTAACAGGAATATCTACTTGAAAAACATGATGGATAAGTAAAGGTTTATTGAATAAAACCAGTACAATAAGAATAAAGGTAACAGTTATGCACAAGGTCGTCACAAGTCAATCCAGTAGTGAGTGCTACTATTGGAAGGTCAGTGGTTCTCGCATAAGTCCGAGTTGTACTCAACAGATACCAGCTAGTATATTTAGCCCCCCCCCCCCACGGTGGTTACATGTGGCACAAGACCGGGTTTAACGTGAGTTTTCTGAGCTTGTAGGCTCGGCCAAAAATATTCCCTATTTGAACCAGTAAAAACGGGTTCAGGGTCAGTCCACCTCCCCAAACGAGACACTGCCCTTCAGCGGAGCCTCGTCCGAGTTCCTCTCTGCCCGAAGGCAGAGAGTTCGACTGAATAGCTGGAACAGATGCCAGCTAGTCTCTGTTGACTTACAGATACTTATAGGTAGTTACTACCTATAGTGAATTCACTCATGGGGGTGACAGGTTATTTCATTACATCACTTTTGTAAAGACAGAGAACATCAGGAGGAGTAAGGCACTTCCTGAAACAATACAAGAATTACCATTCTTACTGTTTCAGTCATGTGAGACAAAAAATTTCCATCCTATGATAGCATCTTCACACAAAAATTCTCTCACTGACCAAATGAAAGATGTTATACTCTGCTTCAAATTAGATCTCTTTCTGATTCCAATTCATATAAAAACCTGTCATCTGGATGTGAATGCTCCTAAAGCAAAATAAAAATTAAAAAAAGTCACTCTATGTATTGGTCTCCAAGCATCACATGTGGCTCAAAAAACAAATCTCCAAAACCAAATATAAAATACAATTTAAAAAGAACCAATCATGAACATTGTTGCTAATGCAAAAAAACAGTGACAAAAATGTATCCACCCAGACTGCTTAAAAGAGTCCATTCACAACACTTGTGAGGTGAGTAGACTGGCTACCACCAATGGCCTCAGTCAACCAAAATAACACAAACTTCAATGCCAGGCCCTACTGACTCTCCTATTCTCCAGGTTGCTTCCCTCGTGCACAAAGAGGCATTCTGCCTTGATTTTCTATATCAACAAAATAAAGAATTTTATTTTAACATTTTTTGTTTGCTTTTTTTTTTTTAAAGTATTTTATCCTAAGCAAGGTGGGAGTGTCACTAGCATGCAAGGAGTTACAGAGAGTGAAAGTAAAAGAAAAAAGGGGTGTTTGACGAAGGGATAAAGAGAAGGATGGGGATAAAAGAGCAAGGTATCAGAAGATGTCGATTGACATTACATTTAAATTTTTGAAGATTGTAGTTATCAGCAAGTAAGAGGAAGGGAGTTCTACTGTCGGGAAGTGTGAGAAAAGAAGCTGTTGGAGTAGAAGAGGCAGTTACATTTAACTGTTTCCACTCTGAAAGGGTGAGAACGAGAAGCCAACCAAGTAGCACACTTAAATTCATGCAGTTGGGGCACCAGTGAAAATAGCTTGTCATATTTGTAGAAAAGACAGAGGGAAGCCACATCACATCTGTGAGAATGTAACTGGAGTTGAGATACCAGGTAAGAATCTATCACATTGCATATCTGTCTTTAGATTTTGTCGAGAATCTTGAGATGAATAGACCATATGTGGCGACAGTGTTCAATATAAGGATAAATGGTAGATGTGTAGATTTGAAGGATGGACTCAGAGGACAAAAACATCCTGGCACAACAAAGAGTACCAAATTTCTTAGATGCAGCTATTGATTCAATGTAGTTGTTCCACCTCAGGTCAGTGGAAAATATGAGACTAAGAGGGTGCACTGAGATGCTCTCATAAAGTTGAGCACCAGCCATGCTGATAGGAGGCAGAGAGGTTTCTCTTTGGTGGGTAAATGGGAGCAGTTCTTTTTGGAGGCAGTCAAATTTACAAGCCATTTCCTGTCCCAGTCAACCACAGATTGTTTTTGGCAGAACTTTGTTGTTTCATTTGTTCTTATGCAATCATACATAATGTATAACAAAGAGTTGATATACTTCATTACATATCCACACACACACACCAATAATATAGATATTGTCAACTCTTTAGGTTAAGTCAATGGATCCAGCCAAAACTTTTATCCACTGTCCATAAAGTTGTGAGTTCAATACCTGGTTACTGTAGTGGTGAACAAAAACTTGGAGAGTTGAGTTAAAAGGGAAATAACCGAGACATCTGGAAGAGGCATGACATGTGGAACTAGAACAATCTACCTGGTGGATGAAATAAAGAGTTCAGTCTGAAATTCAAATCACCTATAGAAGGCCGGAGCATACAACGGCCAAAATGTTGTGAATATGGCAACAAAGATGAGGACAACAGTCTGAACCATGTATATAATGTAAATAATTACAATACCTCATCTCAGAAATATAGACAGAAAATTCAAATCTGAGTTATCTGATGTATGCTTGCAAACCGTTTATAAAGGATTTAAAAATTATCTAATCACATTCAGATATTTAATATTGTTCTCATTAAACCGTTTTTTATGAAATTAAAATTAATCTTGGGTTTTCTTGCAACATTACAACACTAAATGAAGTTTTCTGCTTTTGTCGAAGTGTTCTTGTAAAAGAGCAAGTAAATTTCTGTTTCAGCAGGTAGATTTCAAGATGTTATTTTAGCGAGGTGAGAGGCTGAGAGAAAAATAAAAGTAAAAAGGTATTAGTCAAATAGATATATACTTGAATGAAACAGAATTTGGATTAAAAATTTTAAAGAAATTATCAGTCTTGAAAACTTACACAGATCTTTTAAAGAATTCTTTACAAAAGCTGAATTATTCTTAAGAAATAGAGCTTAAAAATGGATTGACACCACTTTTTCTCCTATCAGCTAAGGTAACAGATAAAAAAAAACTTCACAAATAAATGTTTTGTATAGCAGATTCATATCTGTTAAAAATAGTAAGACAAAAACCATCTGGAAGGAAGCAGATAATGTCTGTCATCAATCTTGACTTTGTCAAAATTTCTTTTGCTTCACAAAACTGCTATAGGCTAATAAAAGTGTCCAAAGAATTCTGGTTTACTCTGACAACTTTCTCTGAAATATTTACTTTTGCTGAATATTTTCATCATGTGGTGTCATATTCTGTAATATTATAGGCATGATTTAGAAGTCAAGTACATTTACTTAATGATTAGATACCCAGTGGCAGTAGTGATAGCAATAAAATGAAATACTTATGGCTGAATTTATATATATATATATGTGTGTGTGTGTGTGTGAATAAGACTGACGTCATTTTGTTGGTTGAAATAAATCTATCCCTTCCCCCCCATATGAGGTAATTTTGGATTTTGTCATGTAATTTATATGCTCTGTTATAATAAATACATTGAGCTCTTTTTGTGGATCAATTATAATATTTTATATTACTAGGATCCACTTGAATTATATATCAATGGATTTATTACATGTACTACATATATATATATATATATATATATATATATATATATAGGTAAAAATCAGTGGGTAAGTAATCCAAGTGAATCCTAATAATATAAAAATAATTAAAACTGATCCACAAATAGAGGTCAATGTATTTATTACAGAACATACATATTAATTACAAATAAATGAAATTCAAAAATACCCCAATGGTAAATGGCTATTTTGCTCAGCAAGTGTTAGTCAACACTAAAAACGCCTTCTTTGTTTCATGTTTTCCACAGATCTGAGGTGGCACAACTACATTGAATCAATAGCTACATCTACGACAAAGAAAGTTGGTTCTCTTTGTCGCGCCAGAAGGTTTTTTTCATCTGAGTTCATCCTTCAAATCTACATATCTACCATTATAGAGGAAAATGGCCATTCAGATGAGTCATTTTTGAATTTCATTTATTTGTAATTTATATATAACATACATATACACACATATACTTGCATGCACATATATATTTTTTCTCTCAGGTGTTATAAAAACAGTGCTCAGTGTTATATAACAGAGCTATTAAGTATATATTAATGAATATATATAATATTCCTCATCAATAGCATCAGGTGCAGACCTTTAAGTGTTATAAAATTCACGTTCTTGTGGTGTTGATTTAAAATTGTGTTAAAACCTGTTCATTTAATTATTTCATTATTGTTGTTTATAATATTTAAATGAATTATTTATAATTTATGTTGTTCAAAGTCTTAAGTTCAAAAGACAAAAAATTAAAAAAAATATTTATTTTTAAAAATTTTTAATAATTTGAATTTACATAAACATGTTATGTATCAAGGGGGATTACTCCCCTTTTTTGCATTAAAAAAAAAACTGTCGTTATTGTTAATAGGAATAACTGGTGCTTATTAAAATATATTACTAAATTACTTATGGGATAAACTTAGCTCTTATGATGTTAACTTAATATGTTAAGATGGTATATATAATGCATTTTAAATCTAGCCTTATACTTACAAAGCTGAAATTATATATTCAGATGTAATAAAATAATCAAGTACAATCTATAATGTGAAATTATATATGTATGTATATAGATATATAAAAACTGCTATTAATGCGAGGTGCTAAGAATATTAACTGGTACTACATATTATATTAATAAGGCTTATAGTAAAATCTATTTTAAAATCCATTTTAATTGAGTTCAATGTACTTGAACAGGTATTTATGTTTATGTTTACATATGGCAATCAATTCACTTCTTTTTTTTCAATAAGTTAGGGTTATTTAAATGTTTAAAGATAATACGTTTTTCTGAAAAAGATATAAGTTACATCTGTCTCCATTTTCCTAGTATGGTTTAGCTTTTGTGATTATCTTCCAGCTACTGAATGGGTTCTTATAACTGCTTTTTAATCACCAAATATACTTTGAGAGTGTTGTCCAGTTTTTGTATTTAATATTGTCTAGCATCATTTGATGATGATAAAAATGTAATTTCCAATTGTTCTCAGTGGAACCAAAGTAGTATTTAACATTGTTGTCTGAATTGGTCCTAGCTCATTAGATTATGCCTTTGGTCATGCACTAGTGAGCAGGTTATGTTTTTTTATGGCAGTTGCATTGACTTTTAGTAGAATTATTATTTAGGATTTTGTTTGTGTGCTTCATTAATATATTATTGTTATATTGTGATATATAATTATCAATGTTTTTAGTACAGTTATAGCTTTCCTTAATATTATTTTTGTTGAAAATCTTTTTTAGCGTTGGAGAATGACTAAAGTTTTTGTGAATTAAATTTATGGAAATTCTACCTACATTAGTTTGGACATTACTAATGTAAGGTGGGTTGAACCATATGATGTTACGTTTGTGTTGTTTTAGCTTACTTTAATCTCTGTTGTTGTTTCTTTCTACATACTCTAATATATGTGTGTGTGTGTGTGCATATATTCTGTTTTTAATTTTCATTTACAACCTTTTGAATGGCATCAGCTCTGAACCTGGAATCTATGCCAATGACGCAATCATTTACTCCTGTGTCAATAGTTATTCTGATCAATTCGATAAGGTCAAATTGGTGGATGATCTCACAGATGACCTACAGTCTGTTGTCAACTGGGGGCAAGGAATGACTTGTTAATTTTAACACCTCTAAAACTAAACTGCTCTCTGTTAATCATCTGAGAGACCCCTTTCTGTCTTCAGCATGACAGAGGTTACCTTCCAGGAGAGTGACTTGTTGTGCCTTTTCAGGCTAACATTCTAAACTCACATGAAGTAGAAAGACTACACGGAATCCATTGCTAGATCATCTGCTAAGAAAGTTGGTTCACTATGTTGGACGAGACCATTTTACTCTCCAGATTTTAAATATCTATAAGTCTACCATTTGCTCATGATTAGAATATTGCTGCCACATTTGATCTGGTGCTCCTGCAAAGGAGAACAATCAATATTATTGGTCCTGAATTGACATCTTGGCTATGGTCACTTTCCCATTGTATTATATATATATATATATATAAAATTGAATAATGTTTTTTCTTTTAGTAGTGCAACCTCATATGTTTTTTGCTTTTAAGTGATTATTCAAGAAACAAAACCATTTTTATAAAAGTATTCTTCAGTTACTAATTACTACCAATCAAGTCAGTACATTTTTTGCCATTAAATCTTTCTGTAATATTTTTTTAAGTCTTGTTTCTTTCATGGCTTTTCCATATATATATATATATCCATGTGCATGTATGTTGGTTACATGATCAAGTGGTTAGAACATTTGCTTTCCAACCATGAGATCAGTGTTTAAATCTCAACATGGTCAATGTGTCAGGAAGGTAAGTGGATGTTATCAATTTGGAGATGTGATCTGAGCAGGTGACTCTTTGGAAAGTGCCTGAAAACCAAACCACAGATTGATCCAAGCCTTGGGAGTGAAACTGTGCAGCACAAAGTCACAAGACATCATGTACAAGAGTTTGAGCATACTGGTCATGGTCAGGCTGTTGATCTCCCATAAACTAACTAATGTTTGATCAGCATACTTGCAGTATGAACAACATGTGGGTTGTGTGGGTGCTGAACAAACACAAATGTGCCTGAGAAGGCGTCAGCAATGGGGATTGGCTAGCTGCCCTAACAAACAGGCATACTCAGATATGAGTGGTCAGTCATTTTATATATATATAAGAAATGATACAAGATGACTGAGATTATGGTAACTTAATGAAGATATACTAATCTGAGCTATTTTCAAATGGACTGTTTTTATCCAGAAGGCTCTGATGTCACACAAGGTAGATCACTCAGCATTCTTATGGTGATATAAAGCAGTTGAAATTCAATCTTACATGTATAACTAAGAGTTTACCTTTTATTCTCAATCTCTATGAAGCTGGTTGCTACAACTCAACCTCTCTACCGTGCTTTCATCATTGTTTTACACTCACAAAGTAAATATCTTTTAGTATGGAATACAAATTGTGAAATGTTTTTTATCTAGTTTCAGTTCACAATCTGCATTAGCAATTGGGATGACAGATAATGTAAAAATCAATGACAAACATTTTATAAACAGATTTTTTAAAATTGAGTTCACCCCATCCAAGGTAGTAAACCACTAAGACACAAGGAGATACTGGGTGTCGAAGAAACAGGAATGGAAAAAGAGTAATCAGGACAGTAGATAGCATTCAAATTTTTGAAGATTAAAGGTGGCTGGAAAGAATGGAGCTGGAATGGAGTCCCACAAGTGAGAAGTGTGAGAAAAAAACTTTTATCATAGAATTCACTGTTACATCTAGCAAACTCAACTGGAACTTGATAAGACCTCAATGTGAGTCTATGGTGCTTAAATTAAGTAAGTTTAGGTACCATAGTGAAAAGTTCATTCAAACAATTACCATGAAAGTATTTATAGAAAAGGCACAGAGAAGCTACCCTATGGTGGTGGAAAAGTGACTGAAGTTGAGCCGCCAGATCAGGACTAATAATATTGCTGATTCTTCTTTGGATTTTATCAAGGAGCTCGAGATAAATAGCAGGAGCACCGGACCATATTGTGGCAGCAATATTCTAAGCATGGCTAAATGGTAGACTTACAGATATATAGGACCGATCCATTGAAAATGAGGAAGAAATAGAATGCCAGGAATTAATGACAAATTAGGCTTATATGTAAAACATTACTAATCATTTTATTACAGAAATGATTAAAAATCATAAAGAAGTAATAATTTAGTAACATCAACAAACTTAGTTACAACATATGTTCAACTAGATTGATGAAGTTAATGAGACATCACTTATACTACTCAAATATTTTTCAAGATATCTGATAAGGAGTGATAGTGAAGGGAAAATTTATTTCTTGCCTTTCTCAAAGAGAGTATAATCTGCCTAAGCTGGAGTTTGAACTGTTTTTGCAGATTTAGATTTTTATGCTAGTAACTGCTGTTAAATCCCTCTTTGCAATTGTGACTCATTGGATATTGTGTAAATACATACCTATATTTTCAGAGATACGAGTCAAATGTAAATAAAACCCCCACCATACTCTCTAGGCATACTTCATTTATAATAATACATCATTAAAATCAAGAAAACATGCACAAATGATTTTTGTCAATGAGAACTCTCCTTTGTGTGAAACAAGCAAAAGTCTTATTCGCCCAAGTAGGAAAGGATTGTAACTTTTCCAATGAATAACATAACTTATAATAATAATCTTGTAGTTTCATATAGCTCATGAGATTTTCTTTATCTTCAGACATATCTTTGTCACCATTTCTTTCTGTGCAAGACTTAGAATTTGTATTTGATTGAGAATGTAGGTATTTCTGGAGATATACTGAAAAGTTGTATTCATACTGAACAAAACCTTTCCTTTTCTTTTTTATCTTTCTTTATCTTGTATGACCATTATTACATTTGATTATTTGGTTTTGGTCATCATCTTAAGAATATCATAATACAAGAATGGGGCAAAGTAATTTTCTTTCTTACTGATTACATCACCTACCACTTGAACTGTTACTATTTTCTCATTAATATCATAATCATTGTCATCATTATCATTTCAAACATTTTTATCACCATTACAATTCTCATTCTTTTTGGTGTAGACCAAAGTTTTTCATTAACCTACAATGAACGTTATGTGAACCTTCTTTGGAAACATTTATAAATAATTACAAACATTTGCATCCTATATCAATGAGTTGGTAGTTAGTATTATATGTCTTCTTTTATCTTATATTATATGCCTGTATTTATTAATTTGAACAATTGTTCCCATCTTTATTATAGATGTAATTACAGACACAATGTTTCAGCTAAGTATTCTCTGGTAGGATCATACCACTTTTAATAATTTTGTACTACATTTTTCAGGTGGTTAATAGTTAATATATCTTTAAATTTATTCAAACTATTGTTTTCATCTTGATTATAACAGATGCTATCATTTCAGCCAACTACACTCTGACCATCACCAAGCTTTGACATGTGATTATCATGGTATCTTGGTTCACTAATGTAGTTAAATACATGTTGTTGCTCGATGTTACTAAATTATTACTTCTTTATGATTTTTAAGCATTTCTGTAATAAAATGATTAGTAATGCTTTTACATATAATAAGCCTAGTTTTTTTTATTAATTCCTTACAATCTCTTTATTCTGTATTTTTAATTAATCTCTTTATCAAGTTTTGTCATTGATATTTGAATTAATTTCTGAAAAGTGATATTACCTGTCATCCCATCTGTCAATGCACAAATGCAGATTGTAAGTTGAGACCAGATCATGGCGTCATGATAAGCAAATATCAAAAACATCAGTCACTGAATAGAAATATATTACTGATATCATTTGGGACAGTGGTATAGTGGATATAGTTACTGTCATCTGGTGATCATGAATTCAGTCTGTGAATTAGGTAGTGAAACAGGGGTTCAACAAGAACAAACAAAAACTGACATTACAGGGATGTAATAACTATGGACATCTTATGATGGCTAAAGGTTATGTGGCCAAAAATATTGTGTTTCCAACATCAATAATAATCAGGATAAGAACAATAGTTCAAATAAATTAAAAACATATTAACAATTACTCATCTCAAAAATGGAATACAAAATAATGTGTCTAGATTAATACGATGAAGAAAAATACATTGGAAATATTTTGAAACTCCTCCAACATTTTAATTATTTCACATAAAACACAAAGAAAACTTACAAAGTAACCTTTTATATATATATATATATATATATATATATATATATATATATATCTGAGAGAAACATTTTGCCTTCCATCTGCTAAACTTAAGGAGAGTAACTCATTGCACCTTCTCTGGCTAACATTTTCTGCTGACATGACGTGGAAAGATTATATTGAATTGATTATTGGTCTGCTGCTAGAAAGTTTGGTTCACCATGTCATACAAAGCAATTTTTCTTGCCAGAATCTATCTTACACATTTATAAGTCTACCATTTATCCATGCATTAAATATTCCTGTCGCATCTGATTTGGTGCTTATGCTATTTATTTAGAGATTCTTGATAAAATACAAAGAAGAATCTGCATTATATTTGGTCCTGATCTAGCATCCAGGCTTCAGTGATTTTCCCACTGCCATAATGTTACTTCCCTGTTTTTCTGTAAATATTTTCATGGTAATTTTTCTGATGATCTTTCCTCTATAGTACGTAGACTTTATAAATTTAAGCGCAGTACTAGATTAGTGGCAAGGTTTCATCATTTTATAGTTTAAATGGCTACATCTAACTATAAGTTCTATGGAGACAGTGTCTTCTCTTTGACTTTTAGCTTGTGGAATCTATTCCAGATTCTTATTTCCCAGTTAACTTTGATCTTCAAAAATTTAAATGCAATGTCAATGTTTGTGTTCTGTCTTCTTAACACCTGTTTTTCAATTTTCTCTCTCTTTAATAATGTTTTTGTTTCTCATATTCTCTTACACTCTGTACCCACTTGCCTCTTAGCAGCTTCATGCCTTGCTTAGGGTGAAATAATTAAAAAAAGTGCCATTAATTTACATCAATATATATGGTTGAAACTTTGTAAGACAAATAATTTTTTGAAGTATGTAAAATAATTCAGTGGAAATATTGAAATGAAAGTGTTAAAATAGCTTCTTTATCTTCTGTTATGAGGCCAAGTATTTTTAGGACTTTGGTAGTCATGGTTCTCCACAACTGCCTATCTTTTTTTGTTGTAATTATTTTTTTTACCTTTTGCCATCTCTTTTTCTCCTTGTTTTCCATTAATGCAAACTTCTTAAGTAGGCTACTTGTTGTTTCTCCTTGCCTTTTTTGCCATAAACCTACCTTGTGAGTTTTATATTCTCTAGATCTTCATCCCTCATTATGCTTCCTAGAAGTTTCAGCTGAATATGAGTATCAGTTTCCAGGTTGTTTCCATTTTCCAGAATACTTCCTCACTGCTTACATGATCTGTCCATGTTATTCTTAGCATTCATCAGTAGAATCACATCTCTGTTGCTTCAAGCCTCTTCCTTATCTGTTAAGAGATTATTCTGCATTCACTGCTGTACAATGGTAATGCTAATATTAGTCATTTCTTTACAAGGAAACATTTGGTATTCATTGACCTTGACCGAGCACCCAGTACTACCTTTGGTTTAAATTTTAAAAATCTTTTATAACACATTTTTAGGAAAATACATTTCTCAAGATAGTATTTAATGCTCTTTCCACTACTGATGGGGATTTCCTTCCTAACCTTTTGTTTGAAGTTGTATGGAACATCAATATCTTGATTATATCAATATTTTCCTTTTGAGTTACATTTGCTATCCATTTTAGTTGTTGTTGCACTTGAAAGTCATCAAGTGATTCTGTTTCTATTATTTGATACAGTTCTTTGTTTGTGATTCTGTAGTGCCAGTTCCACAAGCAGGATGGTCTTCACCAAGGTTTACAGAAAGCCATTTTCAATTATTAATCAAGGAAAGCAGTTCTATACAGCTGACAGTTTAGATATATCTGAATGGGTTTGGTGCTATTCAAAATTAATTATTACACAGCACTTCCCTGTTTGTTTTGAATTAAATTTTTCTCTGTCTTAATCCTTTGCTTAATTTCTGGAAGCAAAATTAAGACAGCACTACATTCCATATTAAAACTTCTAACATTTTGCTTATTTCTCAAAGATAATAAAAATACATGCTTTAGCGTTATAATGGCACTTTTAGAAGTTGATTTGGTCCCTTCAAAAATTATTTCTTTTCTGATAGTCAATGTTCTTCAATAACAAAATCATTAGTAATGCATTTACATTATACTTATAAGAGTTATTTTCTATGACTAATGTTTAAACTAATTCCTGAACATTGGCAATCCTTTCTTCCTAATTTTCAGTGCATTTCTACAGTAAAAAAAAACATTAAAAATTAATTTACATTATGCACATAAACAGCTCTTTTTATCAGTAATGCTTAAATTAATTTCTGACTGGCAATCTTTTCTTTCATGGTTTTCAATGAAATTCTAAATTAAATCCATTAATCATGCATTTACATACATATATATATATATATATATATATATATATATATATATAAAATCACACTTTTTTAAATCAATAATGCTTAATTCTTAATCATATATGCAATTATTCTTATAACATTTTATTCCTGTAGTTATGAGCATTACCTTATATACACTTTCTTTTGAACAAGTCATATAAGCTACTTTCTTCCTTTTACATACTTCCCACAATAGTTTCCTGTCTCTTATTTTGTTCTAATTCTGAAGAGAAAACTTCCTCCATATTGTTGATATACATGTAACTTAAATAAAAATAGATTAACAAGCCAATTTGCAATGATTTTTCCATAAATGTTCCCAAGAATACCTCTTTACCCAATGATCATGTATTTGTATTTAAATACCTTCATTTTCCAACAAAAAATTATAAAAATTTCATCTGTTGTTTTTATTGTAATAGTGAAAAATGATTGAATTTGAAGGATAAATTATGTAAAAAAATCTACTATGAAAATGTCTTTTACAAATGCTTTTTAAAGTTTGCAAACAATTTTTTTATGCCTTATTTTTATGTAAATAACCATGTTTTATACAAATAAAAAAAAATTCTTACTTATTCAGGACTGTCCTTTTGGTATTTCATAAAGATTTATATTTATATATGCACGCACATTCATATGGAGAAGAAAGATTCCATTCAAGGTTGAAAATGGAGGCAACAGCTTAATAAGCTGATACTGTTTGTGCATAGAGAGTAATTATGGATGAATGATTTTGCCTAAATGTCCATTTGCTTAATCCCTTCTCCATCAACATTTGGGGTGTACCAGTGATAGAACCTAAGATTTTGTTAAGATATCAGGTAGCCTTCTCTAAAGATATTACTGTAAAGCAAATATATGCAGTCTAAACTGAAATTCATACTGATAACTCTTACTTCATGTAAATAATCATTATCCCTTATCTGCATTCAGGAGTTGTGTAATCATAGCTCACCACAACTTTCTGACCTAAACCAATGTTTGACTATTTACCACTCCTCCTTGTGTATGCTGTCATCCATTCAAATAAACTTCTTAAGTTGCTCTGTTCCCTTCTACTTGTTCTTTGCACAGTATGTCTTGTGAGTATTAAGTTTTCCAAGCCACCCTTCTTCATAAAGTACTCCAGAAATTTCAACAGTCTCTTTCTGTATCTGTCTATATTTCTGAGATGAGGTATTATGTACACTATTTACATTATTCAGACTATTGTCTTCATCTTTGTCACCATATTTATTACAACATTTCATCCTTTGTATGCTCTGGCCTTCTTCAAGTGAAGAAGGCCGGAGTGTACAATGACTGAAACGTTGTAATAAATATGGCGACAAAGATGAGGACAATAGTCTGAATAAGGTAAATAGCCTCTTTCTGATTTTAAACACCATATGAGCTGTCTATATTTCTGAGATGAGGTATTATGTACATTATTTACATTATTTGGACTATTGTCCTCATCTTTGTTGCCATATCTATTACAATGTTTCGGCCGTTGTAGGCTGCGGCCTTCTTCAGGTGTTTGGAATGTTGAACTGAACTCTTTATCTCACTCAGTGGAGTAGACTGTTCTAGTTCCACGTGCCATATTTAATGGATGTCAGTCATCAGTTATCTCCTGTTAATTTCCCTCTGAAAGTTCTCCATTGCCTTAGTCGGGTATTGAACTCACACTCTTTAGGTCCTGTCACTGGATCTAACTAATGCCTTTATCCACTGTGCCATGTATCCTTAAACATGGCATGTGGAACTAGAACTGTCAACCCCAGTGAGCAAAATAAAGGGTTCAGTTCGACATTCCAACCACCTGAAGAAGGCTGGAGCATACAATGGCTGAAACGTTGTAATAAATATGCCGACAAAGATAAGGACAATAGTCCAAATAATGTAAATAATGACCATATGAGATATGAGGAAGTCTTAAGGAAAATGGAAACAAAAACAATACTTGTACTTAGGATCAGAAAGAAATCGTTAGAATTTCTGGGACACCTTATGATGCAAGAATGTGAGGATAATATGACACTCACAAGGCATATTGAAAACAAAAGGAGCAGAGAAAAACAGCAAGTAACCTACTTAACAATGTTGTATAAATGGATAGCAGAACAGGGACTGTGAGAGATAATAAAGGGACAAACATTCCTTAGAGTTACAAAAGATAGAAAGTTGTGGAGAGCCATCATCACCAACATACTTAGGGAACATGGCATATAAAAGAGAAACTCTTTCTAATTCCTGTTGTCTTTAGAATTCTCATAGGTTCTGTTCTGTCTCTATGCAAATAATATAGAAAGTGAATACCAAAATTTTATCACACAGAACTATGCAATTTTATGTGTCAATGTAAATTTATAAAGACTATCAGTTTTATTCTTAGTCTGTAGGAAAGAAACTGAAATTTACTGTTAATCTGTCTTACTGCCAGTCATCTTGTGATTTTAACTTAATCCTAGACAGTGTGCTAGTATGAAAATACAATTCCTGATTCTCTTGGTCAAAATCATAAACATAGTGATTAGATTTTTTTCAATTTAAAATATTTTCATGCAAATACATCATTATAGACTTCTTTTAAATTCATAACATAATTAAAGGATTTGAAAAAAAATAGAGATTCCTATGAATAAAATATATTTAAAAAGATATAATTAAATGTTTGCACACAGAGAGATGACGACAAAAATGGAGACATAATCAACCTTGCTGTGCCATCAAATAATTGGGCAGCTCTTGACAGATTCATCTAAGTTGATGAATTCAGATGCCAAGACTGGCTTTGAATACAAAAATATATAATTACTATAAATCATTACCTTCTGTCTTCTTAATGTTCTTGCTCCTTAATAATGTTTTTCTTATATTCTTTTGCACTCATTAACTCTCTGTATGCTAGTGGCTTTATTGCCTTGCTTGGGATGAAAAGATAAAAAGAAAGTCAACCATTCATCCATACATTGAATATTGCTGTCACATCAGGTATGGTGCTTATGCTATATATCTAGAGGTTCTTGACAAAAAGAATCTGCAATATTATTGGTCCTGACCTAGTGTCTTGGCTTCAGTCAATTTCCCACTGTTCTAACATAGCTTCTCTGGGCTTCTTCTATAAATATTTTCATGCTAATTGTTCTGATGAGTTTTTTTTTTATGGTACATTGACTTTACAAATTTAAGCATAGTATTAGATTTGGAGGCACAGTGGTGCAATAGATAATGTCTCAGATTGAGGAATCAGAGAGCCAAGTTCGAATTCCAGTTGAATCCATTACATTCACTTACGTACTAATACCCTCGGGAAAGGTATGAATACTACTCTTCTCCTTTCAGCTATAGCTAAATAGCAGGACAGACCCGGTTTGATAGCCTTAGATGGCAAATGGTCTAATGCAGAAAGAAATGGCAACCTACCGTGGGAAAAAATCTGCCCTGTCAGTCATGTATCAAAAGCATGTATCATGCATGGCATGGCACATAACTTAATTAATTAGATTGGCAGCTAGGCCTCATCATTTTCTGTAATTGAAATTGCTAGTTGTAACCATAATTTCTATGCTAAAAATTTTTCTCTCATGCTTCTAGATTGTGGAACTCTTTTTTTTGCTTCTTACTTTCCAGTCAATTTTGATTTTCAAAAATTTAAATGCAATGTCAATCGTTACTTTCTGTCTCCTTGAATCAATTATTGTTTTCTCTCTTTAATACTGATTTTTCTCATATCCTTTCACACTCTGTAACTCTTTGCATCTGAGTTACTAAATTCTATGCTAACAGTTTTATCTATCAATTCTATCTTGCACTTCTTGCTTGTGGAACTCTTTTCTGGCTTCTTCCTATCTAGTCAACTTTGATCTTCAAATATTTAAAAGCAATGTCAATTGTCAATTTCTGTCCTTTTGAGTCCTGTTCTTTTATTGTTCTCTCTCCTTAATAATGATTTTCTCAGATTATTTCATACTCATTAACCTCTTGCATCTTAGTGGCTTTATTACCTTAGTTGTGGTGAAATGATTAAAAATAATGATTAATTTCATCAGCATGATACAAAGAGATGTTGAAAAGTTCTGAGCCTGACCAAATATAAAATTTCTTTTTTTTTATTCTACCTTGGTCAGGCTCATTAATTTTCAGCAGTCTTCTTACTTACCTGTGAAAAGAAGTATATTTATAAAAGCATACACAGTAAAACAAGTGGAAAATATACAGAATGACTTATGGAACGTAAATATACATTTTCAGAAATATCTACTTGGAGATACACATTGGTATTTGTGCATCAATATACACTTTTCTAACTTTGAAAAGGAATTACTATAATAATATACAAATAGGAATAAATTCATTGATACATCTAAATTTTCAGAAATTCTAAACTTATAATTGTGTTTATCAGTAACAAGAAAGGAAAAAATAATACCACAATTTGTGAAAATATATGCCGAATGTAACAAATGTTTTTTATTGTTAAAACATATATATATATATATATATATATTTAAAATGTTTATTTTCTCTGAAATCATTATTTCTATTCATTTAAATGAACTCATTATATATACTGGTTTGCTTTATTGAGAAATAGTCTTTGTGGCGTCAAAATTTCACACACAAGTAAATCAATGTTCGACTCAGGAAAGACTTAGTATCATGCTGGCTCTTCTCAGGGGAACACAAGCAATGAAGTATTTAAAAAAAAAATTAGCCCTAGATAAATAACAATGTAAAGAATGCTGGGAATATTTTTGGTAAAAACACACAATTCCTTGTAGAAGAATAGAAAATTACAGGAATCCACAAGTTTCAAAAAGCTGCAGTTTCAAAGCATAATTCTTTTTTTCCTACCCCTATATCCTTATTTTCTTTTAAGAATGAAATGAAAAGTTAAGATGTAGATATATAAATGGAATCTGAATAAAACCTATTACTGAAGAAAAGCTAGGGTTATTTTTTTATGTTATATACCTTTCTATGTGTCAGAGTTTTGCTTTTCTATTTTAGAAATTATTTGTATTGTTATATATCTTATTAGTGGGTAACAGCCAATTTTTCTCCGTTAAAAATTCCCTGATCTTCCTTTTTGGTAAAACTGTATAATTTTAACAGAACTCATTTCAAACTCTCTTCTGTCAAAAAAAAAAAAAAAATACTTCTAGAAGAATAAAAATGTCTTCGAAAATAAAATAAAAATGATATAAATATCATGGTATTATGTACCAAATAATTTTGGATTTAAGTAGAAATCACGATTGAACTTCTAAAACTGTGTTTGTTGGTAAATAATTATTGAGTTCTTTGTCAAAACCTTTAATTAACTAATTAAAACCAGTCGTTAAACAAAATATAAATAATTAACTTCTTTAAGAGAAATGTTCTAAAATCTTTCCACAGATGAGGAGAAAACTAGAAGCAACAGAAATGTGATTCTACAGAAGGATACTGAGAATTCCATGGATAGAGAGAGAGTAAGCAACAAGGAGGTTTTAAAAAATGTCAACAAAAAGAATGCTTATACTCTGAATCAGAAAGAGGCAGCTGAAATTCCTTGGTAACATAAGGAAAAAGGGATTAAAAAACATAACCCTCACAGAGCATATTCAGGGCAAGAGAGAGAGAGGAAGCCAAGGATCACCTACCTGATAAACATGTTTGAATGGAATGCAGAACATAAGGTGGGAGCCTAAGCTAAATGGAAAATTACTAAGGGCCACAAGGAATAGGAAGTTCGGGAGAGCCATGATTGCCTATGTCTTGATTCTTCTTTTTGATTTTATCAAGTATCTCTAAATATATAACATGAGCAATGTAGCATATGTGGCTGCGATATTCTAAACATGGACGAATGGTTGACTTATAGATATGTAAGATAGATTCTGGAGAAAAAACGGTCTAGCATGAGACATTAAACCAACTTTCTTAACAGCAGACATAGTAATGGATTCAGTAGAGTCTTTTGCACTTCATGTCAGCTGAGAATGTTAGTCCAAGAAAGCACAAGTTACTCACATGGTGGTTAGCATCAGCTATGCTAATGGAAGGCATAAAGCATCTTTCATATGAGAGCAGTTTCGTTTTGGAGGCATTAAAATTAACCAGCTATTTTTTGCCCCAGTTAACAGACTGCAGGTCATTTTTTTTTTAGATCAGCAGCGAATTTGAACTTATGAACTGATCAGATTTACTATCAAAAGAGGAGTAAATGGTTGTATCATCAGAATAGATATCAAGTTGAGAACTGATGTCAACAGGAAGGTCATTGATGAAAATTAAGAACAAAGTAGATCAAAGGATAGAGCCCGGGGGGGGGGGCACCTGCATTGGTAAAAATAGATCTCAACAGGTGGCCATTTAGAACAAATTTCATTTTGCGATTTGATAAGAAAGACTGAATCAGTTCCAAAATTTGTCTGACAACACCATAAACTTTCTTGTGAAGAATACCAAACCCTGTTGAATGCTTCCAAGATGGCTAAAGCAACAGCCTGAGCTTCATAATCTCATGAGAGGTATGAAAGTTGTCACCTCATCAGCTGAAGCCCATAACATCAGACTAGTAGCATGTATACTTCATGATCTGTGTTTTCTCTTGCCTGCTATATCCAAAATACTGTCACTGATTCCAGGCACAAACATGTTAATTCACATCTTAATACATTTCACTTTTCTGTAAATTTTAACATGGTTAATTCACTCCTGGAACAAGCTATAGTCACTGCATGTTTTGTAAATATGTATGTAAAGTAGTCTTATTTGTTTTCACCAATGAACAAAATGTTACCCTATTGTGGATATGGTAATGAGATATAGAAATGGCAAATTTATTCTTCATCAATTCTTTCAAGTTTGTCAAGAGGCAGATCTGTAGACCCTACCAGAATTTATTATCTATGGGCGTAATCTCAACAATAACAGAAACATGGATGACACTCTGCTGATGGCCAATTTGGAAGGGAAACAACAACACCTCCAAGACACAGTAGTCAAAGAAGGCAAGAAAAAAGGACTATATCCATTGCAAGAAAAGAGAAAAAGTTATGAATTTGCCAGATAAACATCAAGCAGATGCAGAAGTTCAAATATCAGGAAATTGTTTTAACGGAGGATGTGACATTGAAATTCGAACACACATTGGACGAGAGAAAGAAGCATTTCAAAAGCTACGCAAGGTACTGAGAAATGGAAAGGTTTTCTTAGAGACAAAGAAAAGAATGCTGTGGTATCCATCCTCTTATATGGCAGTGAATGTTGGACAATTTCCCCACGTATGTGGAAAAAACTAGAGGTAGCAGAAATGTAGTTCTACCAAAGGAAATGAAAACTCCATGGACGGAGCAAGTAAGCAACAAAAAAACACTTATACTCAAAATCAGGAGAAGGCAGCTGAAATTCCTTGGGTACATAATGAGGAAAATTTAACCTTTAAAGGGCAAAGGAGAAAAGAGGAAAGTAGAAATCCACTTAGCTGACTAGATTGTGTGTATGGATGGTGGAAAAATGGAATGGGTGCCTTAGCAAAGGGAGAAAATCTTCTAAGAGCTATATGAGATAGTAAGTTGTCAAGGGCCATTATTACCTATGTCTTGAAGAAAAAAGAGGAAATGTAGAAATAGCTTGTCTATTTCTTCTTGTTGTAAACTCCTTCTATCCTGCAAGGTAGGATTTTTTGTTGACCTTAACTTTGATCTCCAGTCTTTTCTAATTGAGAGCTCCTGTGTGGTGATTATATTTATGCTTGGTCTGCTGAATGGATAATTCAAGCACTGCATGTAAGTTTATTTCAAATTTCTTTTTTTGAAAGCTAAAAGTAAATCTATATTTGCTTTGTGTGGGTTAGAAAATCTTCTCAGTTAATTTGAAGTCATAATAAGTTGACTTTATTTTCAATGAAATTTCTATGAACATTTTCTAGTTTTCAAATCACCCTTTTCTATACACATTTTTTGTTAAATTCTTGAGTAATATCTTGAGTATGGATGAGAAATTCTTTCTTCCAAGAACCTTTTTAAATACCACCTCTCACTAGCACAAAAGCTTGGTACAAACAAAAAGAGGATTTCATTTTTATCCTCATCAGATGCAAAGGTTAACCTTCATCATTTCCAGCATTTATACCCTGAAAAAGATTACAATATTGTATTTTGAACAAAATTTAAAAAAATATATTGTTAGAAAGCACAAAGCTATAACTGTTTGGTGACTCTCTTTCATGCTAATAAACTAAGAAACAGTTTTAAAATGAGAAACTTTACCATGAAACATCAGATTTTGTAGTTCTAAAATATATCAAATCGGTAATAATATCAGTTCAAAGTTCAAGAATAAATGATATAATAAGAATAGATGAAAATGATAAGGGAGTGTGCCATGTTTTAAATATTGCCTCATGACAAACAAATAATAGAGTCAAGAGTTCATGAGAGGTGCCCAAATAATCTTCTGGCATGAGAGAATTAAAAAGGAAAGAAAAAAAAAAGATTATATGGCCAAAAAATGATATGTGAGAAAGTATATCTCAAGCAAATCACTTCTGGATTTATCTCACTTAAGTCACTCTTCTCTTACTTATTCTTAATCTGGCAATCAGAAGGTTTTGCTCTATAGAATTACAAAATAAGTTTTGACAAGAAGTCCCTCAGGAATAATGGAAACAGGAGTCAGTTATTTTGAAAATGAGTAATATCGACCCTTAGGTGTTTTCAAGATGAACATAAGGGCAAGGTAGCAAAAGGAAATGCCTTAAGGTGTCAGACAACAAGACTGTAGTTGATGATAAATTTGAGAATTATTACAGAAGACAGAGAATGAAAGATGAAAGTTACTGAGATATGCCATTGAATCTGAGAGTAATTCTGTGTGGATATATCTCCATAAATTTATTTTTTTTTAATTTTGAAGGTACAACATGAATTGGGACGCAATCATTTGATTGAGATGAAGTAACATCTGGTTTCCTGAAATATAATAGGGTTCAGTTTTATGCAATGGCATAAAATGAATGAATCTGGACTATGTTTAACCTTCATCCGCATAAAAACAATGGTGTGTCAAAAGTGTTAACTACGCTGATGCATTTGGTCCCAACAAGGATTGAACTCACCATCATTGGATAATAAACTGCTGAAGATATTAGACTCCTAACTCCTCAGCTTAATGGACGTGTTCTAAGCAATGGCAGTAGCTTGTCTCCCTTCCTGCCAAAGTGGATTTAATGTTCAGGCATTATATAAGTTTATTGAAATTTCTCCTCAGTGAACATTTTCCTATTTATTTGGTAAAGTGTTAGTAAGATCCCATTTTAACTTGATGGTTATTCCCTTGACACCACTATTACTGTATACACTGATTATTTACAGGATTATAAAAAAAATGTGAACCAAGTACAATGAAATATTTATTATTTAGCTTTTATAAAGATTTATTATTTACCATTTTATAAAGAAATAAGTTTGTAAGGAAATCTTTTGCTTCAAAAATTTTATAGATATATAAATGAACTACAATGCTATATTTATTATTTATAATTTTATAAATAACTATGAAAACAAGTCTTTTATTAAATCTAATAAATAAATAGTGTTTAACATCTTTGTTGTCAATTCTCAAGAATAAAGAAAATGTATAAATCCACTTTCATATTAGGTTTTATTAAAATTCTAATCATCACATTTAAAAAACAGTAAACGTTGCCGAGGGAGTCAAAAGTGTATACAACAATAGTGGCATCAAGGGAATAACTATCCTTTTGATAAATTAAATTTTTGGTGGGTATGAAGGCAAAACATTGCTAAAATCTGATACAACTACCTTTTTTCCACATAACTTATTTTTTAATTGAAATTAGTCTGAAAAACTTAATCCACATTTTATAAGGCTTAAGTGACATGATTCACCAGCATAAGCCTTATCTAATATTGTCATTAAAAATCAATCTCATAAATAAGAAAATATTTTTAACAGAGACATAAGATAAAGATTCCATTATCATACACCTCACAAACCATCTTGGTGAAGTTAACAGTAGGAGACTTGAGTCTAAAAATATTGGTTACCCAAAGGGTGCCCACCCACAACAATAATGCTATCATTTAATATTCATAATGAATAAATAAAATTTTCAAAACATACATAAGGGAAAAATGTACAATTACAGATTTTGTGGGAAAATGTGTATTTTTTTTTACTAATTACAGTGTACATGTACTATACATATTACTAGCAGTAGATACCAAATATAAATACAAAAAGTAATAATATAATTTAAAAAAAAATTTAAGTAATTGGTTGATATTTTTAAATAGTCTACTGCACAATTTACACATTAACATATAATTCAAAAGCACAATAAAACATTGCATGCCGTCCACTATATTAAGAGAAATCATTTGCATTCACTAGATGATTGTGCGAATCTGTGAATAATTGCCTCTGCATCCAATTTATCTAACAGTATTTTTTCAATGATTAACAACATGTATGATTCCAAATTCTCCTCAGACAGAGAATTTCTTAATCTTGTCTTTATGATCTTTAACTTTGAAAATGTCCTCTCACATTGAATTTGTGTAACTGATAGACTTTATAAAGTTCTTGTTTCTGTTTAGTATTAAAACAGTTGTCTGTGTTTGTTTATTGCATTTTCCTTTGATATAGAGGCCCACTTGCCATCTGAGAAGCTGACACTCTGGCCAGTCCACCACTGGAAATTAACGAAAGTACTCAAGTTTTATTTTTGTGTTTTTTTTCCTGAATCTGAGCCAATCAAAATTGAAGGGATTTTAACACTGAGAAAAAGTAAATGTTTTAAGAAAAAGAAATTTGACATACATTACCCTTAATCTTTAGTTAATATCATTATTCTGGCATTACTTACCTGAAAAAGATTAAAAAAATATCACTTAGTATTTTCAATACATGAAAATGCTTCAATTTATAATAAAATAACTTACAATTAAATGAATTACATTTTTTCTAAATTGGCAGGCAATTGGAAGAAAAATATCTTTGTTCAGAAAAAGATTCATCCAGATAAAAGAAGCAAGAAAAAAAAAATTAAGAAACAGTTCATGAAAATAAAACAAAAACACATGAAAATCTAATTATATTTCTATTTTTCATTCATTCACTTTAAAAATTCTTTAAAATTATTGATTGGCTACTCATAATGGCTGGCTACTATTGTTTTCCAATCACACCTATCTCCTAGGGTGGTTTATCAATCCCTGTCAGAGACAACTGCTCAGCCATATTTGTGTTTATACAACAACCACAGAACCCACTCATGATTTTTACTGCAACTATGCTGAGCAGACCATAGTTACAGTTTCTGGGAGAGAGCGCATAATCTATCATGGCCAGCAGGTTGAACCAGGCCAATATACTCAAGCCATCAGTTATGATGTCTTGTGACTTTACCAAAGCTCATGCTGAGATCATCTCCCTAAACCAATAATATCAAGGAATCACCTTCCTGATGAAACAACCATGGTAACGTTCAAACCCAGATCTCTGATAAAAATATAATATTAAGATATATTATGCTTATGGGTAAAAGTGCTCAATATCAGTGATAGAGAATCTTTGAATATGAAAATACACATTGAAAGCATCACTAAGAGGTGACAGTCTGTTTCATGCCTGAGCACAATATTCAGCCCTGAAGATTGCACACAATAACTACAGTTATAAATCTATTAGGTTGGTGCAAAAATAATGTCGTTTTTTGACGTTCAACTTCATGTGAGAAAATGACATTTTTGCACCAACCTAATAATAAAACTACATTTACTTCTTGATTTCACATTAAAATTCAATATTCAAGATATGATTACACACAAATTTACAAAAGTTCCACTGAGCAACATGCACTAAGTAATATAAACAAATCTTTCATTCACGATTTGTAGAGCTATAAGTGCTTTCTCACAAATCATTATTTCTCATAGTAGTGTCAAATAACAACATTTAAGACAGCATACAATCTATATTTCTAATTAAAATTCATTATTGTTGTCATCTTAAATAACAGTAACATTTAGTATAACATGCAAAATTTATTTTTCAATAACACATTATACAGCATTTTGTGGTGTTAAGCAACAAAACATTTAAGATTCCATAAAATCTTTATTTCTCATTACAGCATAAAAAACAGTAGATGCCCACATACATAAAAACCCTTTAAAATCATCATCTGATACAAAAAGCTCATCATAAACATCATCATTTACAGTTTCATCATATGGGTCCAGTTAGGTATATTAGATAAATCATGAAACTTTAACTAGATTTTGGGTCTTGTCTTATCTATAGGTTGCCTTATACATGGAAATATATGGTAATGAAATTCCTTTATTATAGAACACTGAACAACATACATAAAGAGTTTCTTCTGTAAAAAATCTGAAAATAACACAAAACAATAACATAAATTACATAAGTAATTATTTTTTGTAATCTTGGATCCTGAAAATCTGTGACATGGATGAAAAAAATGGTTTGCAAAAATGTCCCTTCCTTATTATTTCAAACTGAATACTTTATTTAGTCCACTGGGGTAGATTGTTCTTGTTCCACATACCATGCCTTTTCTGGATATCGTAATGATACATGGTCCAGTGGATAAAGGGCATTGGTTGAAGTAATCCAGTAACTTGACCCAAAGAGTTCCAAGTTCAAGACCTGGCCTCAGCAGAGGTAAACAAAAAATTTGAGTTGAGAGTTGAGTTACTAAAGGGAATTAACTGAAACTGAGATATCCAGAAAAGGAATGGCATGTGGAACTAGAACAATCTCCCCCAGCAGACTAAATAAAGGGTTTGGTTCAAAATTCCAATGTATATAACCTGAAGAAGGTCGGAGTGTACAATGGCCGAAACATCCTGAGTGTGACAATAAAAATGATGACAACAGTTTGAACAATGTAAATATGTAATTTGTCTCCTTTTGATACTTAGTATAAGTTTTCTTTTTGTTTCCATTTTCTTTAAAAGTTCCTCATTTTTCATATGTTTGGTTCATAGTATTCTCAGTATTCTTATGCGGTGCTACATCTTTGTTCCCTCAAGTCTACTTATTATCTGTGAAGAAATTGTTGTTCAGCATTCACTGCTATATAAGAGGATTGATATTGCATAGCAGCTCAGTATTAATATTTCTCTAAGGCTCGTTGCTGAGATATCAGTTCATCTGCTAAGAGCTGAGTTGGATTTCAGTTTATCTTGATAGAGCCTCTTCTGGAATTTTGGTGAACAAACTAATAATGTGGGTGGACTGAATCATAGTATCTTTAATTATTTCCACAAAGCAACTTGGTTTAGCCAGAGGGTGCAGCAGCAGCTGAGCCCTAGTGATAAACAAAGACAAGGAAACCTGTAAAAAAAATGTCTTTTTAAACTAATAATTTTGTTAATGTAATAAATACTGATTAGAAAGATGGTTACAACTGCTAATTATTTGAAACTGTCTAGCATAAGCGAATTTACAATATTCAGAACAAAAAATACAGTACTTTAAGAAATTAATCATGGTTGATTTTGTTTAGCAGCATATCAACATCTATGGCTGCAATCTAAATAATTTATGGCTTTAACTAAATGTATTTTGAATTCAATAGTATGCCTTCAACTACAGATAAAATGTATTGTTGGTCAGTTTGCTTTAAAATGTATTGCTAGTAATTTTACTATATAAAACTGTACTGCTGGTATTTTTGCTATATAAAATTGATTATACTTTCATAGTGTTTTGTTTATGTTTGAAGGTTCACTATTTGCCAATAGCTGGAACCCCAACAAATGCTACCACTCTGAGTTAGGGTGGATTTGGAAACAACAGCAATTAAGAGGTGGTTCCATGCCCCTCAAAACCTCCAATCTCTTGATCAGAGGCCTTGCTGCTGGGTGTAGTGTATCATCATACCCAGGACTAGAAATTGATCATGTTTAGAAAATATAATCATACATTTTTGCAAAGATGAGACTAATCATTTTCTTCAAATTATCTGGCAACTTTAGGAATGGTAGATTTTCTTAATTTGTCTTTTTTTAGCTAAAAATTTGATATTTTCCTCTAAGACGAAAGGGTTGTCAAAATGGTCTGAGCCCAACAAGGAAGTCCTTATCTCACTACTTATTTTGAATTGAATTGGCTGGGCTGGGAACATTTCAGTACCTACTAATACATTCATCTATCAAATAAGTTTCAGTGTTCGTGTATTTTATATTATACTTTTGATCAGCTTCCTCTGTTCACACACACACATATATATTATATATATATATATATATATATATATATATATATATATATATATATATATATATATTGCACTAGCATGAAACAGACTGTCGCCTCTAAGTGCTGACTTCCATATCCACTTTTATATTTATATATATATATATATATATATATATATATATATATATATATTAGGATAAAGAACAAAGAGGAAATGTTTATAAATCCAATTTATTATTAGACAATGAGATATAGAAAAAATGTCTTGTATTTTTATTTTGTACTGTTTGATTTTCATTTGTTAAGCAGTGTTCATGTGCATTTGACTTGTCAAGCAGTGTCCATGTGTATAATTCATGTGTGTAAGAATGTCATATTTCTAGTTTGTCTATGTGGGAATTGGTGTGTGTGTGTGTGTGTGTCTAGTAGGTATTATTTATGTTTGAAGGTTATATATTTTTAATATGGTGTTGTCACATGCATATAAATATACAGAGAGAGGGAAATTGACACTGCTAATTAACTGATAATTTCATGCTTCAAGTAATCTTTAAACTGTGACATGAAACTGACAGTCATGATGTAGTGTTGTTTTCAATGTCCAAATTATCTATATCTTTAAAGTCTCTATTTCACATATAGAGTTAAATGTGTGTGTCTGAATACACGCACACACACAAACAAATATACAATTTGATTGTTACACAGAAACAGACTGAAAGAATGATAGATGAATGCATTGATAAAGCAAGTGACAAAAAGAGGTAGACTACATATGCAGCTAATTTTTTTTATGAACAGCGATACCTGTGTTGCAATTAAAGATTCATAAGCCTTTTTCTTTTTTCTGTTTACCTGTCACACTTTTTTTTACCAATCAGTCTCTGAGCTAAACTGAGTTATAGTGATTGCTATCACCTTAGATCATTAGATATATTTGTTTTTTTAAATTATGCACAAAAAATACTTAAAATTAATTGATTGTTCATTGTTGTTCTGTTGTATCTGGAATGTCAGTTAAGAAAACTTGATGAATTTGTTACACAGAGCCAATGTATTGGGCTTTTTTATATTCACCAGCAAGTGTGAAGAACAAAATATACATGAGAAATTATACAGAATATCTTTTTTGTTGGGAGAGCAAAATTTTGAGAAAAAAACATAAAAATAGATTATTTATTTTGAGGGTTTAAAATAGTAGATTCTGAGAATAATTAGTAGTGATAAAAGCTAATTTTTGCTTCATTAAAAAAACCCAATAACATTGGATTTAAAAATGTGGTATAATAATTCCTTTTGTAAAATATCTTTTAATGACAACTATTTAAATATAACATTCATAATAGAAGAGTATTTTAAATCAGGAAAGGATGTTTCTAAAAATGGGATTTGGGCTGACTTCTGTGCCCTGAAAATGACGTTTTTTTACAAATATAAACTGAAAGTTTTAAATGAAAATTAATTCAAATTGAATTTTTGCTTTTATTTTGATACAATTTTCAACAGAAATCTCAAGAACATTAATATCTATCTTACCCAAAATATACTATGGTTTATCAATCTTCTTCTAGATGCCATCAGGGTATGTGGGCAGTCATGGCTCTCCATAACCACCTATTCTTTATAGATTTTAGCAATGTTTGTCTCCTTACTATTCCTTCCAGTTCATGTTCTCCCATTGATTTACACACACTCTTTAGGTAGGTTACTCACAGTTTCCCTCTGTCATTTCTTTCAGCCTTAGTAGTACATCCAATAGATCTGACAAAGTAAACCTATCAACTATTCTTGAAAATGACCTGAAATCAGTGGTTAACTGGGGTAAGAAATGACTTGTAAATTTCAACACATACAAAATAAAACTGCTTTCATTTATCACTACCGAGAACCTTTTTTTGCATACCATCAGATGCTGAACTCTATACCTTCTTGGGCTCTCATTTTCCACTGGCATGAAGTGGAGTGACTATATTGAGTCAACTCCGACATCTGCTGCAAGGAAGGTTGGTTCACTGTGTTGTGCCAAAAGTTTTCTCATCAAAATCCATCTTGTAGACTTATAGATCTACCATTTGTCTATGTATTGAATACTATTGTCATATCTGGTCTGGTGCTGTTACTATGCATCTCAAGATGTTTGACAAAATTCAGAGAAGGGTCTGCAATTCATCATGACCAGGCATCTCATCTCCATTCACTTTCTTACTGATGTGACATGGCTTCTTTCTGTCTGTTTATAAATATTTTCCTGGCAATTGCTCAGACAAGCTTTTTTTTTTGGTGCCCGTACTACATGAATTTAAGCATGCAAATAGATTGGCAAATAGGTCTCACCATTTTAGTGGTAAACTAGCTAGATCCAATTGTCCTTTCTACTCTAACAGTTTTTTCTTACACTTCCCATCTGTGGAACTCGCTCCTGGTTTCTTGCTTTCTTGATAACTACAATTTTCAAAAATTTAAATGTAACTTCAATTGCCATTTTCTGTCTTCTTGAACCTTGTTCCCTTTTTGTCCTTTCCTCAATCCTCCCCATTCTTAGTTTTCTCATTATCATTCTCTTTCACTCACTGTAACCCCATGTGTTCTAGTGACATTACCACCTTGCTTGGGGTGAAATGATTAAAACCAAAAATCTTCAATATACTCAGTGAGTACCAAATTCTCCACTATCTCTTTACTCATTATGTGACTCAGAGAAACCTATAATTAATACCAAATTTTGTAATCTATAATTAATATCAGATATTTTATAAACCTATAATTAAGAGTTCATTTTTTGAGAACCTATAATACTAGATTTTATGATGGGTATTAATGAGATAATTCAAAGTTTACTTAAAACAATGCATAAATAAATAAATGTTTGAAGAAATGGTGTAATTGATAGAACATTCTATCTTATAACCTTGGTTCCAAAGGTATCACAAAATTCCTGATTAATCCAACTCAGTAAACTCATTAATAGCTTCTGTTATTGACTTTGTGCCCTCAGAAGATTGATGAGGTTGAGTGTATCACTTTATAAAATGGAAAAGTTTGTAAATTTTCTCATAAGACTTGGCAGTGCTGATCCACCTGACCAAATGGCTCAGGTAAACTGGTTTAATTCTTCTTGATCTTTATTCTAGTTAATTCAGTCACATGACCTTGTTTGCAACCTCACATAGATTTAAAGTTTCAACTTTGCAGAACTTAACAATGAATCAAACTGTATAATAATTTAACAGTCAAACACTTGCGCATAAACAGTATCTTCACTAGTCACCTAATTTAAATCATTCAGATAAGGTGATTTAGGATTTACGTGATCTTTATTATTGATAAACACACTTTTCTCTGCTTGCCTTCAATATTTATGCAAAAGTATTTCCAACTTGCCATAATTTACATTATCAATGGCTTCACTGGCATTTGTCGAAGTTCACAGTTCCAATTCCAGAAAATGGAATTCTGGCATAATGTAACTGATTCAAACCGTCAACTGACAACACCAACACTGAAAATCATTTACTGCTATTGAAGTGATATAGTAATCAGGTCTAAATTGTTGTTGTGTGGTGACTTACTGGCTCCTTTGGAATCTACTATGAACAACATGGCCTCGTGTATATCTGTGGAAACATACATATGCTATTATATTCAACTGGACAGCTTTGCTTGTGGCATGATAGCAGAAATTTGGCACAGTAATGTTTCTCAGAGTAAATCTTGGTTTGGTATAAAAGTTTGCACCCAATGATTCATTGTAAATAAATTACACAATGAGTAACATAATAAGGATCAGCATGGAAAGTGTAATCGGTTCAAATTGCAGTCTAATCTGTTTTCTGCATGAATTCTCTTAGGGAGGACATGAATATGTCTCTTCTTACCCTAGTTACGGGTTAAACATCAAAACAGACTAGGCTCTCTAGCCTTGAATGATGGCCAGTATAGAAGGACTACTTTGAATTCAAAACTAGAGAAGGCAACAGGATACCACTTCAGTATCTTTCTTAAGGCATATCAATTCATAGATAACCAGAGAAAAAGACATCTATCGAAAGCCTTTAGTGTATTCATTAGTGTATTCATTTTTGTGTTTTATCATTTTATGATTTCTATAACATATCTTTCAATGATTTCTATATGTTTCTGATGCTATAACATACACTGAATCAATAGCTGCATCTACTGCAAGGAAAGTTGGTTTTCTATGTCATGCCAGAAGGCTTTTCTCATCAGAATCCATCTTACACATCTACAAATCTACCATTCACCTGTGCATTGAATACTGTTGCCATATCTGGTCTGGTGCCCTGCTGTCCATCTCAGGTTCTCAACCAAATCCAAAGAAGGATCTGCAATGTAATTGATCCTGAGCTGGCATCTTGACTTCAGTCACTTTCTCACGGATGTGATGTGGCTTCCCTCTGTCTTTTCTACAAATATTTTCATGGCAACTCTTCTGATGAGATTTTTTCCCTTGGTGTCCTGACTACCTGAATTTAAGCATGCTACTAGACTGGCATCTAGGTCCCACCATTTTACTGTTAAAATAGTTAAATATAAGTGCCACTTCTAGTCTAACAGTTCCTTTTCTTGCACTTCCCAATTGTGGAATTCCTTTCTTCTTACTTGCTTTCCTGATAACTATAATCTTCAAAAATTTAAATGCAGAGTCAACTGCTATCTACTGTTGACTGGAACCCCGTTCATCTTTTAACCTTTCCTCGATCCCCCAATACCAAGTCTTTTCTCTCACTTTCACTCTCTAACTCCTTGCATGCTAGTGGCACTCCTGCCTTTCTTGGGCCGAAATGCTTAAAAAGAAAAGAAGTTAAATTAAAAGAAATGTCAAACGAATTTACAAAAGAAATTCAAAAGTAAATTCATGTAAATAATTCTATCTGTGTGAACAGAGTTGCAAGGTGGGAAACAATTCATTACCCATGAAGCTACATCGATGCTTTTGGAATCTATCAAAACTGGAAAGGGAAATAGGAATATATACTTGAAAAACAAGGTGGATGAAATAAGTAACGGTTTATTGTAAAAAACCAGTACAATAAGAATAAAGGTAACAGTTATGCACAAGGTCGTCTCAAGTCAATCCAGTAGTGAGTGCTACTATTGGAAGGTCGGTAGTTCTTGCGTAAGTCTGAGTCATACTCAACAGATCCCAGCTAGTCTCTGTAGTCTGTTGACTTACAGATACTTATAGGTAGTTACTACCTATAGTGTAGTCACTCATGGGAGTGACAGGTTATTCCATTAAATCAGGAAGATAGGACAGTACCAGCCCAAATATGTTAGACATACTCAGTCTGATCTGAAAATTGCTTTCCTTCATTGTGAGCATATAGACAGTTTTATCATTTTTGGTACTTTTGTGATGTCAACGAACACTCATTGCCACTTTTGTGGTGCCAACGAATACTCATCCCTTTCACAATGCTCATTGTAGTAGAGACTTTATAATCACAGATACAACTACAGTATGCCACTGAACAATACCGGTGTCAGACACCTTTGAATAATCTTGCACTAATAGTAAGTGCTCGATAATACTCGGCTGACGAGTAACCTGTATAGAGAAATAGTATAGTGAATAGAGTAGAGAATAGTAGTTTGTATAGTATAGAGGATAGACTAGAAATACAGATCTGAATAGTAATAGAGGATAGACTAGAATTGGAGATTAGTTAAAAGCAAACTAATTCCTACTTATGAGTTTCCTCTATGGTCACATGGTCTATTTAATACAATAATGGGATCACCTGTGTTTGCTCCAGGTTCAAACTCAAGTGTCGGCTGTGGCACTTTATTCCTATATAACAGGTACATTTTTTTCATACATTTATCAAAGAACCAATACACTTTTGGTTATTTAACAGTGGGGGGGCAGGTTCTTCTCAGAATCCTTACAGAAGGATGGCTGCTGTGTTATAGATTCCTTACAACAAAGAGTAAAGCTGGATTCATACCTTTCACAACTACCCTTGGGAAAGGTATGGATCTAGCTTTTCTCCCCGCCCAGCTATGGGTTGAATAGCAAGGCAGACTGGGCACTTATGCCTTGAGTAGCAATCATTCTACTACAGAAAGAAATGTCAGCCTACTACAGGAAATCTGCCTAGTCAGCCATGAATCAAAACAAACATGATTACCCAGTTGTGTATCGTATATGGCACTTGGCAATAAAACAAATTTACAAGAGATCACCCTTCTAAATCGGATCGCAGAAACTTCATCTTGAAAGATCAAAAAGTGTACACTTTTAGTTCTTTCAAAATGGGAAATAAAAATTGTCCATTTTTCTTCATTAGACACACGAGATTGTTAAGTTGGTTGCAATACTTCTTTGCAGTTATTGCTTTGCCAGCTGGAAGAGTGAATTATCTCTCTGCAATTTCAACAACTGGACAGCAGCAACTTCATTGGATCACCATGGTTTTTGCATTTTCACAAACTGGTTTCCAGTTCCATTTGCACTAACTGTTATCATAAATGATCTATTTTTAATCACCTGTGACAATTCCATACAAGAATGGCTTCTTTTTACTGCAGAAACATGATCAAGCTTGTTCTCTTCCATCAGAGAATGTGGTACCCACATGTTGAGTTTGAAAACGACCCAAGTCTCTTCAAATGGTGAAAGGTAGTTGAGATATCAATTTTTAAACTCTTAACAATCTCTTCCATCTTCAGTTTATTCTTCACAGTGGCAAGCAATGTATCTTCACTGATGTCGGAAGGAGCATGGTTGACTGTTTAGGTGAACATCATGCTGAAAACCTGAAGCATGATCCAAATAAACCTTCTGAATGATTTTTGTCACAGTAATGACATTTACTCCTTCACAAAATTCAGAGAGCATAATATGGTGAACATGCAACTCTTCATCCTTCATTTTTAAGGCATATATTTATGGACATGTCATTAACATTCAACAAAGTCTGATTGCAACTGAACTATGAAATGTTTTAATTGGCACCCAAAAAAAAAGCCAATGTCAAGTTGTTGTCATTTTATATTATCAATGAAAGTCAGGCACAAAATTTTGCAATGATATGATACTTCATTGACTGAACAATCTTGGTTTTAATTGTAAAAGAACACTTTGGCAATATCAGACAATCTGCATAACTTTGGAATTACAAATTAAAGTTTCAACAAGTTCATAGCCTGAGAGCTATTGACTTAATTTTAACCTGAAATTTTCATTGTATAATAATCAATCTATATAATTAATTGAGATGTATTGGGTTAAAGTGCATTTAGCAGGAAGGAGGTGCTGAAAAATACTTGAAAAATAAATGCTTCTTTCATTATCAGATTTATTGAGATAACTATGCATTTAAAATCTCAATTCTTCATTTTTTTTCTACAAAAATAAAAACATTTACAGTATATAAGCTGGATTCAAAACAAATTTTGTCTCATGGTAATCTGGGCAATATATTTACATTTCTATGTAAGAATAAAAATTTTTTTTTATTTAGCTAGGAGGTAATAAATTATTACGAAGAGTGAAATCAAATTTCTTGTAGTATTGCATGATTTAAGATTGTATGGCACAAAAGATACCAATTTTTATATTTTGTAAAAAAAAACAAGAAAACACTGTTGTATGCACAGGAAATTAAAAAAAACGAAAATCATACAAAAATAAAAATTGCAAACTGTTAATTAATTTGTTCTCTTTTCAAGAAAAAAAATCTTTTAAGCCGGTAAGAGCATTTGTAAAAGCTTACAAATTTAGTGAAATTTTAAAAAATTTGCTTTTCAGAAAATAGAACTGAAAGAAGCAGTTAGAAAACTGTCATAACAATTAGTGCTATAGAAAAGTTCGCTAAGTAGATATTTAGGTCCTTTGCATAAAGTGAATAAATAAAATAATTTAGAACATCATTAGTACTGTATCATGAGTTCAATAATCACTGAGGGCCCAACACTTATAGACTTGTGCAGCTGAGTAAATATTTTCAGCATCTTATGGGAGAGCAATACTTAGAAAATTAGGCCAATGATATCATGTCCTAAGTTCCATCATTATTGGTTGCCCCAGAAATGGTGATAGAAGAGACAAAGTATAAGAAATATAGGTTATTTCTCTTTGGTAGATAACTGTTGCTGATAATAGGCCAGACCCATTCATCTAAGGCGTATGACCCCAAATTAGGCACAAAACTGGTGATCATGAACAAGAGAGATATGTTTTCAGCCTACTCCAAGAACAAGCAATGCTGACCATGGACAAACCTGAATGATTCAAGAACACTGCAGCTATTGGCAGAGGACATCAGAGTACAGATAAGTGTTTCATTCATTTCAGACAGATGCATGTTTTGGATATCGTCCCCAATACCATGACTTTTAACAGCTAAAAGTATACGTTTTTAGAAATCCTCTATTCTCTTTTCATTGTGTAATATATTTCTTATATAAAGTATGTTTTTACAATGTTCAATTGTTGCATTTTGTTCATCAAGCCATGACTGACTTTGGGGAGTTGTTAAATTTCTCACAAAAGCCTAGCTTTGTAAGTGATAAGAAAGCAGTCAGTGGATTGACAAAACAAGGAATACAACTAAAATATTTAAAAAAAGCTAATTTTTAATTTCATATACAAATATAAATCTTTGTATTTTTCCTTTAATAGAATGCATTTTAGTTTTTGAAATTCTGTGAAGTATTCTTGCAACCTTTATTCATTCCCTGTTAGGATGTAAAGAGCATATGTTAACTGCTTTTCACAAATGTTTGCATTCAAGAAGAGAGCACCTCAATTATTTTCTTGTGTCATACTTGGTCAAGTTTTATTAAATAATCATACTAATCAATCAATTACTCCAAAGTTAATTCTAAATTTTTTATAAGTGATTATAGGTTGCCTTTTAAAACCAAGTGAAAGAAAAGAAAAAGGAAGAAAAGAAAAAGGAAGAAAAGAAAAAGGAAGAAAAGAAAAAGGAAGAAAAGAAAAAGGAAGAAAAGAAAAAGGAAAAAAAGAAAAGTGAAAGAAAAGAAAAATGAAAGAAAGGAACAATAAATATGCACATCTAAAGTTCAAATGCTGATTTATTTGCAAACCTGATGAACCGTAAAGGTCAAATCCATTTCTTTGTTAGCAAAACAATCAATCTTTCTCATTAAATAGCATCAAACATTCATGTCATTTAGGGTGCATGGAACATTAAAAAATAGGGTGAGGAAGTGCTTTCCAGAAAGGATTAACATGAAAATGACATCAATAGCTGAGAGGAGATTAAAACCATTCTACTGAAATGCATCTGACTACTACCCAGCTCAAATCCAAAGATTTCTAACAAATACTCAAATTTGTCTAAATATCTTAATAGAGATTTATGAACATTCGCAAATGTTTTTTGAATAATACCAAGTTCTACAACTTGTTCAATTATAACCATACAAAGCATGGTTATTCAATTTACCATTTTGAAATCAATGACATTTAATTACTTGAATACTGATATAGTCAGATATTTTTTATTCTAAGCAAAATCATAAATACACTCATTAAATTACATGACATCTGCTCTGACAAGCTTTTTCCCAGGTGCCCTGACTACATGAATTTAAGCATGATACTAGATTGGCATCTAGATCACACCTGTTTACTGCTGAAAACTGTCACTTCTACTCCAAAAGTTTCTTTTCTCACGCTTCACACCTGGATAACTCCTTTCCATTTACTTGCTTCCCTGATAACTTCAATTTTCAAAAATTTAAATGCAACATCAATCACCCCCTTCTGTCTTCTTGAATCCCATTTATCTTTTGTCCTTTCCCTATTCTGATTCAAGAGTTAACATGTCGTAGCGACCGCAATCTTAACAACATAAGATATGCAGATGACACAGTGTTGATAGCAGACATAGAAAGAAAACTCCAAGAACACCTACAAAAGTTACTGAATCAAAGTGAGAAAAAAGAACTAAACATCAATTGCAAGAAGACAGTGTATTTGTACATAAGTGAATATAATGAACCCAATTGGAATTGGAACTCTGTTCTCTGATTATCAATTCCATGCCATTATCCATTACACTTTGCACATCGAAGCTTACAGCACCTGGTATTTCCAGGTAGTTACCCATCTAGGTACTGAACAAGCTTAACTTTGATGACTGTATGGGTCCCAGTGTCTCAACATGATGTGGCCATCAGCCCAAGTGCTGTACACTTTTTATTAACATTCCCTAAAAGGGAAATGTTTAAATTTATTTTTAACTAAATTTTTATTTCTAAAATGGGCAACTTTTCATCATTTTGTGGCATTTCAGTATTAGCCATTTTTTCCTACTCATTTCACCCCAAGTAAGGCAATAAAGAGAGTAAGTGAAAAAAAAGAAAAATATTATTATGAAGAGAGAATAATAAAAGAACAAGAATTAAGGCAGAGGATAACAATTGACATTGCATTTAAACATTAAAGTTGACAGGAAAGCTAGATGCCAGAAGAATTTTTTAGCATAGAACTTGCAGTAACATCTAACCATTTCATTTGTAAAATGATGAAACCTAACCACCAATCTATTACTGCACTTAAATTAATAAAATCTAGGTATTATAGAGGAAAGTTCATCAGAACAATTAACATGAAAGTATTTATAGAAAAAGCACAAGGAAGCTATATTATGACAGTGGGAAAGTGACAGGTCAAGATGAATAAGATTGTAGACTCTTCTACAGATTTTATCAAAAATCTCTAAATGTATGCCAGGAGCACAGGACCAGATATGGCAGTAATATTAAATGTATGGATGAATGATAGACTTATAAATTGTAAGACAGATTTATCTGTAATTTTTGCCATGGAAAACAAACAACCTTGGAGGCTGAGAAAGTGGGATTGTGTTTGTGCAACAACCATACCATTTGAAAAATATATATTCATAGATAGGTTGTAGTGAAAATCTCTTACTCTTTACCAATACAGACATCAGAGAAACGATGGTCAACTAAAATAGAGAAAACGATTTAGTACAGTCCCAAAATGATAGCTGCACTAGTGAATGAACAAAAGCATGAATCTGGATAATTTCAGTTCAGTCAATTAAGTAATTTTGCTTTCAGTATGAATGAGTCCTTCACAAAGAAAATCTCCTTTGTTTAAATGATAATGATAATGAAGTCTACAGAAAACTGAATTTGTTCTTTGTGTTCTTAAGGTTGTTACCGCAATGTTTCAGTTACTCCATTCTGCTGTCTACAGAGATATGAGAAGAAAAAAAAAAATTCTTTCTTTCTGAAGAAATATTTTATCCTTTTACCTAATGAATTACACACCTGAAGAAAGCTGGAGAAGAGATTGACTAAAACATTAAAAACATCAAGGACATAAAAAATTTCCATTCTCTGAACAAAAACTATAGCAGAATTTTCCGTAATTTACATATGAATCTCTGAATACATTCCATCGTCCACAGATAATGGCTCTTCTCAAAGTTACAGACATAAAATTATCACACCTGTCTGTCAAAGAAATTCTGCTAACAACAGCTAGATGATATTGCCAAAAAGCAGTATAAAAGAAGTGCTCAAAGTCTCTCTTTATGTTGTAGCAACAAAGTGTCTCATTTCCCTTCCAAGCCATGTGTCACACAATAGACAACACAGCATACAAAAATTCAAAACTGAAAGCACAGCAAAATCAAGACTGTGATTAATAGCCTAGACCAGAAAATCCAAAACAGCAAGGTGTAGGAATATTAACCAAAACCAAATAGACGCAAAACTTTACCATGACTTTCAAACGTCTGACGATTGCTTTGCACATAAGATGAATCTTTTCGGTTTTGAATTGTATAGAGCATTTTTTATTTATTTACTCAGTAACAGCCTATTTTACACTTAATGATTTTTCAAAATGGGGGCCTGCTTATTTTTGAATGCTCCTGGGATGGATTGTTCTTTACACATTTTTCAAAAAAACATAAGAAACAGAATGTGCACATATATGTGCACATTGTTTCTTATGTTTTTTTGAATATATATATATATATATATATATATATATATATATATATATATATATATATATATAAATTTCCTTAGCTTCTGTTAGTCCATCCATCTGTCCACCCATCATACTGTCTAAAATAGCCATACATTGACTGATCGAAACCAAATTTTGGAGAGAAGTGCAAACAGGTTCGGGGGCTACAAAGTACAGTTGGTTTTACTAGGATGTGTAGCTTAGTACAATAAATTTTCATTACTTTTTTGGGAAAAATTAAAAGTTTTTTTAATTAACATACAAAATACTCCTACTATTTTATAAAAAATTTAATGATTAAAATAACAAATACTTATTTAATAAAAATGCAATATTGTTTGTTGCATATCTTTTATGCAAGTTTTTATATTTCATCGATTGGTTTGCAAAATTGAATGAAATGTAGAGTTTGTAAATTTTGACAACAAATGATATCAATAACGTCAACAATACTAAACATTGTGAGGATTTCAACATCCATCAGTGAGTTGCCAAAAAATTCTAGTATATAAAATGGCTGGTTAAATGTGTATTCCAAGCTCAGTTGTCTGCTAGGGTGGTAACCAAAATGTGTCTCAGACACCTGCTCAGGTATATGAGGACCCACTTGTGGTTTATATTGCAATTATGCTGATTGGTATTTAGTTATAGTTTCTACTCCAGTCTACTCCAACAGTTTCTTTTCTTGCACTTCCCGCCTGTGGAACTCCCTTATGTTTCCTTGCTTCCCTGATATCTACAATCTTCAAAAATTTAAATGCAACAATAATCTCCATCTTCTATCTTCGTGAACCCTGTTCAGCTTTTATCCTTTACTTGATCCTCTCAAAACCCAGACTTTTCTCTCTCCTTCACTCTCTGTAACCCCCAACTTGCTTAGGGTGAAATGATTATATATATATATATATACACACACACACACACACTCACAAACTCAGATGCAAGCACAAAGACATCATATAGGTATCTCTCTCTCTCTCTCTTTCTATATATGTATGTATATATATATATATATGTATGTATGTATGTATATATATATATATATATGCACACACACACACAAACTTAGATGCAAACACAAATATATATCTGTATCTCTCTCACTCTCCCTATATATATATATATATATATATATATATATATACACACACACACACACACACACACACAAACTTAGATGCAAACACAAATATATATCCGTATCTCTCTCACTCTCCCTCTCTCTATATATATTCAGGGTGTCCATAAAGTACGTGTGCACTTTAAAAAATTTATAACTTTATTTGTATTTGCGATAGAAATAATCTGTAAAAAATGTTATAAAGTTTAATGTACCTAGTTTTAAGTATAGCTAAAATAACTAATGTGATTTCAGGCATTACTGTAAATCAGTTGGCAAATGTTTTCCGTGAACTGCAAAATCGTATTACCCTTTGTATTGCTAATGATGGCGGACATGTGGAAACTTAAATAACATTTCAATAAAACCTTAAAAAATATAGATTTACTTCTTTCTAATCCTTTTTACAAATTATTTCTATCGCAAATACAAATAAAGTTATAAATTTTTTTAAAGTGCACACAAACTTTATGGAGACCCTGTATATACATACACAAACTTAGATGCAAACACGAATATATATAGGTATCTCTCTTTCTAATATATATATATATATATATTAAAAAATTAACATGTCTTTGGATTATAGCAAGCAGTTGCTTTTAATGAGATGATGTGTGTGCCTGACTTGGAAATAATGATGAATGCATACATAATCTAAGAAAAGATGACACATTGTCAGTCAAATGCCAGAAAGTCTCCAAGACAGTCATCAGATAAATCAGAGATGAACACTAACCACCAATCTTGTAGCCTAAGAGTGAGAATCAAGTTTCCATCAAGTTGGTCAACAGTTTTTGCCTTCAGACAACTTGGAACCAATCCAAATGCAACCAAAGAAACAATTTATTGAAACACCTTATGCAGTGAGTCACACTGAACTATAATTTGAGTAAATATGTCTGTATAATGGATGTAAGACAGTAATACTTTGTATGGTGGTCTTTGAACATTTCAATTATTATGGGCTTTTATTGGCAAAATTATATAATATTACAAGTGTATATCAGGTTTTATTTCAGAGATACAATGAAACTATACATGTTTATCTGTATTAATTATATGCACTCTAAATGGTAATATAAAAAGATATTGACTTACGTGATAGACCATTTATTTTTAAAAGTGACACAGACACTAATAATGGTAAGGCATTGCTCAAAGATTTATGGGTAAAAATACTAACTACTTAATAAATGAATACTAACTACATAGTAACTGTATACATGAATACTTACTATATAATGACTATATAAATGGATACAGTGTATATACTTACTAGATTCATGAATACTAATTATATACTATATAAAATAAATACTTACTAAATAATGTCTATATACATGAATAGTAATTATACACTGATTATATAAATGTATACTGGCTATATAAATGACTACAAACTATATATTGACTATATACATGAATACTAATTATATAATGACTATATAAATGAATGCAAACTATATACTGACTATTGTTACTGCAACACAAAATTTAAAAAGAAAAGATAAAAAACAATTTGTTGTCAATGATAGGACTAAGGTTTACCACTCCATAGTGGATGGATTCTCTTGCAGGGTCAAATATGTGGACGAGTAGAAACAATCAACAGTAATGAACAACAAACACCATTATATAATTTAATAAGATTTTAAAAAGTATTAATGCAAAGTACTGCATATGTATGTGTTATATATCTGATATGAAAAGTCAAAGTACACTTAACTTTAGTCATTTGATATCTTTTGATATATTATTCTTTCTTCACAGTTACTAGTTTTGAGCTGAAAAGTTGGTCATTTACTTCCCTTCTTCACATATTCAGCTACGTAGAATTTATCTTTCGGGTAGGAAGATTTGGCACTGTACAAGTCATAGTGTCCAATTGAGTGGCTCATACATGCTTGTTTTACGTGATTATCGGGCTTAGTAATTCACCTGTGCATTTGATATATACAATATAGTGTGCCAAGCTGAGTTGAATTGGAACTTGTCTTCATTGTGCTATTTCCTTTGCTTGAAACTAACAAGTAAAAAGAGATGTTACTCACTTAAAATCCATGTTTTAAATAATTCCTTCCAATGTTTTTCCACTCAACATTTCATACTTGATCACATGATTGTACATGTGTGTGAGAAGCTATTTTTAGATCTCACTTGGATCTGTTACTAAGGTCATCAGCCTGTCTGACCTAATTGTTCTTGTAGTCAGTGTCTACTATGAGAGGGTGAGTGAATGTACTATATTATAGAGAGGTGGGAAGAGAGATGGTTCGCTAAGTGTACAGTGTGTGTGGTTAGAGGTTTTGGCTGCACTAGGATATAATACTATATACATGAATACTTACTATATAATGACTATATACATGAATACTTACTATATAATGACTATATACATGAATATGTACTATATAATGACTATATACATGAATATGTACTATATAATGACTATATACATGAATATGTACTATATAATGACTATATATATATATATATATATATATATATATATATGAACAATAATTATATAAATGTATACAACTATATACTGACTGTATACATGAATACTAATTATATACTGTTTATATGTGTGAATAATAACTCTATATTGATTGTATCTATAATAACTCTATATTGATTATATGCATAAATACTAACTATATAATATCTATACACATGACTGTCTTGGTTAAGACTCTACATAAGTTTCTCAAAATGTAGTGCTAAACAAAGCAGCACTATTACTTGAATATATAAAGATATGATATCTTCAGCATGACAGGCCATTTTTTTAATCATGGTGAAACATTGTTAAAAGATTTATGGGTAAAACAATTATGTGAACTTAAGAATAGACAGTAAATTTTTCTACAGCTTTGGGTGTACACAGAAGGAATGTCTTTGTATATAATTTTATTTTAATACAAGTTTTTGTTGCATCCAATGTATGTTAAGTTTAACTTTATTACTGAACAGAACAAGAAATAAATAAATGCACCATGGATTGAAATCCAGTTCAGCATCTCTCCTAATCCCTCGCTAGGTATGTTATGTATTGTTTCCTCTGCCTCTTTCTGATATTAAGATCTTTAATAAAAAAAAATAATAAAAATTTTGAACATTTTTTAAAATCCACCAAAACTTTACTAATCACATCAATTCTATTAAGAAGGTTTCCACAAAATAGAGGTTAGATTAGTTTCATGACCATTCATGGATTACCCCACTTGTCTGACAAAGAACATTGGCCAACAACTAATAGAGTTGTGGTTACCAAAGAAAAGGGCAAAATATCTCTCATTTTTCTTTTTTACCTACAGAATGCTGTAGAGACAAGATGTGTTTTGTACCTCTCTGTGGGTCTTTGGTGACCAACAAATCTTATGCTACACTGAACACAGCACAAAAAATACACAGCATACAAGTGCCCTAAGCTTACTTGAATACACACAGGCAGATCTAATGATTCTCCTAAACAAAAACAAAAAACACTTCTTAAATTCTAAGTTGCCCACAATCTTTAATAGGAAAAGTACACATACACACACATACATACATACATTTAAAAAATGACATCTCTACATACGCATTTTCAGTCACATATTTTTATACCCATTCTATTAAGTTTACTAAGGCAATGAAATTTGTTGTTAATTGTATGTGACTCTTTGTATATTAATTCTTACGCTCTTGTTCACAGAAACTTCAATGTGTCTACAATAAAATCCTAACTATGTACTATATCAATTGATATATCTTAACTCCAACTTCCATATCCATGTTTTCAAACAAAAAAAAGAAGCTTTTCCATTCTGTATGTTGTCTAAATATGGCAAGAACAACTCATTTCTTCATCTGTCTGTCAGACATCAGACTTCACAAAAGGAGGTAAATATTTATGTTTAAGCAAAGTTTGTAAAATTGTGTTGGAAACATTTTGCATGCTGGGTATTAAAAACATTTTTTATCATGTGCATTGAAAACATTTTATCATGTGTATGAAAAACATTTTGTGTGTTGTGTACTGAAACATTTTTATAGTGTATGTTAAAACATTTTGTATTGTGTGTATTAAAACATTTTGTATGATGTGTATTGAAAACATTTTTATAGTACGTATTAAAATATGTTTTGAGCATAAATTCAACATAGACAAAATACCAAATTTCATGTCTAATAATAATCTTTGGGAGAACATGATATATAAACTTCTATACATCAGAAATAATGCTCTGTAAGTGAATGACAAAATGGACAAAAATGATATCTAAATATCTTCTGTTGTCAGAGTAAGAGATATTTACAAACGACAGCAAAAAAAGAAAAAAATGATTATGTTGGAAAACAATGAATGTCAGAGGCCAGAAATTTTAAAATCTAGCAAACCTACATTGTCAGCATTTTTCTTGCAGCATAATTTTAACCAACATTTTTTATTTATAATTCTCTCCTCCTCTTCCTACATAAATATAATTCCATTACTAAGAAGATTATTTTAGTCTGAGGAAGTCCTTTTAATAGACTAAACATGTTACATAGAATTTTTACATTTGTCATTCAATTACCTTTCAATATTTGCATAAACCCATATATTATCATGATTGCTCTGAAAGTAATGCCTCCTATTTATTTCCATAGAAACTACAACAGATACAGAGATTACAATAACACCATCAGATACAGCAAGTTTTCACCTACAAGAATTTTTCCTCTTCATCACCAGTGGCAATTTACTTTGCCAAACCTGTAACTTTAGCATCACTACATCTTCAGTGTTTCCTCTTAGGGCATAATTACCACCAATATTTTTTATTTATAATTCTCTCTTCCTCTTCCTATATAAATATAATTCCATCAATATGAAATTTATTTTAGTCTGATGAAGTCCTCTTAAAAGACTAAACATGATCTTTTCATTTTGTTACTCAATTACTGTTCAGTATTTGTATAAACCTGTATATTATAATGGTGGCCCTGAAAGTAATGCCTCCTCTTTATTTCCTCAAAAACAACAACAGATCCAGAGATTGCAATAACACCAATGGCTAGAGCAAGTTTTTGCCAACAAGTTATAAGGAGTTAATTTCTGAACTATAGACAGATCTGGGTGATATGATTTTTACCCAGAAGACCTTGCATGATGAGTGAATAATCTTTCTGCTCAGACATTATGAATGTTGTGGTCACACAGTTCTCACACTCAATCAATAGTGCCTGATCATTTACTAAGTGTATAGTCACACATGTGTAGTAAGGCCCCTTCTGATTTTTTGCTAAAGTACACGAAATTAATCTAACTGGTTCTCATGATATTCAAATAGTTGGATACAGACCTCATTTATTCAGGAAAGCATTTTAAAAAACAAATAGTTGAAAAACTGAAGGAAATCGGATGAGCTGTTGTGTCTACACATGTCAGATGGCAGGAAATTGAAATTTAAAATTCAGCCCTCCTACATCTTCAGCATTTTCTCTTCGTACATAATTATAAACAATCTTTTTATTTATATTTCCCAACTCCCCATTACCCAAATATAATTCCATCAATAAGAACAATATTTTAGCCTTTTAAAGGATGACATGAATTAAATAGAATTTGTCCCATTTTTCCCATTTTAAAAACATGAAGTAAATTTGAAAAGGTTAAGTGCATGTCTATCAATATGGTTAAATTCCATCAAGACTTGACTGTATGCAGCTGCCAAAACAAAGTCGATTATATTTTGAGACATTCTTTAGTGTTGACATTTACATGCAGATTGCTGTACTCATCTTTGCTGTTATTCTTAAAATATTTCAGCTATTGTGTTCTCCAGCCTTCATCAGGTGTTTCTCGATCCAGGTAACCTTCAAGGAATTTTGAGCTAAACCCTTTATTCAATCTATATGAGTAGATGTTTCTCATTCCACTGACCATGTCCTGAGGTATTGTGTCTAGTTCTCATTTTAGTACTGCTCAGTTATTGTTCCTTTTTTTTTTTAATAGAGTTCACCCCAAGCAAGGCAGTAAAGCCACTAAGACGCAAGGGGTTACTGGGTGTGGTTGAGTTACAAACGGGAACATTGCTAAGGAGAGAGAACAGAAGAAGTGAAATCAGGTGGACAGTAAGTATTGAGATGTTTCAACTGAAATTGAAAAAGAAAGCACTCTATGCAATTAGTAACTATTTGTTCATTAGATTTTTAATTTTGTTGATATGACTTTTGTAAATTTTTAATGTAATTTCCTCAGGCACTGTCTGTTATCTTTGAGTTTCCACATTTTCTGGAAGTTAGTTTAAGACTGTAATTACATTATAAACACATTTATTTAATCAGTGAATAGCTGATTTAATTCATCCACTGCCAATATAAACTTAGCCTTTTCATGAAAAACTTTTGTTACAAGAAGCAGCAACATTACTTCAAACCTGGTTACTCAAATTTTGTAGAGTTTGTCCGCTTAACCAAGCAAAGATGAGTAACTATTTCATTCTAAAGTATACTAGTTCATAACAACATTTTCTACATACAACATGTGAAATCATGTGCAATACACTTCCCTCGTGGGTCACCAACCAGAGGAGGTAATATGTTTAGGTGGCTAAGGTGGTACTGCCACCTCTGGTGCCACCACTAGTTTTTGCCACCAGACATGGTTTTGTTTTTGTGTAGACCTGTCAGTCTCTTGTGAAATTTTTTCTAATGGTAAGTCAGATTTTGAACATTGGGCTAAAACTGTTTGCGTTTGATCATTAACCAATACACAACTCGCTCATAGTAACCATTATCATGGATGGTAAACAGATTTTCTTCATGTCGGAAGTGCCATTGTGTTGCGAGCATGTATAAAATATAAAAATCGATTTACATTTTTCATAAGACAATATATGGTCAACAGCAAGAGAGGCAGCCAAAGGTGTAAGACTAGAACTGGAGACATCAGAATCAAGCAGGTACAGAAATTTAATTATCTGAGTAGTGCAATAACAGATAACAGAAAGTTTGATACAGAGAGTATTGGAACTATGTAAGATCACTTCCAGATGCCAAGGAATATTTTGTAAGAAACAAAGAAAAGAGTGCTGAACCGTAATGTTATATCTATTCTCCTATACAGCAGTGCATTCTGGACAGAATATTTGAACAAGTTAACAGAGAAGCAAAGAAACGGAAGGGAGTTCCACAGGTGGGAAGTGTGAGAAAAGAAACTGTTGGAGTAGAAGTGGCTGTTACATTTTACTTTATTCAACAGTAAAAGTGTGGGACCTAGCATGCTTAAAGGCATGCAGCTTGGGCACCAGGGAAAAAGCTTGTCAGAGAAGTAGCCATGAAAATATTTGTAGAAAAGACAGAGGGAAGCCACATCACATCAGTGAGAAAGTGACTGAAATCGAGATGCTAAGTCAGGATTGATTACATTGCAGATTCTTCTTTGGATTTTGTCAATAACCTTGAGATGGGTAGCAGGAGCCCCTCACCAGATATAGCAACAGTATTCAATGCACGGACATATGGTAGATTTGTAACTGTGCAAGATGGACTCTGATGAGGAAAACCAGCTGGCATGACACAGTGACCCAACTTTCTTAGTACAGCTATTGATTTGATGTAGATGCTCCACTTCAATTCTGTTAAAAAACACGAGACCAAGAAGGTGCTGTTCATTGCTCTCCATTAGTCTAGAATCAGCCATAGTGACAGTGGGCAGGAAAATTTCTTTATGGTAGTTAAATGAGAGCAGTTTAGTTTTGGAGGCATTAAAATTTACAAGACATTTCTTGCCCAAGTTAACCACTAATTGGAAGTCTTTTTCAAGAGCAGTGGCCAGGTTAACTTTGCCAACTCTCACAGATTTTCTTTTGAGGCAGGAGTAAATGGTAGTGTCACCAACATAAATGTCTACTTGGGAACTGATGACAACAAGGAAATCATTGACAAAGACAGAAACAGTAGGACCCAAGATAGAGCCTTAGGGAATATCTCCATTCATGTGAAAGGATCTGGAAGCTAGCCCATTCAAAATTACCTTCATTTCATGATTTGATAGCAACAACTGGATTAAATTAAACACATCCAAAAATACCATAGTACTGATGCTCATGTAGAAGACCAGCATGTCAAACCCTGTCAAACACCTTCGAGATATCAGAGTTTGAGCTTTGCCGTTATTATCAAGAGCTTGATATACATATTCAATGATAGCCATTAGCACGTTAGTGATAGATCAGGCAAAATGTAAGCCATATTGTTTTTGAGTAGGTTGTGAGAGGTAAGATACTTAATCACTTCAGCATTGATTGAAGCCTCGAATACCTTGCCGAAAAGTGGTAGGAGACTAATAGGGCCATAGTTAGAGCAGTCAGAAAGTTCTCCAAAGTTCTTAAAAACAGGAACTACAGAGAAGAACTTCCAACAAGCAGGAATGCAGGAAGCAGCAAGGCAATAAATGTAGAGTATGGAGAGAACAGGAACCAAATCGGGAGTACATTTCTTTAGAATGTCTCCTCTGCTTGCCTTATGGGAGTTTAATTTAGAAATATTTTCTGAGACCTGTGACGCGTTCTGCACATATCACTCAGTAGAGCTTCTGTTCTAGGAGGGAAATCAGGCGTGTGTACTCCAGTTGAATTGAGTATTGTTTTGGAAGAGAATTTCTGAGCAAAGCATTCATTTTATCTTCTGTAGATGCCAGGACTTCAAATTGATTGAATAGAGGAGGGACTGAGTATTTGCTGTTGTTCAGCACACTCTAGAGCCAAACTTGCGAGATTCTATATGTTGTTTCATTTTATTAGCTAACATTAACTTCACTTCTTTGAGGACATGCTTGCACTCACTATAAGCAGAGACAAAGAGATGTCTGTTGCAATCAGACATGTTGCTTTGATACAGCCGGAAGAAGTGATTCCTGTTGGCTATATTAGCTGTGCATGCAGGCGAGAAAAAAAGGAGATAAATGCAGTTCTACTTTATTGGTGCCTGTTTTCACCCAAGTAGAGATCTCAGAAGTGCATTTATGTACAGAATGATTAAAAACTGCATTCCAAGGGGCGTCACAAAGGAAATCACGAAATGAGTCCCAGTCCACATTGATATTCTGTTGGTAGGAGGTTCTTGGCAGGTAGAGGAGCAGAAAGAGATCTTTACAGTCACTCTTGCATGATCAGAGTTGCCAAGAGGGCAGAGCTGCAAAGTACAACATGAGTCCAGGATAGAGGTAAAAAAAGAGATCTGATTCCATATTTTTGCTCTCTTTTTTTACCTGAACTTACAGGAGTTCATGAAATACTGCTTGCAGGACAAATGTACCAGCAAGCACAAAATGATAATACTTTACATTCTGAGAACAATATTCTTTAGGTAGGAAGACAAATCTTGAAGCAATAAAAGTTAAGAATTTATACCTGGAAAAAGAACTTAAAACTAAAGTATATGATACTGAATAAAAGTTTTTCCTTTGGAGAAGTGAGAATATTTTTACATTGTAGAAATATTTTGAAGAAGATAATAAAAATTCTCTTTCCCAAAATCTGTTCATTTGCAGTGCAGAATACTGAGATTTTAAATGCAGACACAAGTGTCAGTAAAAACTGAGCAACAAAATAAAACGTTACTACCAAACAGATCATTGCAGGCTCTTTTTGATTGATTATTTCCCCATGAGTGGATATAATCTATATTACAAAACTGTATTCATTTATGCAACTGCTCTCTAAGTGAATGTTAATTTTTCAAGATGGCTGACACCAGAAGGCATAAGAGAAATTATATAAAATAAAATGTAGTGAAAATTAATACTCATACCACAGTCAACTCATCCTCAAATAAATTGGTTCATTTCTTTTTCTTTTATCACTGTATCAGCTTTGTAGGAAAGTTTATCAGTAGTTGAGACCTGTTGGTATGTAATCTTTTCTTATAATCCATTTTATAATAGAGAATTTTTGTCAGTTTGCTTTATATGCATCCTTGGAACAGCACTCATTTAACCTTGCCTTAGTCACATGGGGTGTTTTGTTATTTCAAAATTTTCAAAGAACTTGTAATTCCTAGTTGGTAACTTGTTTCTTTTGCCTCATCCCACTACTCTCCTGAGTCAGTGAGGGTGTGAAGCACACAATTTACTGCAGTTGTATCTCAGTTGTCATGAGGGCAGGCACCAGGGTACTATCAATTTTTGTAAATCCAAGGTGACTAATGCAGGGTTAAAAAAAGTCTAAAGCAATTTTTTCAGTGTAGATATATTAAAATTATTATTATATTTAAGAATTATTATTATTATATTACAAAAATTTGAGCCTTCTTTTAATAAGTAGAAAAACTGGTTACTAATTATTAAAAGGGGATTCTTATAAGCTTTTTCTTGAGATAATAATTATAACCTGATGAGTTCTTCATAAAAAAGACAATTTTAGTGCCAGAATAAAGTTAATTATTTTTGTCTTTCCTTCACTAAAATTGGCTAAACCAAAATATTTAAGATGGCAAGAATGACATTTGGCCACTGGTAACTACTTATTAAATGGAATTTCTATTAAATTTAAGTTTATATTTTTCCTATCTTTACTTGTTTTAAAGAAGGTAGAGAAGTATTCTCCATTGATTTTTTTTATTGTTAAAGAATTAAAAGAGAAAAATATTTGAAAAATATTTTGAAAAAGTTTTTTGAAAAGTGAAGACATATTTTATTCTTAAAATAATGATTTTAAGTTCATTTTTTATATATAGTTTTAGTAAATTAAATGCTGCAAGAATGATAGACAATAACTTTAAAGGGAATTTTAACTCATTATTGCCCATGGCAAATTCAGGTATTAATTATAAAAATAAAACTCTGGCATTAGTTGGAGACTTTTACAAATATTTAACATGAATTTATAACAAATCCAGTATTAAATATAAGTTTCTGTCAATAAAATGGGACAGTAGGCATTAATTGATTGGTTTCTATTTATTGGAAGATTTGTTTTTTACGGCATATCAACTCTTTATGGGTTATTTCAAGGAGAAACATTTTTTGGATTACAAGAATAATTCCTATTTTTACTGCAAGTGAATATTGCATTATCAATTTTTTGAGAATAATGATGATTTTTCTAGACACAGGTCCTACTATTTAACCCATACCTGGGGGGTGATGGATTCATACTTTTCCCAAGAGTATTTTAACAGAAATGAATGTAATGAACCTGACTGGAATTTGAACTCTGCTCGCTGATTTCACATTCCTAGCTACTCTCCATTGCTTCAACTGCACATCGCATAAACATGCTGAAGCAGATATCAGAAATCTTGATTTGAGTCAAGATTCTTGATAGAAAGTCTGAAATTTTAATTCTGAGCTTTTTTCTTTAGCCTTGGTCTATTATTTCAGTATATTAATATTCTGACATAATATAAAAATTAGTGTGTGTATTTTTGCGATGAATAGTGGAAAAGTAGTTTTACTTTCCTTGATAATATTTTTTTTTCTCATATTCCTTCACACTTGGTAACAATTGTATCTTAGTGGCTTCATTTAAAAAAAATGCTAACATCCAACATTACCCATACCGATTCAGGAAAAATCTAAAGCATTGTTTCTCAATAATTATGTTTTTTTTTGTGATGTCAATGAACACTTGTTGTCCCTTTTGTAATGTCAACAAATACTTGTTGTCACTTTTGTAATGCTCGTTGTAGTAGAGACTTTGTAATCGCAACTACAACTATAATAACACCGTTGAACAATATTAGTGTCAGACGCCTTCGAATAACTCGCACTAATAGCACTTGCTCAATAATACTCGTTCGAAAAGTAACCTCTGAATAGTGATCAGTATAGAGATTGAGAATAGTGTAGAAAGGGCGATCCATATAGTAATAGAGGATAGTGTAGAAAGGGCGATCCATATAGTAATAGAGGATAGTGTAGAAAGGGCGATCCATATAGTAATAGAGGATAGTGTAGAAAGGGCGATCCATATAGTAATAGAGGATAGTGTAGAAAGGGCGATCCATATAGTAATAGAGGATAGTGTAGAAAGGGCGATCCATATAGTAATAGAGGATAGTGTAGAAAGGGCGATCCATATAGTAATAGAGGATAGTGTAGAAAGGGCGATCCATATAGTAATAGAGGATAGTGTAGAAAGGGCGATCCATATAGTAATAGAGGATAGACTAGAAATAGTGATCCATTAGATGCCACGCTGATTCCCATATATACATTTCCTTTGCCATCACGTGATCTACTTATTCAAACTGGGATTGCTTGTGTTTGCTCTCTGGCGATCCATGTTCAAACTCCAGTATCAGCAGTGACACTCTATTCCTATATAACAGACTTCTAGCATGTTTAGCTGTTAAAGTAGTTTCATATTTCTTAACATTGCAAGTGAAAAATGTACAAGTACAAATAAAAAAAAGTTATGATTTCTGATCCGGACGGTTTCTTAAGATAAGTAAAAGCAACCGACATTGAAAGTAGAGCAACTCACGTTCCTTCCTACCCATATAACCCTTGTGCCAACAAAGCATTTCCATAGTTTTCTTACTATTATGATGTATGATTACTTGTTTGTGGGATCAGAACCCCTCTGTCTTGTACACTTTCTTGGTCACCCTTAGGCAAGGTTTAGTACCTGTAAGCCTCTTCCTGACATATTTCAAGAGGTTACTTTGTATTTCCTCGTGGTGAAGCAAGTAAAAGAGAAACTAGAAGATCTATCATTACAGACTTATTCTTAATAACCATATAGTGTTGCAACACTGGTTCCCGTATGATCACCAAAGTTAAGAAACATCAAGCCTGGTCAGTACCTAGATGGGTGACTGCTTGGAAATAACAAGTGCTGTAAGCTTGGATGTGCAGATGGTGTAAGGGATAATGGGCCAGAATTGTTAATCAAAGAGCTGAGTTGGGTTATATTCACTTACACGCAAATACATTGGGGAAAGGTATGAATACCCCTCTTCTCTCTCCCAGCTAGGGCTTAACTAGTAGGACTTGTGTCATTTAATCATTATTATTTTTTAAAAAAGCCTTACAATCTAAAAATATTTTCTGGCTTTAAATAAACCTGCATAGGGTTGATAAGCTGTAAAAAACTAATCGAGCAAATCTTAATAGCATTAGAGGTGGAAGAGCAAGACTCAATTTACACTCAATTTGCAGTCTGTGGCAGTCTGTTTTCATCATCAAATCTGCACACTGTGTACTATGTGTGCCACAGAAAATGGTCCCAAGATCATAATGTGTTACTCACTAGCAAGTTGTCATTTGCCCTAATCAAACACACACCAAAAACATTCCTTCTATTACTGTCCTTCACTTAATCCAATCAGGTGTAATCCGAGTGGATAAATATCCCAGATCTTGCCAATCATCCCAGGGACAGACATGCTAATTGAGACGAGGAGGAATGAAAATTTCTGAAACATGATTTTGTATATTTTGAAAAGAAATCTAATAATCACCAGAATCTGGACTGCATTACATTTCATTTCAAATTATGAATGACAATAAAAAGGAAACAATAAAGTTTGTTAAAAAAACAGTACCAATGACAATACTAATAGTGACTGTAAATATACAGTTAAATATAAAGAAACTAAGAGCCTCAACGGCGTCTGGTTCAAGTCGAATGATTAGCATTCTTCTTCCAGTCAGATTCATAGGAGCAGACAGGCTCACCTATCATCTGGTTCGCAATCTTCCCTAGTATTTTGAACAGGAGTGGAGTTTATTCCTTGTTTTCTGTTTAGGTTTGGGATCCTGGTTCCCTTTTTTTCTTTTTAAATCGGTATCACCCCATGCAAGGCAGTAAAGCCACTAAGACACAAGGGGTTACAAGGTGTGGAAGAATTAGGAACAGAAACATTAATAATGAGCAAGAAGAGGAAAGAGTAATCAGGAGAAGAGTAGATAGTGATTGAAATTGCATTTCAATTTTTGCAGATTAAAGTTGGCTGGAAAGCATGGAGCTGGAAGGGAGTTCCACAAGCAAGAACTGCAAGAAAAGACACTGTTAGCATAGAATTTACAGTTACATCTAGCCAGCTCAACTCTAAACTGATGAGATTGCAACACCAGTCTAGTACTGCACATAAATTCAAAAAGTCTAGGTACCATAGTGAAGAACTCATCTGAACAATTAACATAAAAGTATTTATTGAAAAGGCAAAAAGAGGCAACCTTATGGTTGTGAGAAAGTGACTGAAGCTGAGCCACCAGATCAGGACCAATAATATTGCTGATTCTTCTTTGGATCTTATCAAGTTGCTCAAGGTAAATAACAGGTGCACCAGACCATTCTCTTTCACTCTCAGTATCGCCTTGTGTCTTAGTGGCATTATTATGGCTTTGCTTGTGGTGAATTGATTAAAAAAATGTTTGATTAAATAAGGGGGAAAATAATTTTAAAAATATTATTTCTTTATCTATTTCATTAGCTTCAGTTCATGTCTCTATTTTTTTTTTTCTTATTCATTTCCTTTTTTAACTTCAGAGATATATAAACTCAAGTTTACAAAAAAACAGACATCAATAATAATGGCAATTTATCAATAAAATGGGTTTGAAACGTCAAATGCCATAGAAAATCTGTCAGTACTTTGCTAGTGATAGAAGAAACTTGTATGTTTTTCAAAAAATGAAACAGAAATGCTTTATTTTTTCATTTTATTTATTTTCCCATTGTCTTTCATAAAATCTCAATTCTTGTCATGATAAAACAGTTTAAGATAGAAAAATATCAATACTGTATTAGTCTCAGTTCTTTCCTTTAAGTGGAACAAATGCAGATGAAAGATAAATGCAAATGAACCACAGAACATAATTCATTACATTCATCTTGGACATTAAACAAAAATTGAAAAAGAGTAGCTAATTCATATATTAAAACTTAAATTATCACCATGAAACTGATTGAAAGTCAAACTATAGGACCATCACTGTTACAGATCTGTATTCTTGCATGAGAGAACAAAGGAAATATCAAGGTACTGATGATGAGGCAGGAAGACAAGAATTGTTTAGATAAAATACTTTGTATTGCTGACATGAAAGATAAAAGTGGAATGTCTATTTGTGGGCAAGGAAAGTGTCTTGGAAGATGAGGAGAATCAGTTGGTCCTGAATTTGATATGTGTCAGGTCTGGTGGTGGTATTGACAGCTTGCCTTGCCAACTGCTGCAGTGTTGTGAATGATGTTCCTAAAAGCAGACTGGGTGGATCATGACTCAACATTTGTCATGCCTTTTGCTTTAGCAGCAATGTTTATGATTGAGTCCTTTTATATTTTATGAAATAATTTTGAGGAGAGGATTTGTTATGTGAGCCAGATGTGATGTTTGGAGTCTCTGTGCAGAGAGTGATTTTTTATTTTTGCTTTCTTAACATTCACATTTGAAATGATAGGTTTTGATGTCGAGTGAATCAGAAAGAGATCTAGTTTGAAGCAGAGTATAGTATAATTTAGCAAATTTCAACACACTGTAGTGTGTGTGATTATCCCACTTGTTTGGTAAAGAAATTACTACTGTGAGATGGCATGAACAAAAGTAGTATGCAAGGGAGCAAATGTATCCATTTCTTCTTTAGCTTACAAGATATCTTAGAGCAGTGATTCTCAACTCTTGTGCAGTGCAATCATTTTAAGTGTGCCAGGAAATATTGAAGAAATCATGAAAAAACAACAGGCAGAGGTTTCACACTAAATATGCTGCACAAATTGTTGAATTTTAACACTGAAATAATGTAAGATTATATTTGTGTGTGTATCTTTTTTTTTTTTTTTTTTAAATATCTAAGGTTTTATTTAATAACATTTAAATATACACTCTTTAAGAATTTTGCTAAGTGTGCTGTGATATTTTAATTTGCTCATAGGTATGCCATTGCTTAAAATGTTTGAGAAACACTGCCTTTGAGATGGGATATCTATTTCCCATCTAGTATGGCCTTTTTGGACATCAGCAAACCTAATATCATACTGAATAATACACAGTAGCGTACACAGCATGGAAATAGTCCAAGCTAATAGATAGGCATATCTAATAATTCTACAAAACTAATAAAGAACTCTTTGCAAAATGTAAGGCTCTTGTAATCTTTGATTTGAATTTTGCATATAAGTACATATGAAAAAGGACATCTCAACACACTCTTTCATTCGCTCACCCTTTTTTATTCTTAGTGTGCTGAGGCAATAAAATCTGTAGCTGTTAAATACCCATTATTGCATATTTATTCTTATACTTTCTTGTGTAATGTGTCCACTATCAACTAATATTAATTACTATACTATCTCTTTCACTTCATATATCTCTTCAATGATAGATAATATTTGCTACTAGTTTTCTTTGCTTATCAAAGTAGGTGTATAATTTGCAATCATCTGGATACTCATGTGTCTGTATGGTGTAAGTAGCACTGCTGAAATTTACTGATTTGGTTGGTAAATTAGGGATTAAATTTTATGTTGCAATTTCAGAATTCTCCATGAAAAAGAGGTTTCCATTTTTTCTTAACGAATTCTCACCTGAAGAATGAATCAGTTAAGATTATGTAATGAACAACATCAATCCTTGGAAAACTGCAATCATATTACCTCATTTAGCCTTAAAAAAAAATTGGGGTTATTGCTAATTATTTTTCAAATGTTGATGGGTTCTTCAGAAAAACAAATGTCTTGGCTCTACTTTTTAAGTAATGCAATTATAAGATCATTATTTTGATTTGACAGAAATGGAGAAAAATATAAATATTATCAAAGAAAAATATCAAGTCTTGTTAGTGTATTTCCCTAATTTGTTACCATCTGAAGGTGATGCAAAGACAAACTTAATGGAAATGTGAAAAATTTATAGATTCACAAGAAACTTATGATGGACATTTCTACCACTCAATATTATGTAGAAAATATAAAAAGTCTTTTTTTCCTAAAGCTATTAAGAGCTCTCAGTTTGATAAAGTGGTCTTGTGATATGATTTTGAAGTCATAGGTGACACTTCCATAATTTTAGTTAATTGATTGTCTGTGACAAGAAAAACTGACATGCTCATTTGCTGGGTGACTGCTTTCTAGAAGTAAAACGAGATTTAAAAAGAACCTCTCAGCTGCAATGAATTTAAGCAGACCATATAAATATATTAAGAAAATCTATAGCAAAGTTAAAAAAAGTTTTCATATGGTAAGTTTAATTCTTTAGAAATTCATTGGACTAAATGATGTTTATGTTGATGTGATTACACATGTGCATAAAGGAAAGGGGACACAGGAATTTTAAATTATTATTTTTTAAATATATGTTTTTGGGTATATAGTCTAGCCAATTTGATTAAGTTTCTTTTTTAAGCTTGTCTCACTTTTGTCATTAAATATCCAAACATTGTGATAAAAGTGTCAGATGAAAACTTTTCCACTTTGTCACAGATTTTCCTAAAATTGTTATTGATACATAAAACTTTATGTATTGCTTATATATATATATATATATATATATATATATATATATATATATATAGATAGATAGATAGATAGATAGATATAGTTCCAAGAAATAGAACTCAAGGTTAACCTTTACAAAATAACTTTCCAAAAGGATCTGTATTGAATGAAGTCTTGGAACATACACTGAATTTATCATAAAATTCAGGATGTAGAATTAATAAATACCAAACTCTTCAAATACCATGATGTATGTATCAGTTATAAGAAATTTAGTATAGGCGATAAGGAAATTGAACACAAACTGCTACTAAACCAAAACATTAGCATGAAAACTTGAATCATCTTAAATAGTCTCATCAGATCAAGATGTTTGTCTTGCATGGTACCAAACCGGTTGAGAAAAATGGCTTTGAACAAGTGATGCCTGTGGATTTCTTAGAATCTTGTGAACAAGTGCTACATAGTCACAAAGAACTGTACCAAATAAGAGAAACAAGGTAACTTAAAGACTTTCAACAGAAGCAACAACTAAAATGGATATCATTTGTAACTTGAAGAGAAAATAATGACATAATGAAGATGTTGAGATTCATACTACTTCAAATAAATGATTAGGAAGGAAACCCCCATCAATACTGGAAAGAACAATTTCAGTGATTGGACTTGAGAAAACTATTTTCCAGAAAAAATGTTTTAAGGAAAATAAAAAAAAATTCTTCTTCTTGTCAGACCTGCTGTAGCAGCTATGGATGAACTTGCCTGAGTTTCTGGAATCTTCATTGTTGAAGCCAAATCACAATGGGAGGGGGTATAAGAGATATCATTGTGTCAAAGCCAAAATCTTAAACATCACTTTGCTTTGATCCCTTTACAAAAAAAGTACAATGGGATGTTGACTAAAACAGAATTCTTAATTGGGCTTCCCAAAATCACTTTCTGATGTTTAGTCATTGATTTTAAGAAGTGGGTTGAAACAAGAACATTTTAGCAACGCATTATAGTAAAATGTATTTTCCACTTGTTTCAATACATTGCGGAAATCTATACTTGTTTTTAAACAAGTTCTTGGGTTAATTCTAATGCAAAACAATAGTATTTAGTCTTGGCTATCTTAGACTATAGTGTTCTGATTCAATTAATGAAAAAAAACTCACCCCAAAATACACAGGTACACTAATAATGACGAAAAAAACATTTACTTTATAAACAAAATATTTTAAATTTCAATATAATCGCCTTCAACATGCTTAATTTTATTCTGAATATTAATCACATGTACATAATAAGTAAAAAAGGCTTGGAGAATTTATACTCACAGGTTATATTGAAAGCAAAAGGGGTAGAGAGAAACAGCAAGTAACTTACCAAATGAATTTGCATAAATGGGTAGCTGAACAGAGATTAGGAGAAAGTCAGGGAGAAACACTGCTTAGATTCACAAAGGATAGGAAGTTTTGGAAAGTCATGATTATGTACATCTTGAAGGGATACATTGCATAAAATAAGATAAAAAATTACATAGTAAAAGATTGCAAACCAAAATTCAGTATGTAACTTCATTGACTCCAAACTTATTAATCCAGCCTTTTATATTAGACAAAAATTGCACGGAAAGCAGTAAAGATGATCACATTACAAAACTTTTGTGAACTCATAAAAATATGTAATCTCCAAACTTCAGAAAACCATTTGCCTCTTTTATTTATTCACTATAAACCTAATAAATCATCAGTGTTAATGTCTGTCCGATAGTTTCCCTATTTCGTTTGAAGCTTTCTTTTTGCTATTTTTCTTAGCCATTTATATTTTGACTCAGTATTTCCTTTGTTTACACTTGTGTCTTTAATCTGGCAAAATTTGCACATGACAGCGGAGTAATGGATATCAACTTGGATTGAGCAATCAAAGAGCCAAGTTTGAATTCCATTTGAATCCATAACATTCACTTACATGCTAATACCCTTGGGAAAGGTATGAATCCTCTTCTTCTCACCTCAGCTATGGGTAAATAGCAGGACAGACTAGATTCTATAGCCTTGGATGGCAACTGATCTACCGCAGAAAGAAATGGCAACCTACTGCAGGAAAAAATCTGCCTCGTCAGTCATATATTGAAAGACACATGATCACCTAAGCGTGTATTGTGCATGGCACATAACCGACTGATGCATTATGCAATAAAGTTCTGACTGGTTTTCTTATGAAGGTTATTAACTGGAGACTTTGTAGACTCAATTCAGTTAGAGTTTTCAAAGTTTAGGTTTATGGAAATAACCCAATGCAATTTGATACCCTATGATATTATTAAATCTATGCTGAGTTGTCTTCTATGCTAATGGATTATGATTATCAAAGAACATGAGTGGACTGCCTTTGACTTTTATTCAAGCCACAAAAGCAACACAGAGTACATAGACATCTCCCATCACTTTATTACATTAAAAGGATGCTCATCTTCTCTCAAATCAAGAGAGGTTACTTGGCAATGTCCATCTCCTCTTGATATAACAACCAGCAGCTTGTATTGGGTTATATGGTATTAGTAGCAAGGAACAATACCTGAGATAATAAAGAACATCCAAGATGGATTGACTTACAAAGTTAATAACACCAGCTACCGTGTCATTTACCCACAACTGAGGGAAGAAGTATATTTGTGCCTGTAACGGCTGCTGAAAAGCCGAGTATATGCATCACTAGGCTTGTTACTTAGTAGCAGTAGTAACTGTGTTAGAATTATGAGGATAATTTAAAAAATGTTCCAACAAATATAAAAATAGACATTTATCCCTCATATACAGACATATGCTTAAGAGTCATTTTCTACAAGAGTCTGCTACCACGTGACCAATAAAGGGAAAGGAAGCAACCACATGTTTTCTCCTTGTTGACTACAACTGATCTACACGAGGCAATACAGTAATTCTCACCTCCTGCTATCATATCCTGAAATTGTGGTCTTTAAATGCGCCAAGTGCCTATTTCCCTTGAGTCCTTGTAATTGTCGTCATCACTTATATTCATTCCTTTTAAACAGATTTTGTTTGTTCATGCCTTTTGCATTATGGTGTTTATTTCTGGTTTTCACAGTGTCCTTCCTAACTAAAAACATAACATCAGCATGAAACGTAGACCTTATTTCTTGAGACCAGCATGTAGTTAGTTACAATAGGGCTTGGAGAATTTGACACCCATAGAACATACTGCAGTGAGCAGTCATAATGTCTTTCTAAACGGTATTAGTATAAAATAAATACAAACTGTTTAGGCCAGAATTTTAACTCATTTCACTGGTTCTATTCTCCAGGCTGTGTGTCTATCAGCTCTTCCAGCAACTTAGTAAATTCTATTAATAACAACATTCTCTTTGAGCAGATCATTATACAATTTCACTCACGAGATTTTACATTCAAGTGTTGGACAAAAAATCTGTAAAACTCCCACTTTGTTATCTATCAAAGAATGTATAGTCCTATTGGTTTTGATATGAGATAGCTTAAGAGAAATGAGTCAAATTCCAATTTTTTAGCTATCAAAGAATATATAGTCCTACAGTGTTTAGTATTATTAGATAGCTTAACAGGAATGAGTCAAATTTTAACATTTTCTTTTCAGTTTCGCTTTGAAATAAAATGTCCATCACATAATTTATATGTAATATATTGAATTATCAATAGTTGAATAGAGAAACTAGAACAAAATTTACACCAATGCCTTTTATAAAAAAAGCACTTAGATATTATACTGTTGATGGAAAGAGATTGTCAAATAATCTTGGATTTAGAAAATTCATATTTACAAAATGTATTTAATTGGTAGATTAACATGTGTATGTATAAAATATCTAATTGCAAAATGAAAGTTACCCTGAATAACTACTCTTCTACATCTTTTTGTACTAATGTACCATAGAGCTTTTATCCTTGGTCCTACTTTGTTCATAATTTTCATCAATGATCTTCCTGATGGCACAACAATTTACTCCTGTCTCGATTGTAGTTTGATCATCTTGATAAGGTGAAATTAGGAGGTGATCTCAAAAATGAACTACAGTTAGTTGTTAACTAGGGCAAGGAATGACTTGTTAATTTTAATGCTTCCAAAATGAAACTGCTCCCTATTAATCACTTTAAAGACACCTTCCTACTTCCATCATCATTGCTGATGTTTACCTCCTTGAGAGTGACTCGTTATGACTTTCTCAGCTGATTTGAAGTGGAAAGATTAGACTGAATCCACTGCTAAGGTCTGCTGCTAAGAATGTCAGTTCCTGATGTTGTTCTAGATAAATTTTCTCTCCAGAATCTATCTTACATGTTTATAAGTCTACCATTTGCGCATGCCTTGAACGCTGCTGCCACATCTGGCTCGGTGTTCCCACTGTATATTTAAAGATGCTTGATAAAATGCAAGGAAGACTCAGCAATATTATTGGTCCTGATCTGGTATCTCGGCTTCAGTCACTTTCCCACCATCATAATGTAGCTTCCCTGTACCTTTCCTATAAATACTTTTATCATAATTTTTTTGGATGAACTCTTTGCTGTGACACCAAGATTTTATGAATTTAAGTAGATTGGTGGTGAGGTCTCATCAGTTTACAGTTGAACTGGCTATATGTAACTGGTTTTTCTATTCTAAGTTTCTTTTGTTGCACTGCAAGTTTATGGGACTCTCTTCTGGTTTCTTGCTTCCCAGCCAACTTTCATCTTCAAAAAGTTAAGTGCAATGTCAATTGTTATATACTGTCTTCTTGATTACTCTTCTATTCTTCTTGCTTCATAATACCTCTTTTTTTTATCTTGTTCTTCTAAACTCAGTAACCCATAGCTTCTGAGTAGCTTTACTGCCTTGTCTGGGGTGATATGATTAAAAAGAAAATTAAACTGTTATGATATTAATGGAATATAAAAGTATATCTTTGTGAAAAAAATTACTCTCTTTCCTGACATTGAAAATGCATTTTGTCTTTTGAAAGTTTTCAAAATTAACCTTGTATCCTATTGTCTGAAGGTAAATTTTAAATTTATTTTGTTTTTCAAAATTTTTTATAGTCAAAATTGGTGTGTGGCCTTGATACTGAGGATATCTTTTTGAAGACAGATAACTAGAGAGCATCCATGTTTACTAAAACATTCAGACAGAGAAAAAAATATCAGTTTTGGATTCTTCTCAGCAGATATAAACTATAACCCCATAATTATGACTTATTTCACTTCTTAATTAAAAAAATGTATATATGCACCCAGAGCACACTGTGGGGGTTATTAAAACACCACATATTCTGTAGTTGCAGTAGAAATGGATGCATCTAAGGTAGTGTTTCTCGACCTTTTTAAGCAATGGCACAGGAGTGAATGAAAAATATCACGGCACACTTAGAAACATTTTTAAAGGGTATACATTTAAATGTTATAAAATAAAACAATAAATTTGAAAAAATACACACACAAATATCATAATTTATTTCAATATTTCTATTCAAATATTTTTGAAACTTATTTAGTGTGGAACCTGTGCCTGGGGTTATTCCATGAATTGTTCAATATTTGTGCATGGTGGTTGAAAATCACTGATCTAAGGTAATATAGCCTAATGAAGACCATCCACATTTTGGCTGATTCTGAATTCAGAGTTGTCCTCTGAGACTGGTTGTTCTACCAAAACTAAAGCACCCATTGTACCCTCTGCATCCATAGCTAAGGTGAGAGGAAATGGATTCATACATTTTTCAAAGGCATTAGTGTAAAGTAAACACAAACAACTTACCTGGAATTTGAACTCAGCTCACTGATTTCATTTTCTGAACTGATGATTATTTCATCACCTGCAGCTTCATTGAAAATATATTTGCTATTTTGACTGCATTTAAATTTCTTACACATTTATATTCTAATCCAATGTAAGTTGTATATAAGAGGCTTGGATAAGTTTTTAACTTATGGTACATAGAAACTTTTCTTAGTTCCCAGAAGAACAGCAGATTTTTTTGATCAGGTACAGTGTGGGTTAATTAATCAACTAACATATAACCTGAATCAAACAAAGTTTGCATTCACAGCTTTGGACTCATAACAAAAGCCTGTTAATATGTGGCTGGTCATGGGTTTGCCCAAAAGGAAAATACAAAATAGTATGATTGACCCCCTGTTTCAAAAAACAAAAAAAGTTAAAAAAACAAATAAGAGACAAAATGCAACAAAAAACGAACCAATTTTCCAAGAAGTTTGTTACTTAACTTTTTGTATTGTGCTACTGATATTCAGTAATGTTTTCTGTATTTTTTCTTTTCTTGATTAAATAAAATGTAGTATTTGTTTGCACTGTCTGTTAATGAAGCATTTTCACATGTTTTAATTAGAAATTCCTTCTGAGACGACAGATGAGTAAATGGTCAGTTTGATTTGTTTCTTTTGTTTATTCTTGCTTCGGTAAAAGAAATCTGTAGCTGGTAATCAAGAAAATAATTTTGTTTTATTTGCAGACATTATTAAATGAAAGTCTCCATTTGTAAAACAAAGTTCAGCATTGGAGTCAGCAATGTCTTAGATAAAATCTCGAATGTGTAATTACAATGAAGTCTCAAGCATGATTATGAAAAATAACTCCCAAAATAATAAAAACTTATTTTTTTGAGAATGTTTTTTTTTCTGGAAAAAGTGATCATAATTGTTTAAATTTAACTATCTGAGTAGACAATGGAAAAGTCACATGGAAATCAAAATCCACATCAGGATGGGAAAAGTGGCCTTCCAGAAACTAAGCAAAGAACTAGAAATAGGAAAATTTCATTAGAAACCAAAAAACAATAAAGCTGAAAAATTATATCAATCCTCCTATTGAGTATTGGAAAAATTTCTTACAGATGAAGAAAAGACTTGATGTGCCATAGATGTGATTCCACAGAGGGATGCTGAGAATACTATGAATTGAAAACTTAAGCTAGGAGGAAGTCTCAAAGAAAATGGAAACTACAAAGACACAGACAGATGAAATTTCTTTAACATACTATGAAGAAAGATGGCACTGAAAATTTAAAATGTGCAGGATGTATTGAAGGAAACAGAGGAAAATAGCAAGCAACTTATCTAATAAATTTGGGTGAATGGATGTCAGAGCAGGGACATAGATGGATAGCAAGGATTCAAATGCTGCTTAGAGCTGCAAGAGACAGGAAGTTGTGAAGAGTCATGATCATACACATCCTGAAGGGAGATAAATGATGATGATGATAATTTTAAAATGGCATCTTCATTTAGTTATAGTCCACAGGTAATATATGTCAAAATAGAAGTTTTCCAAATTAGCCAATATATTCACTATTCTATTCTATTTGCCTCCAAACTTTTCACACACACACACACATATATATATATATATATATATATATATATATATATATATATATATATGAGCTGTGATTAATTATGGATTGGAATCTGACAGAATAAGATAAAGAACAAATAGGAAATGTTTATCAATCTAGCATATTTCACTTTTATTAAAGCTTCATCAGAGAATGAAGTATGGAGAAAAAGTATGTATATAAAAATGTTCCCAAATCAACATGTGAAAAACCAACAAACATAATGTCTACTAGTCACACATACACAATATACATTATCATCTGAATCCCACATAGACATACCAGATTATACACTTACATACAAAAAGCAATATTCATGGTTTTTCATTTGGACCTGAAATCTGTTAATTTCTTGAATATTCAAAGTGATGTGTCATCTCTGCTTGAATTCAGTATGCATAAATTATACTAATGTTTGTTTGACAAGTCGAATATACATGACACCTGATTTCCAATGAAAATAAAACAACACAAAGATAAAAATATCAGAATTTCTTTCTTCTTTTTATCCATATCTCATTCTCTGTTGAAGCTTTAATAAAAGTGAAACAAGATAGATTGATAAATGTTTCCTATCTGTTCTTTATCTTTGTTGGCATGTTTTGTATTGAGAAAAACATTGAAATTCCCTTCTTTTCTGTTGTGCAATGATGGTCTAGGAGTAAGATATCTGACTGATGTCAAATCAGTTGGGTTTCAATCCTGTCTTGAAGCAATCGGACGTCTATCCACACTGGGGAGCTGTGATACAGTGAAACAGTCTGTCTGTCGATGACTCTCTCTCTCTCATATATATATATATATATATTGGCGAAAATATTTATGACAAAGTGGAAAAAGTTTTTGTGTGACGCCTCTCATCCTTTAGGGCTTCATCAGAATAAATTTGTTATGTTGGTACAATTGCACAAGTACATGAACAAGGGATGCTGTGAATTTTAATTTTAACTAGACCACCCATGACCCATTGGGTCAACCTTGTTGTGTTTAATGTTTACATTTAGTTTCATGAAGAGTTTGTGAAAGTAGAGATATTTAAAAAATACATTTATTTGCAGTTATTGAAGTTGCTTTAAGCATTAAAAAAATTGTCTGGAGTTGAACAATAAGAGCTTGGAATGTCAAAACTCGGAGTGTTGGGATTCAATAGAATAACATAAAATATTGTTGCAGGACTGCACGTAATTCGGCCATTTAGAATAATCAAATGATTTTCATTGAAAGAATAAAATTCAGTAGAAAAACAACGTAGTTTCAAGAAATGAACATTAATTTAATATAGCGACAAGAATACAAACAATTGGTTATAGATTGAAAGTAATGTCTTTTTGTTTAGGTTAATAAAATTCTGAAATAAAATATAAATTCTCTCTGTGTATATATGCGAGATAGAATGAAATGTTGTTATATGTGTATTTATGTGGTTCATAGTAAAGAGGATACAAGAGATAGAATTTGTTTCTTACTCTGGATGGTGTTGCCGTAGTCTGAAGCGGTCTCTTTCAAGTTTATCAATGCAGTCGCTTTTAGCATGAGGTCATGAAGTTCACAAGCAAGAGCGGCATGGAGCTTGATGACAGTTGTGTGTACCTTGTTTGGGGCCGGATTTTGAGTGTTTTATACACTTTCTCATAAGAAAATCAGCTCCATCCCCCTCAATAATAAATTTACAACTTTCTTTCCCCAACTCTCTATATATGACTTCTAGCAAACACACAAGATACAAAGTTCACAGAGTTTTATATAGTAATAAGATTTTTAATTTCTATATGATCAAGGAGAAAACAATTTACTATGTTTAGTGAGTGTTTTAATTGCTATCTTGTCCACAGTAAATTTGTGTTCTGGTTATTACAACATTTCCCCATTTCTGGTAGATCTTTTATCACAATATAGGATACCTAATACCAAAAGTGATGGAAACAAAAAAACATATTCATGACGTTGGTTATAGTATATAAAAAAAGTTTTAATTCCCAGCATCCCTCATTTGCATGCATGCATAGTAGTACCAACGTAACATTTATTTAGTCTGATGAAGTCCTAAATAATGAAATACATCACACAAAATATTTTCCACTTTGTTATACCTTTTTTCCCCAATATTGTTCTTGATATTTAAAAATTTACATATCATTATCTTATATATGTTGTATACCCCCTCTCTTCTGGGGAGGTTTTTGGGTTGATGGTCTTGATTCACTCATATGCTGCATTCTTCTCTCTGTCACCTTCTGGCTGGGGCATTGCTAGTTGGTTTGCTCAGAGGTAAAATGAGATCTTCAACAAAAGGGATTTTTAACATATCTATTTTATTAAACACGTTGATGTGTACATTTTTTACTAGCCAGCAGGGTTGCTATTCCACCCGATTGGGGAGCAGTTTCCACACACAAAATTAACATGTCTGCATTCTTCGATGTGTAAAACTTAACTCAATGAAAACATTTTCTAACTGACATTCCCATGTTTGGCTCAGCCAATCAAAATCAACATCACTATTTTGTCTGCCAGCTGACACCAAGGTCAAGCTCAGACGGTCTGAGCCAAATACACTGCCACTAACAAATAATAGTCTGAAACTATTATTTAACATATATATATATATATATATATATATATATATATATATATAGGTGAAAGGAATGTTCTAAAATCAACTCCACCAAGCCTGTCAAAAAAGCAAAAAGAAAGAAACAGACAACTGAGTAGACAAAAATTGACATTGCTCAATGTCAGAAGAATCAAGAAACACAAAATGAGATATTAAACAAGAGAGAGCTGTAACAATAACAACAACTTGGAATATGTTCTGGGACATCAATCTAAAACCTTAACTCTGAGTTTCACACTACTCACAATCTTCAGATGTGCAAGAACAAAGGAGTGCTGCTAAAAAATTATATTATGGTTTTAAACTGATATGGAGCCCAACTACAAGAATGTAGGTTATGAAAAGATTTTGGTGAGCTCAATGAGATCATACACTTGCAGGTTAAGGCACTGCAATTTTGAGGCCATCTGAAATGGGTATTAGACTATATTCTAAGGCAAAGATTAGCTACTTCAACCCATTGGTATATGATTACATCACTAAAATGACCCTATTTTAATAACTTTAAAAAAGATTTTGTTGAAATATTCACTTATTAAAAATGTTCCTTTAGGATTAGGGGCCTTTTGATACTTTCAAAGTAGACTTATATATATATATATATATATTATATATATATATATATTATATATATATATATATATATATATACACAGAAAATAGAAGAAAAGCAAAATATAAAATTTTTTCTTAACAAATCAAATAAAAAATTTCTGTTTCTCCCAAGAAAGAAGCAACCAATAAAAATTTGCAGTCTGTAAGGAAAACTTGGAATAGCATTCTGACACTTTCCAGGTGTTATTGTATATTCCTGTTCCTCAGTTAAATTCTCCTCTCTCAAACTGTTTCTTGTTTATCGTTTGAAGCTGCACTCTTAATATGACCTAAAAAAAAAAATTAAAAATATAGAGGTGTGATATCAGAGCAAATTGCTCTTCAAATCTCTTCCCTCGATTAGGTAAGTTTCTCTCCAAAGACTATTTGCTTTACTTGAGCAATAGGCAGATACACTGTCCCACTGAAATATAATTGTCTGCAAAATGAAAGCTATTGTCTAACATGTTCATGTAATTTTTACCCGCAATATTTCTATCAATGAAATAAAATCAATAAACTGTTTCTGATAAACAAACATGTCCAGGTATTTAGCTATAGGTGTGAGTGACAATTACTAATTGCTTTGGTGGGAAGTTTACTGCCTCTTGCAAACACTTTCCTTATTGTTTGATTTGTTAATAAAAGAAATTTTCTTTTTCTCTATATATTTTGCTTTTCTTCTATTTCTAATGTGGTTTACATTATTGACACCCAGTAAAATATAAAGGTAGAAAGTCAAGCTCATTAATTGAAATAAAAGCTGAGAAGTTACACTTGTTAAATGTTAATATTTTAAAGTTTACTTACATCCTTTTGATGTGTCAAAGATGATATAAATTAACACTGAAATATTGTGATTCATTAAAGCATTTTCTTTTAACAGAATATAGATAACTGAAGATTAGTGTATTCATGTGATAGTGTATAAGACCCTCCTTGTTTCAGAATATTTAACTGAATTGTTGAATGTGCGACAAACAATATTAGCTGTCACGAGTTATTGCACAGAAATAGGATCACAAGCAAAGAAAAATTTGAAATATTAAGATTTAAATTTTCTGGCCAATACAAACACTCTTCGCAAATGTTAAAATTTTGGTACAAATATAAGGTCACTTAGTTTGTGAGTTATAAATAAGTGAGGATTGAAAAGATTACTAATTTGGAATTATGTCATTGATATTTTCCATCCAATGAAAATTCATATAAAAAAAACATTAATATTTTTTATCCAATAAGAATTCTAATTACCAAATTATTGTCAGGCAATTTTAGTCTGCTCTTTCAGCCTGTGTATTCTAGAGCTGCATCCATTTCAATAATTAGGGATTGGTTGGCATTCATTATTAAATCATGAGTGTCCAGTTTACTCAACTTTTAAATCTTTTTCTCTTTCAAAATAAGTGCTTAGAAAATAACATTCAGTTGGACTTTATTCTTAGAAAATGGTTTGAGTAAAAGTTCACCAGAAATTATCTAAGAGTAAACTTTACATCTGGCCTGTTTCAATCAACTTTCCAGTGGACTGGTCACGGAAATGGCATATTTGACAAATCATTTGTATCATGCTAACCTCTGCTAATATCTTTTTCTTAACACAGGCATACCTGCACACATCATAATAATGTGACCAAACAGAAACTAAACTTCAGCTACATTTTTTTCTGTGTATATTTTTAATGTTTACAATCAATAAATATGTGTGTGTGTGTATATATATATATATATATATATATATACACATATATATATATACACATATATATATATATATATATATATATATATATATATATATATATACAGACATGCATATATACATATATACATATATAGGATAACGATATATTTTTTTATATATCAAAAACAGTTTTGAAAGAAAAGATGTATGACAAAATGGAAAAAGTTTCTGTGACATGTTTCAACTGTTAGGACTTCATCAGACTGGGTTTGTTGACATTGTTGCAACTACACATGTGCATGAATGAGAGATGCTGGTAGTTTCAACATTTTTAAAATAATTTTCATTTTTTTATTTTTGCAATTTAGCCAAATTCATTTATATTCTTTTTTCTTTTTCTTTCCATCCTCTTCATTATTAAATATAATCCCACACTGTGATAACAGAAAATCTGACAAGAATGGTGATACATTGTAAGAAACTGGAAATAAATTTACTGTGGCTGAATTAGTGATTAAAGCAATTATTTGTGAATTATTTTCTCTTTTAATTAGAGTAGCATTTTTATGTCAAAATTGTGATTAGTTTCATTATGGTAAACAATGAATGCATTTTGTGTGTTGTTTTTAAAATGTCTCTTTTGTATATTATTCCACCTATTAACTCTGTCACAACTACAATCAAAAAGAATTTATCTAAACTCAATATAAAGATTTTCACAACTATATCTAAAACAATAAAGGACTTAATCAATACAAAACAACATACCAAAACTTGAAGGGGAAATTTACTCTATCAAGAGCAACGATTGTCAGAAATAATATACAGGAGAAACCTCAAGAAGTTTAAATAAAGGACTATATGAAAAGAGAACTTTCAAAATTGATCTTTATGAGGGCATGCTAAAAAGTTATTGGCTCTACCTATTTCCTAAATATAATTTTATTAATGATTAAATATCAGAATACACATTTTGTGAAGTGTACCAGGCTGAGAAGACCATTTTATGTATTTCAAACAAAAGAAATTTGTTGTTTTGTTATCGTAGCCTTTATTTTCTCATAAATTTCAGATTAAAATTTACAAACTCATCTAACAAATAATTTGGAACATATATAGAATACTCATAAACTCTATTTGGTCTTGTCAAGAATATGCTGACTGCATCCCAACGCAGAGTGCTAAACTTCTACCCTACTCCTACCACAAAAGATGGTCACATGTCCACTGTAACTGTTTTGCTTATTGACTCTTGTGTAAACTAAAACTATGCATACATTTTTTGCTGCTGTGTAAATCAAGCCCTGGGCTGGCTCAAGAGACTGGCAACTTGGGCAGTCGCCGAGAGCACCATCACATTGCAATAATCTTCCAAGCAAAAAAGAAAAAATGTCAACATAATAAATGAAATGAAATAAAAAAATATTAAATTTCTTGAATGGAGTAAAGTTTTTGAGAATTTGATTATTAATTCTTTCTGTTATGTTATGGTGAACGAACACCACAACAGAAAAATGTATAAGCAGGCGTCATTGTACATTTATAGTTTTTCTCCTTGTGAAAATTTAAAAAATTTATACTTGTAAGGGAACCAACATTCAGCTTGCCTGGGGTGCCAGCAACCCTAGGGCTGGCCCTGACCAAACCTATACCTACTTTTTTGGCTCTCATATAAACCAAACCTATGGTAATGATAATATTAGCTGTTTCCCTATAAGGAAACATTTAGCATTCATTGATCAAGCAGCCACTATAGTTGAAATTTATAAAATCTTTTCCTTAAAACACTTTCTCAGGAAAGTCCAGTAGCTGTTATTGCTCTTTCCAGTATTAATGAAGGTTTTCTTCTGAACCTTCTATTTGATGTGGTGTAGAATGTTAACATCTTGATTATGTCGTCGTCATCTCTTCGAGTTACATGTTTTTTGATTCTGTAGCATGAGTTCCCAATGTTCAAAGCAGCATGATCATTACCAAGACCCTCAGGCTTTATTCATTTAAAGCCTTTTTTCAACATTGATCTTAGGAAGTGTTGTATACAGCTGACAGTTATATGTCCACCTTTTTGGCTCTTGTGTAAAACAAACCTATGTCTACCTTTTTGGTTCTCACATGAACCAAACTTATGTCTACCTTTTTGGTTCTCATGTAAACAAAATCTATGCCTAACTTTTTGTTGTAACCTAGGGAAGATTACTGACTCACATGAAAGTTGCAATGAATGATAATACTTAGGACATATAAGACTTGCTAGTGGTGCGTAGAAATAGTAGTCAATTGCTAGAAGTGAGTCAAGTGAATTCCACAAGGAATCTCCAACTGCAGACAAACATACAGTATTTACTACTGTATTTATGGGAATGGGGACATACCTCTTATCGTCCATAGGTATGTTACAACACTTTTTGGCTCTCATGTAAAACAAATCCATGCCTAACTTTCTGACTAGGCACCTTTCTATGCCAACTGTGTATTCTACCATAGCATTTGGGATTAAATAACCTGTATAATAAACCATATGATAGTACAATAAACCAATCCTTTTTTGCCAAAATTAAAAAAAATTGTTTTTGTGCATTTATTATAGATTTATGTAATTCTAAACTTTTGGGGTAAAATGGGTATTACCATCAGATACTGTATATTTTGGATTTACTTTTATAGTCAATTTTTTTATATTAACTAGTAAATACAAAAGGAATGAAATAAAATTTCCCTGGTGAATAAATCTAACATATAAGACTGTTCTGAGACAACATTTTCAAAGATATCTCTCCCTTTATAATGTATATTCATAGATTACTTGCTAAGTTAATAACAAAGCTTGAATCATAATATGTATGGATAAAAGACTTACACTCATGATATAAATTCAATATCATAAATAAATATTTCATATGTACTGACTCCTGAGTAAGAAGGTCAGGCTTAGAGATATGACAAAGTATTGTGTCTTGTGCTAAACTCTATGTGAGACAGTTGGAGATTCTTGATTATTCTCTTGTTTGTTCATATCAGCCATGTGAATTCATGAAGTGGATGGAAGATGAAGAGATTAACTCTACATTAATCTACATAATACCAAAATAGAGTGCTAGAAATGTATAAAGCCTAGTCTGGCACAAGGTCAAATTTAAAGGCCGAGGGGGCAGAATATTATAATAAAAAGATATATAAATACAGAAAAATTAACTTCTACAAGAGAGTCGCAAGTATTTGATAATAATAAAAATAGGTATGTAAATGTGACACATTGAGGAACTCTTTATTGAAATAGATCACTGAAAAGAGAACAGAGAAATAATGAATATCTGTCTACGTATATAATTTAAAAGACAAAGACTTATCTGCAGAAGATAAAAAAATGTCCCAATCTTGTCCGAATTTGTCAGTAATGTACTTAAAACACCTGTACCACCATTTTAGTTATTTAAAAAAAATTTATGACTAAAAAACTTTTCTCTGTTAATTTTTGGCTATTTAAGTGTTGTGTATGCTGATTCCACGAGAATCAGACTTCTTTTTATGTGCCATGTCCTTTCAGGACGTGGGTGATTGTGGCTCTCCAACTCCCTCTATCTGTTGCAGCTATCAACAAGCTCCTTCCCTCTGCTTCCTCCCCCAGACCACGTACTGTCATCTACCCACTCAAGATTGTCAGGTATGTCATGTGCTGCTTCCCTTGTCTCTCTTTCCCTACGTTCAACACGAGAGTATCAGATTCTCCAGGCCTTCATTATGTGTCCCAGAAACTTCAGCTGCCTCTTTCTGATGTTAAGTATAAACCTTTTCCTTGTTTGTAACCTCTCATCATTGCTTGGTCCATGTATAAGACCAATTAGGGACAACTGCATTTCTTTAGTCTGATAGCAGTTCTTTCCCTTTGTTTCACATCACAGATTGCCAAACAGTTGCCATGTATTTTTTTTAATTGAGTTCATCCCAAGCAAGTCAATAAAGCCACTAAGAAACGAGGGTTTACTTGGTGTGGAAGTGTTAGAAAACACAAATATGACTAATGAGCAACAACTAAAGAAGTGCAACCAGGAGGACAGAAGATAGCAATTGACATTGCATTTAAACTTTTGAAGATTAAAGTTGACTGTGGACAGTCAGAATCTGGAAGGGAGTTCCACAAGCAAGATGCATGAGAAAAGAAACTGTTAACATAGAATTTAAAGTTACATCTAGCTTGTTCATCTGTAAATTGAATAAATCTGCTTAAATCGTAACAGCTCTATTTGCAAATATAAAAGAAAGCAATGCATTTTATGATTGCTAAAGGAAAAAAAGAGATTTACCCAAAAGTCAAGACTATTTCTGTTAATCTTTGCTTTATATTTTTACTTATCTAATTTTATCATTCCTAACTTGTCTGAAAAGATAACTTCCTGCCAACTGGTTCTTGAATAATTGTCAAAACATTAAATACAAAGATATTTCCTTGTTGTATAAAATTGTTTAATGGACAAGTTTATTGAGCTTTTTTCCCTGACTAACAAATGGTCTAATGAAGTGAGTTGATCTCCATTGGGTGGTCCACTGTTGCAGTCATAAATTTAGACTAAACTCAACTTAATTATTCACACAGGGTGCCTACTACAGTTGCACAGTTCAGACCGAAAACCTTCCAGAATTTGGAATTTTCTCATTTCAAAAAGGTATTTTTGGTACTCAATAAAGGTTACACAATTAAGTCAATTGTGAGGGAAAGGTAATACCTCTGTAGTGGACTTTGTAAATACATACACTGAGTTGGTTAAATTAAGACTATAAATAATATTAAAAATTTTAGTAGACTGGTAAATAAAAAGGGACAAAATTCCTGGTACATGTTTTTTTCTTCCAAGGTGTATATCAATCTGGGTAACCTCCAGGGAATTCTGAACTGAACATTTTATTTAATCTTCAGGGGTAAACTGTACTCGTTCCACTGCTCTTGTCTAGGGATATCATCTAGTTCTTATTTTTTTAGTATTAAAAATAAGAACTAGACGATATCCCTAGAATGAGAACAGTCTATCCTTGTAGATTAAATAAAGAGTTCTGTTCATAATTCTCTGTAGGTTACCTAGATTGCTATAAACCTGAGGAAGGTAAGAGAACACAACAGTTGAAATGTTAGGATAACCACAACAAAAATAAGGATAATAGTCTGAATATAAATACTGATAACTCCTCATGTCAGAAATTTAGATAGAAAATAATTTTTTTTTTTAATGAAAGGAAAAAATGTTTATTTTTCAGAGCTTATTGAATTTCAGAATTTTGGGTAAGAGATTGTATACCTGTAACATGAGATAATCATCAAGCTTATCTTCATTTGATTCCCTTGCATAATGAATTCAAACCTTAATTGCTTCCCTACTCTTGTGGCCTTGGGCCAGTCAAAGATAGGTTTGGGCAGCTAATACACTGTAGTGTAGACATGTTTACTAGTGCAGTGAGTGCTCCATTAGTGTAGCCTTATGCTAGACTAAGATAATTTTAGTAAATAAACATGTAATCAGACACATGTTTCAAGCAGCTGTATTCTTTGAGAAGTTGTGATATCTTGTAAGCTCAAGTTGGCTCATGCATTGTAAACGACTGATATTTGTACCCTGACTAACTTTATAGTTCTGTAATATGAAATATTAATAGGGAGAGTGTCTTATATGACATCAAATATTGTAGGTTAAAATGAGGAGATACAGATAAGGGAATTTATTTTTCTACCCCTGCCAAGATGGTAGGTTTATGACAAGGTGACAGTTAATGTACAACCCCAAATGTAGATACATGTAGTGCCAGAAGTTGTCAAGTTCTCTTGGTGATTACCTTTTCAGGATATCTCAGGCAGAAAGGCTTGATCCCAGATATTGATATACATGCAGTGCCAGAAGTTATCAACTGTTGGTTATTCCCTTTTTGGGATACCTCAGGCAGAATGTCTTGACCCTGATGTACTGACTTTAATTACAATAGGGAAGGCACAGTCTGGAGGGATAGTTTTCTAGAACTGGAATTTTGGTTATATTCTCCATGGGGCTTAAAGTCCTAGAAGTAATATATTTACTGAGCTTACTTATTTTGGCATAAAGTCACAGATTTGAGACTCTGGGAGTCACTACTCAGTAGTAATGATCAAAAACTCCTTAACAATTATTTGATGTAGAGATAAAGGAAAATGAAATTGAATGATAAAGGACTCTTGAGTCCTAAATAAAAGTACAGATTGGAATAGTGGTAGGTGAGAAAGTCCTAAATATAATATGCACTCATACAAGTTCTGTAGATCCACAGGATTCAACAACACTAGGCATTGCTATTGTGGTCCTTGTAGCAGGTAGATTTTTATGGGATAAGGTTACTAGCCCCATTCCGAACCAGTTTTGAATTCAAAGTTGTCCTTATTCCAGGCTGATTGCTAACCAAGGCTAAGAGCACAGCCTACCCTGTTATTTAACACATAGCTTGGGAGAGATGAGATAGATTAATATCATAGTCAACAGACTATCCACTGCACCATTCATACAACCCTAAATGTAATATGTATATATAAATATATGAATGAGTAAAAATGTGTTTGTTTTGATCAATAATTGATTGTGTCGTGAGGTCATTTCATGAAGAATGAAAGCAAAAACTGTGTACATTATGATAGCAATGCGGAGTCATCTCCATTATAAACAACAAACATATAAAGAAATAATATTTCAGAAGACATGTTATGAAGCTGTCTGGGTTTTGAGAACATTAGTCAAATAGTTAGAAGGGGTGATACAAGACTATTGTGGGTGGAAATATTATTGAAAAAATTAATTACCAATGTTGCGGGATGTCTCTTTGCAACTTGAGAGTACAAAGAGGAGGAATCAGAGAGAAAATTAAAATAAAACACACTTACATAGAGAAATATAATTTTCCTTTCAAACAGGATGAAAGTAGGTCATAAAAATAAATTAACTGAAAGAGTAAACTCATTAGCTGGCAAACATATCATAGAAAAGTAATTTGGCAAACTCATTAAAATTTTGATTGGCATTTTGGTGAATAAAATCATTATGAAATTTTATTTTATTTTTCAAGTTAATTTCTATCTATGTTTTTTATTTATGCAATTTCATTTCTTGTTTACCTTCTGTTGTGACACCTGTCTTCCTTCATGAAAAACTTAAAGTCAAATAAGAAAAATAGTTTTTACAAACATCTCTTTCTGATTCACTCTGCATGCTGACTGGATGTAAATGCCATGAAGCCAGAAAACAAAATAAAAAAGTCTGTGCATAGGCTCCGCGCATCATGTCCAGTTCACAAAGCAAGCTCTGCAATGAAAGTGACACTGGCCAATTATGAACATTTTCACTTGAAAATGGCATGTCCCTTCCAGATCTGCTTAAAAGTAGGCTTTCTATAATGACCATTAGTGGCTGATGGCCATCTGGCCACCTGCTGACACGCAGGGCATTGCTGCTGTCACTGATATGAATGCTCCTCACAACTTAACTGTTACCACTCCAGAGCTTGACTAATCACCCAACTCTTCACACATAGAAACCAACAGAAACCAGCTTCAACACTGCCAGGCTCTCAATACCCAACAACGTGATTTATAACATCACACGCTGAATTTAGCAGAGACCAGCCTTAACACGCCTTGATTGTAACATCACACGCAGAATGTGGCTGACTACCCAGTCTCAACACCACCAGGGTCCCAATACAAAGCCATCAAGATTTGTAACATCTCCTACGTAGACAACACCTAGCTATGAGCCTTCCTCATTAACGCCAGTCACCTTAGCGTACCCATCTCACTACTGGCCTTCCCTCACAGTCATTACTGTGACCTTGTTTCATTGAAACAACATCACAACAGGTTTACCAGCTATATCAATCCCTTGTTACCTTGGCCTACCATGAATCAGCCCACCACCGTGACCTTGATTGATCAACATATGTGTTAAACCCAACCAACAACTATATTCTATGACTGATATATCCTTGCAGTGTGATATTCCACCACAGGCCTACCATGAATCGACCCACAATCATGACCTCAATTGATTAACATGTGCATCACACCTAACCGACTATATCCTGTGACTTCGGTCAAACCAACTCAAGAAATCAGTCAACTCCCAGTGCTACCCATACACCTAATCACCTTCCTGATGATCAGCAATCAAAACTGTTATTTCACCAATTTTTCAACAACACTCTAAGATACCTTCTATATTAAACAAATACATGTTGTTTAAAAACCTAATCCTCATTATTCCTTTCCTTTCATAACCAAATGTTTACTGTAAAAACAATTTTTGGCCAATCAAAAGCCCAAATAAATATAATTTATTGGAAGTCAGAAGAATGCTTTGACAGAAACATGATAAAACAAATGACAGTGAGAATATCAATTTAAAAGAAAATTATGAAATAATGATATCACCTGATTTCACAATTTCAAACAATGGGAAGTGGCAGAAAAGTGCATCAACTGAAACAGTGATTAAACCAAAAAGGATGTAAAATGAATCCAAAGAATTTGTGGAATAATGATAATATCTCATATTAGAATCTCAGACAATGAGGAATGCACTAGCTGAAACATAGTGATAAATCCAACAAAAATGTGAATAACATGAATAAATTGTTACATTTTAATATTTAACTTGTAGAATGTTTGAGAATGAAACATGGAAAAGAGAGACAAAATAAATAAGCAAGAAAATATAACTTAAATTTCAAAAGATATTTTTTCTTGTAACTTCAGTCATTTTAATGGATATCTTCAGATGAAGAGAAAGTGATACAAAATGTCCAGTGAAGCCGTAGACGCTCTACTCCAATGGCATAATTTGTCACCTTCCTGCAACTGTAACATTATGAAATATATTGGTTTATCTTTCCTTTGGACTCTACTGGCAATGACAAGAGAGGGGTCTTGACATATGGGTCAGCTAAGGTTTTAATAGTCCTTGCTAAGGTTAGTAGTGTTCTAGACCACACACTATCATCTCCCAAAACAGATGGATACCAATTCAGCACAAAGCAGCTTCAGCTAAAATGATATTCTTGACAGAATCAAAATTTCTAAAAAGCTGAGTTTTTCAAACTAGTTTTACCATAGCAAATTATAATTAAACATGTTGATCAATAAATAAGATTTTATGAACCATTCACAGTTCTTGTCTAAAAAGACATTAGAAAAGTATTTTTCCTTAACTTTGAAAATCCCATTTCATTTATGCAAATTTTTGGGATAAGTAGTTATCATTACTGACATGTGGGCTGTCCTTATCTCACTGTGTATCTATTTTTTTATGTTAAAAATCTTTTGTGATGTTTAGGTGCCTTTTTCTTTTTTAATTTGAGCAATGTAATGAGTCTTGAATTAAATAAAACTCTAAATAAAAGTACACAATATTTTATCTTCATTCATAAAGCAACAAAAAAACAAACAAGTTTTAATGGTGAGATGTCAAAGAAAAATCTTTTTTGTACACAATTTAAGCATGCAGGGCTCCCGTTATGTTTATTAACCACATTCTAACTTATGGAAGACGTAAAAAAAATGCTCCTGCAATGTTTTTATTGGCCTTGCAGTAGGGGTTACAGGTACTTGGCTAATATTTAAACATTAAACCCCTGAAGTCTCCAGAATTAAATAGATATTAAATAAATAATATATTTTTCTTTATTTGCTTTACTGCCACATATGGTTTGGTGTCCGTGCTATTTACTTTGAGCTCCTTGATAAAATCCAAAGAAGAATAAATATTATTGGTCCTGATCGGGCAGCTTGGCTTCAGACACTTTTCCATCACTGTAAGGCCACCTCTCAGTGTCTTTTCTATAAATACTTTCATAGTATACTTTCTCTTTGCTATGGTACCTAGACATTTTTAATTTAAGTGTGGTACTAAACTGGCAAAGATATCTCAGTAATTTACAGTTGAGTTGGCTAGATGTAGTTACAAAGTCTATCTTAACAATTTCTTTTGTCACACTTCTCAATTGTAGAACTCCCTTTCAGCTCCATGCTTTCAAACCAACTTCAATCTCCAAAAATTTAAATGCAATGTCAATCGCTATCTAATGTCCTCCTGATTAATCTTTTCTCTTCCTGTTCATTAGTAATGTTTCTGTTCCTAATTCTTCCACATCCAGTAACTCCTTGTGTCTTATTGGTATTACTGCTTTACTAGGTGTGAAATCGATTAAAATTGAAACAAAATTAATAGTGGTTGCCACAAAGGATATTTTGTCTAGACCATTTCTTATAAACTGAACATCAACAGTTTTATAACAATTCTGGTAGAGGAGATAAGTAAATTGAACATAGATGAGGCTTCACAAGAGATAATTGCACCTAAATCTGAAAATTGATATAAAACCAAAAGTTAACCTTGAATAAAATAAATAGCCTTGTTAGATTGAGACATTCATATGCATGCAATGCATGGCCCCAAACCCAGTCTGAAATATCTAAATTGTCAGCTGTATACAGCCAGTCCATAAGATCAATAGTTCAAATAGCTTTGAGTGAGTAAAGCCTAATGGTTCTGGCAAGATTATACTTCTTTGAACACTGTGGACTGGTGTTACAGTATCACAGAGAACTGTACTAAATAATAGAAACCACATCACTTGAGGACTTCCAACAGTGGCAACAACTAAAATGGATATTCCATGTGACTTGAAGAGAAAATTATGACATAATCAAGATGTTACAATTTGACGCTATTTCAAATAAAAGGTTAGGAAAAGGTTGACAATGGCAACCGAATTTGAGAAATCTATTTTCCTGAAAAATTGTTTTAAGAGAAAGTTTTTTTTTATAAATTTCAGCTGAAAGAAGCACTGGTTAGTCTGTTGCATTCACTTTTGAACAAACACCCTTGGGATAGGTATGAATCCATCTATTCTCCCCTCAGTTGTGGGTTAAATAGCAAAGTAGACTGGGCTCTCCATTCTTGTGTGGAAATGTTAGGAAATTTCTGAAAACCATGCCACAGGTTAAACCAAGCTTTCTAAGTGAAATTGGGTAGATTTTTCAGAAGCTATTGACGGTTGTAGAAGCATGAAGACATAAGTCATTGCGACTGAGGCTTTGAACATACTGGGTTTGTTCATTTAGAGAACATACCAGGTTATGTGGATTCTCTGAAAAATTGTAACTGCTCAGATATAGTTGGAGTACAAGTTATAGGTTGGGTGTTGAAGAACTACAAATGTGCCTGAGAAGGTGTCTGCAATAGGGATTAGCTCAATCATTGTGTGTGTGTGTGTGTAAATGTTAATGTATTTATTGACATATTTACAGCTGAGTTTGAGGGGAAGTTATACTTTGCTTTACCTGCTTCCACATAAATACTGAAAGCTAACATCTTGTTCTCGACCGCTTATAAATGTTGCCTTTTCAAAGATTTATCAGTTGTAATGTAACAAAGGGAAAGCATTATCAAATCAATGGAAGAAGATTTGTTGGTGATAAGATTAAGAATCAAAGTCCAAATATTATTGATGTCTATGTGCATGAATACATTTTGGTTTCTTGGTTTGATCAATCTTGAAGTGTCTTCTTCCCTACCATCTGAACTCCATACATCTATCCCACCACTTAGCTTCTCCAGGCAAGCTTTATGATCTGATATAATTCCTGTTGCACTAATTGACAATCTTTGCTTCCTGACCTTATAGTAACACTGAGCAAAGATCATTAGAAGAGAAACAAAAGATTGGAGGGAGAATTCTATTAGACCACTTGCATGCGATTAGCAAGTGAACCAAAGTGGCCAAATTCAAAGAAAAGCTATAATTAGCATATGTCTGAGAAGATGGAATCTGTAGAAATGTCTTAACCGATGGTAACTGTTCAAGAGTTATGAACTTTTTCAAGTTTCACTTGAATCAATTTAGAACAGGAGTTATAGAGGTTAAAATGGAATGCATTCTTCTAGCATAAAAAATAACAATTTTAAGATAACTTTGAACTGGGTTCAGCAGGTCTGTAAATGATTGCTGTAAGCATGAATAGGAACAAATGGGAAATGATTAAATTTGATACTGGATCAGAAAAAGTAAACATGGAAAAAAAACAGGACAGAAAGAATAATTAAAGGAATATCTTTCATCATGCAGTTCATCTAGTAGCATCCACTCAAAGAGTGAAATAAAAATTTAGTTTATATTTAATTTGAATAAAATGTTTATTTCATCTTTCATCTGTTTTTACATATGAAAAATGTCTTCCTTTATTGCATTTCTCAGTACTGAGTACTTGAGTCTTAGGGGCATATGATTAAGGAGTTGGCCCTGGGCATCATCAAACATCACCAAACCTCTGCACGCATAACTGAGTTCTTGGAGGATGGCCAAGAAAAGGAAAATGATATTCTTAACAAAATTCAAAGACGTGTCTCTAACGTAATCAATTCTGAGCCACTATCTCAACTTCACTCACTTTCTCACTGAAATGATGTGGCTTCCCTCTGTCTTTTCAATAAATGTTTTCATGGCAATTTTGGTGCTTCACCTGCATGAATTTAACAATGCCAATACATTGCCAAATAGATCTCAATGTTTTACTGTTGATACAACCATCAGTTCTATTCTAATAGTTTCTTTCCTTGCACTTCTTGCCTGTGGAAGCAACTTCTGATTTCTTGCTTCCCTGCCACCTACAATCTTCAAACATTTACATCAACGTCAATTGTCATCTTCTGTCTTCTTGAACCCTGCTCTTTTTTTGTCCTTTCTCCTCACTAAACTCTTCTCATTCTCTTTCGCTCCCAGTAACACCTTGCATCGTAGTGGCATTACCGACTTGCTTGAAGTGAAATGATTAAAAAAAACCTGTTATAAAAAAATAAAAACTGTTCTGTTTTGAGGGTTGGAAATTATAGTAAAGCCTATTTATTGTTATTTATTAAGTAGGAAGTATTTTTATTGTTTCCTTAAACGTAAAAAAAAAACAAATAATAAAAGCATACCTTTTATGGGTATTCTTTCAATGAATAAAATCTTTCAAAATGTTGCTATGATTATTTGATCTCAAAACGGGAACAGAGGCTTTATTACAGTAGGATTTTTATTATTTCATCATTTCTACGCACACACATATATATATATTTATACACACACACACACACACATTACAGTTCAAATGTTTGAGGCTACACCTGGTAATTTTTTAAATTGGACCAAAAAGTAGTTGTTTTGTACTTTAATTAAGAGAAAATTATTATGGTTAAAAAGTGAGACATGTTTTCTTATTAAAAATTTTTTATTATGACAGAAAGAAAAAAGCATATTATGATTAAATTTTGCTCTCATCAAAATATCCTCCTTTAGCCTTGACTACTGCAGCACAATCTTTTGGTATTCATTGCATAAGTTTCTCAAAGTATAAGCTTGATAATTGATTCCATTCTTTTTCCAATGCATGTAAGAGCTGTTTTTTCCATTTTCTTTTCACTCTTCTGGCAAATTCATGCCATGCGAATTCTGGGGGTGGCTTCAAACTTTTGAACTGTAGTGTATATATATATATAAAGAGATATGTTGCTTACTGTTACACTGTGCCAAACTAGGCTAAATTTAGTAAAAGGTAATTTTGGTCAGTGCACATTAGTTCACAACTGTAGCCGTATGCCAGACAAGTTTGGCAAATATCTAAATATATATAGTCCATTTCTCAAAAACTATGAACAATGATCAGAATTTTTGAAGAGCTTCTTGGTCTAGCTGAGAACATTTTAGAACCCATCTTAATTCTAAGCTTATGCATATCTTTCTCAGTGGGTTCAGGTCTATCTATCAATCTATCTTCATATCTACAAGAGATTTCTGAAGTATTTTCAGCTTAACCTACTTAGGAATCTTTTCAAGGTTTCTTGAACAGGTTGGTAAATTTTCAGTTGCCACCCAGTATTATCTCTCTCAGACAATTCATATCTATTTAAGTCTTTTCATCTCAGTCTATTTATATCTATTCACCTTCTCAAATCATTGATTAAAAATGGCTTTGAGTGAATGGACCCAAATGTCTTAGAGAGGACCATCCCTTGTTGAACCTCATGTACAGAATCACAAAGAGCTGTACTAATTAACAGAAATGACGTCACTTGAGAACTTTCCACAATGGCAACAACTAAAATGGATAGCCCATTTAACTCAAATGAAAATAATGGCATAATCAAGATGTTGACATGTCACATGACTTTGAAGGAAAGGTTAGGAAAGAAGCCCCCCATCAGTATTGGAAAGAGGAATCATAATAACTGGACCTGAGAAAGCTATTTTAATAGAAAGCTTTTATAAATTTCAACTAAAAGTAGCATTGGCTGCTCAGTCAATAAATGCTGAAAGTTTCCTTATAAGGAAATATCAAATATCACAATTACCATCTATATATATATATTTCATTATCTATTTGCACATATTATGGATTTATGAGCTTGTGTAAAATAGAGAAATAGAGAAAATGAAATAAATCAATAATATAGATGTATACGTGAGTGGAATAAAATTAACTTGTCTATCATCCTGTTAGATTTTTATTTAAATAAGAGATTTTAACTATACTTAAAAATTTCAAGAAAAAACTGCCATCATGACAAAAATTTCTGCAAATGAGCAGGAATATCCAAATGTCTATCTCCCAGGCACACCTTAAATTAATGTTAATTTCTTGATCACAGGTGTTCTGGATGGAAGTGAAGAGCATTTTATTTCCATTCAAAGCACTCAAGCCATTCACTTTTTATTACCATATGGAAGAACTGATAGCCAATCTGTTATTACAATAAAGGCAAGAAAATTAAATTGTTTATACCATTTGAAGCTTAATGCTGATTATAATTTGCAATGTCCTGTATTAAGTTTTGTTGCAGCCTCAAAATATAAATTTTTTAAATTTATGATGGTGATTCATTTTTAAATGTTTCCATATTATCAGACATTATTATACTAGTCAATGTTTTACAATAAAATTGATATTAAAAAATAACATAATTTACATTTTTAATTCTTCTTTGGCTGGTCTGAAAGCTTTACAACATACCTTCACACACACACACACACACACACACACACACACACACTTGATTTGAACTAGGACTCATGGCCAGAGAATGAATACTCTAACCACTCAGCTATATACCCATGGCTGACTGGTTAGAATTTCTGCCTCTGATTACAGTTGATGAAAAATGGGTTCTGCAAGTTGATAGAGAATGAAATAAAAATCAATGGTTATCTTAAAATGACAAACTAGTTCCAACATCAAAACCAGGACTCTATCCAGGGAAATCTTTGTCTTGTGTCTGATGAATGGTGCTGTCCATTAAACAATGGAATATGGAAGGACTATCACTGCTGATGTTTATTGTCAGCAAATTGATAGAGTAAACAAAGGATTATATTGAAAGTGTTCTGTTTGGTAAACAAAATCATGTTATTCTTCAGCAAGAAAATGCAGTGGTAAACTCAAGAAAAAAAATTTGATTGTTCCTCCATATTCACCAGACTTACAACCTATAAATGTTGATTTTTCTTAAGCACTAAAACATTTAATAAATGGCAGAATATTCAGAAAATGAAGTTTAAAACTTTTTTGAAGAAGAAAACAGATTTCTTTAAATGTGGAATTGAAAAATTTGCTTTACTGTTGGGGTGCAGCCATTAAAAATAATGGCGATTATATATTTCATAATTAATATTTAAATAAATTTGACTTATATTTGTTATCATATCCTTTCTGGTAAAATATAATTACTTTCCAAACGCCCTTATATATATATATATATATATATATATATAAAATGGACACTGAGTTCAGTACCAAGCAGTAACCATGTTCTATGCTTCAAAGTTATGTGTTTAGACAACAATCTCTTTTTAATAATAGGTTTTGGGTTACAAACAGTAATTCTCTCCCTTTCGTTGAGATAGTCACATGGGTCACATGATGGCTGGTGAATGATGTCAGGGCATAGATTGACATAGGGAAGTTGTGATGTAGTTCCAAGAGAGAAAGGACGTTCATATTAAAAAAAAAATCAAAATATTAAAATAATTTTAATACAGACAAATATTCAAATATGTATTTTTATTATTGGCTTATATTATAAAATTTATCTATTTATAACTGACCATTTTTTTTAACACTACTGTAATTACTTAGATAATGTAATACTTGACAAAATACTTATCCATTTTCCATTTTTAGATTTTACAAAATTTTTAAATCATCGGTAACTATAAAAAAATCAATTTTCAATTACTATGGTTAAACTGAAAAATGTTTTATTGCACTAATCAAATATTATACATGCACTAATCAAATTTTGGTATGAAAAATTTTAGCACACTAATTGAAGACACATTAATTGAGGATACCTGTATTTACACAAACACTTTCCTCTGAATGGCGACAGATTAATCAGTATGAGGGAAATGTAGTCTAACCAATATATATATATATATATATATATATATATATATATATATATATATATGGGTCCCCGGGTATGATGATAAATTACATCCAGCAGCAAGACCTCTGATTGGGAGACTGGAGGTTTCAAGGAATGTGGAACCACCTCTTAATTGCTGTTGTTCCCCGGTCCACACAAACCTGGGGTGGTAGCAGCTGTTAGTTTTCCAGTTATGGGCAAATAGTGTGGTTTGGCAGAGGATCCCTTTATTAGGACAATGTCAAAGCACAATGCCTGGGGATGAGAAGGGCGGAGCTCTTAGTTGCTGTTAAAGCCTGAGTTGGGATGGCAGCCAGGACAGACGATCCTGTCAAAAATTTTCGTTCCACTAAGAATTATGGCAAGCTCATCAACAGATCCTGTTTCTGAAGTGAGAACTGTTAAGAGTGTAGCTAGCTAGTTACCTGGAAGGGGGCTGACTGATGTGGATGATGCCCCCACATCTGCATGATAAACAAAAACAACTGATGAAGAAGAATCAACAAACTCAAGAGAATTTGTAAATATTTTTTAAAAATGATTTTTCCCCTTATCCCTCTTCAGAATAAGTGGTAAAATTCTGATCACTAATATCAATATAGTATCAACAAAAGATAATTTTTAATGATGCTGAGTAAAACTAAGTACAGAAACACTTTTAAAGTTTGCTTTAGTTGCTGATCTTATCAAGATCTTTTGCAAGAATGGCTATAACATTGATGTAAAAGACTTACATAGTTTGTTGTGCTAAAAATGTTATTTTCAAGGTGGGCTATACAATAATTTGAGAAAGGAGGCCTCTGTAAAGATCCCATAACAACAAAGTCAGTTTGGATCTATCTGCTCTTCCTCCAACCCTTCTTTAACCCCTTGCGTGATAGTGGCCTCCGGCCTTGCTTGGGGTGATATGATTAAAAAAAAAAAAATATAGTTCCTAAAGTATCATAGAAGGGGATTTGTATGGTATATGCTTGCAGAAGTTCCATCAAATTTTAAGTTGGGTTTAAAGAGATAGCAGAGAGGAATTTATATAACATAATATAGTAATCTGTATAAATAAATAGCTTTCTGCACAAAATATTTTCACACGGGTGTGTATATATATATATATATATATATATATGTGTGTGTGTGTGTGTGTGTGTGTGTGTGTGTGTGTGTGTGTGTGTGTAAGATAGAGAGAGATATATAACTAAAAGAGAAAATAATGACATAATCAAGATTTTGACATTCCACACTACTTCAAATAAAAAGTTAGGAACAAAACCCCCATTAAAACTTGAAAGAGTGATAACAGCTAATGGACTTGGAAAACCTATTTTTCTAAGGAATTGTTTTAAGAAAAAGATTTTAAAATTTCAATCAAAAACCATACTGGCTGCTTGATCAATGAATTCAAAAAATTGCAAATATTACCATATGTAGACAATGTGTACATATAAATCAATAATGCATGATGACTGTCAGTTTTAAGTCTCAAGCATTAGTTTTTATGCCCACACTCTCAATATCTACAGATGCTTGATCTCTTAGCACTTTTCACCTATAAATATAGCAAATTTTAAACCATCATATATGATAAAATATAGTTGAAGAACATGCAAAATTTATGAGTAAAAGTACTCCATATCAAAGATAGAGCATATGTAAATGTAAAAGTGGACACTGAGTGGCAACAACCTGTTTTATGCTTGGACAAAAATCTTCTGAAGATTGCATTCTAGCATGAAACTGACTATTATATATATATATATATATATATATATATATATGTGTGTGTGTGTGTGTGTGTTAATACTACAGATACATGTGTAATTTACATTCTATTATCTATTGTCGTATCTAGTTTTTATATATATATATATATATGTATGTATACTTATTTTCATGTACAGAAGCATTACTTAACTGTAATTGTGCATATCAATCCTTGTTGTTATGTCCCCGACTTCAAAGTTTCATGGAAACATCCACTTCTCAAGGGTCTGTTGTTTAAATAAACATATTTCTGATTTTGCACCTTTTTTAATTCCATTGTGTACATGGCACATTCATGAGTTTTATGTTTTGTACACATGCACATTCATGATTTTTACGTTTATGTGTTCCTTCATAAATGTAATAATTTTCCAATTGTAAAGTTTTCTTCCAATCATAATTTTTTTATGATGTGTATTGAAGTTGTTATATTATGTTATATCAGTATTTAAATTATAATATTTTATGTTGTAAATGTTATATAATGCTATATTAATATTTAAGTTACAAAGTAAATATTTGTAAAATGTCGGCATTGATCCATTATCTCATTCTTCTTATTTAATAATTTAATTTGGTTATTAAAAGGTATTATTGATAATTTTTCTTCAAACACAGTATACAATTCCTGTTGTTAATATCATATGGAGGTACTTTTTTTTTAATCATCCATTTAATTTTAGTAGGTATATTATTTTTTTTTGGACTCTATATATTTTGATAATGTTGTATTATTTGCATTTCTGTCTATTTTAAATGATATCTTATGATTATTAAATCTTCCTTTAAAAGTTGTTTCACTGGCTCCTATATAGATCTTTTCTTCTGTGTTAATATTATTTGATATAGTTGCTTCATATATTATTAGTTAAACATTTATTATTAAGTAATTACAATTATTCTTGCTATTTTTGCTATTATTTTTGTTAATTTCTTCATGTTATTCATAAAACTATAATTGATTTTGATAGTTTACTATTTTACAGAAGTGTTTTTCAATTAATTTCAAGAATATTTTTCCTATTTTTGTTTTTATTATATTATTATGAGGTGAGTTAATGCAAATTATGTTTCCTTTTCTTTTGTTTTTCTGTGTATTGTTTTCACTTATGTATTCTAATTTATTCAAAGAGCCAATTTTTCTTAACTTAGATTCATATTTTTTATTTTTCATTAAATATTTTTATACTACTAGAATTAGTTGCAATTCTTTTATTCATAGATATTGGTATATGTATTGAATTTTGTTTATATGTAAGGGATTATTATTTGCTTTCCTATATAGTTTGTATGTATTATTATTTAAGTTAAATGTTATGTCTACAAAATTTACTATTTTTAGGCTAGATTTTATGTTTATTTTAAATTTATATATAGAGAGAGAAGAGATAGAGAAAGGGAGTGGGGAGAGAGATACATGGATAAATTGCGACAATAATCACAACAGACTCATAAAAACTTATTAAAAAAACACTCTTCCTTGTCCGGCATATTAAATGTTATATATATATATATATATATATATATATATATATATATATATATATACCATCTATCAGTCAATTACTGCATATGTTGTAATGTATATACTCTCACATGCACACATATATTGATAATTAGAGGAAGATAATGTTAAAGTATGAATAGCTATATATAAAAAATGCATCCCCAGCCATTGATGTGGCAACATCATCTACATTACACATTCTTTTCTCTTTTGAATTTGAATCCTTCCAATAAAAACATTTTGTGACTGTCAAGTAATTAAGGCCATTTTAATGAAACCATCTTGCATTGAAATGATTTCTAACAAAAGGTACATTTATAAATGAACAAACAATAAACGCGTAATGAAATCGATTTTTAAAAAGATCAATCCTAAGTAACCAGAATCATTTGTCAAAATCAGAAAAAAATGTCCACTTGATAAATAGGAATCTCAAAATAAAACAAAACACAAGATATTAATGGAGATATATATACAAATTATCAAAGGTAAGCTTTAAATATGTAGATAGTGTACTAACACACAAAGTGGAATTTGTGAACTGAGTTCAAATTCCAGCTGAGCTTATTAAATTCACTTTCACACAGGTGTGCATGGAAAGGCATGAATCCATTTTTCTGTCTCTATTTTATGAGTTAAATAGCAAAGTAGACTGGGTTTGCTAGCCTTGGATGGCAACCAGTCTAAGAGAAATCCTAACTATGGAGATGCCAATGGGAAACAACTTCACTACATTACCAAAGAAGGTATGACAAGATATAGATAAAGAGAAAAGAGTCTGTGGAGAGTCACTACTGTCTATATCTTGAAAAAAAACATGACATTAAAAAAAGGTTCAAATGACTACAAGCAAATCCAAAAGCCCCAAAATTGAAACTTTCATACAGAATTTTACTCATTTATAAAAATCTTAAAATTACACAAACACCACATCTGTCTTTTTTGTGTAAAGTATAAAATTTTTATCTAAGTTCTTGTGTCATACTAAAAAGTTAGTAGGGATAGTAAGTTATAATAGGAAAAAAAATTACAAAGAAGACTCTAGAACTGTGCAAAACTTTCAAGGGAAACACTGCATAATTATGAAAAAGGTATAAATACAAAGTTTGCACAAAAAATTTCATTTTATGTAACGCTTAAGGCAAGAAGATTAAAATTTAAAATAAAAAAATTTGAATCAGAGAAATGGAAAAAAATTACACTTTGGGAAAAGACGAGAATTTTGAAAAAGACAAAAAGTAAAAACAATTCAAGAAGGTACTAAAAAACAAAATCTTTTGAGAAAAAACAAAAACACCTACTTTTACTTGCCCCACAAGTGTCTCTGGGACATACAGTAATTTTTGAAAAGTCCCTTTTAAAATCACCCTGTTCATGCTTGGGAAATTTTCTTAGAATTCTTTTCATTTTTTGTTTTCCAACAATAAGATAATTTTCACTTGAATTTCAATATTCTTTAGTTTCTCTGCAGCTGGCTGGTAACTGGTGCCTTCTTGATGCTCTATTCTTGATGTCAAATGCCTTCTACTCTTTCATGTTGATTTGCCTTGTCCCCTTGCTGTCAGTAATTCTTCTCCTAGCATCTACTGAGCTGAGATCTTATATATTTGGAAAATTAGGCTCACAAAGTCCCCATTCTGGTTGTTACTTGAGCTTGAGACCGTGTCTCTCATTAGTCAGTATATACGAAAAAAAATTCCATAACTAGAAATGGATCCTTCACAAATTTTGGCAGGTTTTAACTGCTGAGCCAAAAAAGATATACAAGTGTAACAATTTTTTCCACAAACTGTCTGGCCTTCATAAAAATACACTTCCCTCAAAAGAACATCTACTAAAAAAAAACAACTGACATGATTAAACATTTATTCAAGGCTAACATTTTAGAAGTAGTAAAAATAAAATTTTTATACTTTGATTTTTTATATTTTTCTCTGTATTTTTGTGAATAATTTACACATTTATATTTCAATATCTTTTATGTGTAGTATACAAAGCAGCCAGTGAATATTTGCAATATGTCTCCATAGGTTGAATCAAAGGAAAAAAGTGGTCATCTGTTGAGGCTTAACTTAGCAACTGAAATAGATTGTTATGCAACCAAATGGAATTTTAATATATAACTGATCAGGGAGAATCAGACATAATTTTCAGATATTTTTTGTAAAGAAAATCCATCTTTTTTTAATATTCATTCATTCATAATGCTTATAAATATACTAATACAGTAATCATTCATCCATTTTAATTTTGGCAATAAAAAATTCATTTTACTGTTTCAGTAGATAGTTTTTAATTCTATTCTATATGGTTTCCAGTGAAAAAGTGGTAATTTCAGAAAGAAATTTATTTAGCTATCATGATTCATGCACAAACTGAACAATAATCATAGATGTTTGCCTGAATGCTCAACACAAAGTTGTAAGCTTAGTAACCATGAGGCAGTAGCTTTGAGGATAGTGTTAAATGGATTTCATTTCAAATTTTGATTAAGTTCCACTTCAATGAATCAATACTGACGATGTCATGATTCTGGTTTTGAAAGTGAGTCAGGAGTAGACTCCAGATACCGTAATCCAGAAACTTTCAGATCTGGGATTTTAGAGCGCCATTGAAATGGACCAATTAGAGCTGGTGTATTTTCTAAGAATAAATTTGCAGCTTTTTTATTGGTCACCCTGTAGATTGTTGATATATATTCAAAATCAAATCCTGTTTATAATGAATAGACAACTGACCTATAAGATTCTGACAAGCAAAATTAATTTTTAATCTCATTTATTTTTCATCTTATTTTTGTTGCTTTTTAACTTTAAATTTTGTTGCTTGTTAAGAAAAATACTTGAATTTTAATGTCTGCTCCCTCTGAAATGTTTTTTCAGTGTCTTTCACTCTCAGTAACTCCTTGGATCTTATTTATTGCCTTGTTTGGGTTGAAAGGAGTTTTAAAAAAAAGCAGAATGAACTGAAAATAAAGAAATAACCACTAATAAATTTATCTGATATAGATTACATTTTACAGTTTTAGCCAAAGAAACACCTTAAATGGACAAAATCCTTCTTCTATATACCATGTCACTTCAAGACGTTGGCAATGATAGCTCTCCAAAATTTCCTTTGTAGCTCTTAGTCAATTTTGTCTTTGTGTCATCTCTCCAAAACCTTGTTCTGCCATCCATTTACACAATCTCATGATGTTGGTTATGCATTGTTTTTCTCTTCAATATCAAATGTCAGTAGCAAATTTTCCAAGCCCTCTTTCCTCATTATGTGCTCTAGAAATTTCAACTGCCTCTTTCTGATCCCACATATGTAACCTTTTCACTTCCATTTTCTATAAAACTTTGTCATTGCTCACATGATATTCTCAGCATCCTTCTGTAGAAACACATTTCTGTTGCTTGAAGTATCTCCTCCTGTGAGGAGACTGTCCAGAATTTTCTGCCATATAGGAAGGCTGACATTAAATGACAGTTCAGTACTCTTTTCTTTGTTTCTAATGAAATTTTCCTGTTACTTAATACTTTGCTTAGCTTTTGGAAAGCATCTTTTGCTATCCGAATATGCCTTCAGATTTTGTTGCGACACTGTCTGTCCTCTGTTAAAACACTTTCCAATTCATAAGCAACATTCTCCCCAGAAGCAGTAGTAGATTAATAATCTTCATATTTAAAATTTCTTAGATAAAGAATTTCCTCAGAAACTTTGACAACTTTAGGGTATTAAGTCAGAAACATATAAAGGTACAAAGTGGTGCGTATTAAGCTGAACTTTCAACTTATGAAAGTTGAATTTAGCTGAGCTGGCACTATTTTAAGAGTTTTGGGATATATATGTGTTATATACCGTACCTATGAACACTAATGGGTATGTCCCAATCCTCATAAATATGTTGGACACTATTGTAAGTGGGGGTAATATGCTGTCTAAGTAGTCCACCCCTAGCGGTAGGTTACCTACTTCACGCCGCTGGCGAGTATTGTATTTTGTTGATGTTATAATGATTAGCATTTCATTTCCAACCTCCGTTTTGGTTATTCCTCATTCAGTAACCTTTTCTAGGTTACAATATGTGACAAGAACATTTTTCTCCAAGTAACTTTTTTGAAATGTACTTTTTTGTAAACTTTTTTTTAAAGTGTTTCAAATTATAAGATCTGTAAGAAAATGTGAAAGAAATCTTTATTTTTACTAACTTGTAATGTCTCTCTAATAATAAATTACCTAAAAAAATGCATTCTGGTTTGAATAATAATGCAAACTTGTCCCAATATCTTGACAAATACATCACAGGCCTAATTGAACAATTTAATCATCTTATATGCATATAAGAATTAATGGATTTATTTTTAATCCAACATTTTTATGATAAATTTCAACTGAAAGTGGCATTGACTGCTCAGTCAAATATTACTTGTAGGGAAACAGCTAATATTACCATTACCAGTGCTATTGTTTTCATCTCTTTACTCTTCAAAATCAATAGACACAAGAAAACTATGACCTCCTCAATAATATATCAGAAGGTACATAAGAAATGTTTTGAAGATATTCTTGATTAGGCTCAGAATTTTCAGCACTCCCTTTTATGTATCTAAGATGAAGCCATGTTCAGGAAGATAAATTCCTTTCCTGTGCTTCGATTTATGTGAGTTTTATGGCTGAAATTACTACTGTTAATATTCATACTGTATTTAGTCTGACATCAGGTGTTTTATACTCTAACATCAGCTGGCAAAGAGACAATATTATGTCCAGGAAATTGTTTTTCTTTTTAGCCTAGGGAAGTTCACTGTAGGATAATCTTTCTCTTAAGCTGGACAAGAGAAGAATATTATCAATTAACTGAAAATGGTTTTCTCAAAGAATTTACAAGGGTCAAAACTGCAAATACAAAAACAAAAATATGATTTTGTAAGCATATAAGCCAGCTTGCAGTTTAACTTGTTAATTCAAAGATAATTTAAGGATTTCTTCCAAGTGTTTAATTGAACAATTGAATCATCATAACTGAACTATTGTTACTACTTTATCAATGAGTAATTGTAATTAGGTTGAATATAATCGCTTATTGAAGGCGGATTTAGCATAATAGGCGAGGTCATCTTATTTAAATTACAGGTTGTTATTCTTTGGTTTTGTTTGAATCTATTCTTCAGCACTCTAATTATTAGCACTGTAAATGTGCTTATCAATTACATTTAGTTAACTGTCTGATTCAAATCCTTGTCTTCCTCTAGAATCATGTCCCCTGTAAACTGTAATCATCCAAATTTTTTGCTCAATTTGTGGTGAAATATCAAAATATATAAGCTTTCTTCTCTGGAGTAAAACTATCTTGACCCTAAAATAAAAAAATCATGTGCTGAAGCTTACTTACAGATGTTATTAATATATTGATCTGTTTTACAGTGATTATTGAAGTGCTTGTAGTTGGATTAGGTAGTAGTAACACCATATGGAAATATACACTTTCCTTTTCACAAAGAGAGTGACAAAGGAAACTCTCTCTCTCTTCTCTATTACACATACTTCCTTTCCTTTCCTTCTATTGTTCCTATCCTCGGTAACTGACAGAACCTGGACATAGCTTATGTGGGTCAGTGAATGTCATGAAAAAAGAAATCAACTGACGACAACATGTCCCGCTAAAAATCAAATGGAAAACATAGATGTGTCAAGCTAAATAAAAAGAAAAAATCTACATGCACACCAGGAGAAGTGGGAAATTGGTTTGAAGTAGCAGTTTAAGACGCAAGGGTTGGAGTTTGACTGGACGTGCAATTCCAGAAGAAAGAGAAGAAGAAAGGATGAATTCAACTAATGAATTTCTGTCAACCAAAAACACAATGACCCTGTATGAACTCTTAAGATAGTCACCCACTTAAACAACTATAATCACATTTAGTCAATAATAAAAATGGTACTATAGACAATAAACTTGACCTTTACTTGGCCTGACCTTTATCTCTGTATACCATAAGCTAAAAGATATTTTGGATTGTAAGAATAATCCTTTTTTTGCAAGTGAATATTGCATTAACAATTTTTGCAAATAACAATGATTGTACAAGTCTTATCATTTTACTTATAGCGGTAGTGGGGGGAATGGATGCATACTGTCCCCAAAGGTATTTACGCAAAAATAACTTGGATGAATCTGTTGAGCCAACATTTTTCACCAGAATGTTTTTAATATTTATTGTAAAGGTTGTAATTGTCCTATTATTTAATTCATTGCTGGGCAGATGAGATAAATTTATACCTTTCCCAAGGGTATTTGCACATAAATGAAGTTAGCAAACCAGACTGGAATTCAATCTCTGGCTCCCTGTTTTCTAATTCAAAGTCACTATTACATTAACAACACACCCAACAGAAAATAACTAAATATATAATAGTGAGCAAATCTTCAATCCTGAAAAGTTTCCTTCAAACATAATCAAATATTGTTTAGGTATACATTTAATATTAATCAATTTTTAAAAGTTAATGACCCAGGTCTTTTGCCAATTTACTCATATAAATACCTTGTTTAAAAAAGGAGATTGATAAAATGATAAAATTATCTTTTTCCTGAATAACACATTTTCTAATTCAATCCTGTACATGAATTTAATGCTACTTTCCTTAAAATTGATATATGCAGTCAATGTCTGAAAGCTGTCAGTGATAGATACTTTCTTCATAGGAATCGAAAATCATACAAGTTTTCTTTTCTTTTGTCAAAGATTCTTCACGTTCATGCAAGATGGCAACTTAATTATTCATTTTAAAAGTTTTGATAGATGAATTTGTTTTTATTAGAAGAGTTTTAATTTTAACATCATAAGAACTATTTTCATCTTCTTACATTAACTTTTTTCTATTTATTTTCTTGAAAGAGAGTTTTTTCATTAAAAAAGCAGTCTCTGAAGTTTTGTAAATTGTCTGACAATTACATCTTATTGTTAAAAGCTAATGTCATTGAATACAATTGTAAAATTATTTTGCTTTTAAGTGTTGATCTCCAATGAAGCACTTTTCCAATCCTTCTTGTCATTGATTCACTTATTTGTTTATTTATGTTCATATATATTCTTCATAAATTTGTGCAATGTCAGGAGATCAGATTTACCATTCCAAACAAAAGATCTACTTGAACATTTATTATTGTTTTATCAGAGCTTTCAAATGATTTCTTAAAGTGCTTTCTTTTAGAAAGAAATTTTTATTCAACCAAAAATATAATTCTATTGATTGTTATTAATTTGTATAAGATCCTTAACAAAGAAAACAAATTATATATATATATATATATATATATATATATATATATATATATATATATCTGTGTGTGTATACTTGTCTGAGTGTTGCTCTTTCTCTATGTCGGTGCACATATATATATATATATATATATATATATATATATATGTATATGTATGTATGTATATAAGATATTGCACATTACGTGCTGGTTTTAATAAAATAAAATAATGCCTGATGTAATATAACAGAGCCCATGAAAAATATAATAAATAAATATACATATTATTCCTCACCAGTAACATGACTGAGTTTCATACACAATGTATTCATCTTCAGGTGCTGAGTAAGGATTGATTGTTATGTAATTTCAATTTTAATAAAATATCATGTTAATGCACTGGATTGACTCCACCAGAAATTTAGAAACGGCATGTTGTACTGCTTGGCACTCAGACTGAAAACCCCAATACAAACATTTCAGAGTGTTTGGGTGTCAATCTGAGTATAGTGCAGATGATTCGGAAAGAATTGGATAAGTCTAATGGTGAATACAAAGATGTTTGGAGTGATCACTACTGATGGCAATGATATGCCTCTGTTCATTTTCCCACAGGGCCTCAGTCTCAACATGGCAGCCTACATCAAGTGCCTTGAGGAGTTAGGGCTGCCATGAGTCAAGAGAGTGGCTGCTGGAAGACCCAATATCTAGCAACAGGACTCTGCATCATGCCACACAAGCAGGAAAATCTAGTCATAGCTGTCCAACAATTTTTGCAACTACATCACCCCTTACATCTGGTCACCTAACACCCCAAACTGCAATCCCCTTGATTATTATGTGTGGGGCACAGTTGAGTAAGAGACTATCAAAACTACTTGTAACACCAAAGATGAACTGAAGGCAAGAATTATAACAACATCCATCAACTTAAACAAGGAGACGGTCCAAAAGAAAGATAGGAAATTCTGAAGTTGTCTGGAGGCTGTGGTTGAAGACAATTGCAATTTTATTAAATAAATTCACTCTTTAGTATTTCAAGATATATTTGTGTAGTTTTAAAAATATATCTGTTAAAACGGGATCTCAGTGTTATTTTCATTTTTGTTTAATTTAACCATCGAACACTGTAGTTACAAACAAGATTAGTCTTTGCAGCTCCCATTTCTTACGTGAATGTAAGTAGGGATATAAAAGGCACTTACCTCCCTTTTGTGGAGATAAGCCACATAGGTAACATGATAGATGCTTCGTGATATCACTACATACAGCAGACAAAATGTAAGATAGCTTTCTTTTACTGTCATCATAATCAGCTTTGATCCAAATCTTGACCTTTTGCATAGTGTGGATGAGTACTTCAGCTGGTATGTAAGGTTTCTTTTTAGTGTTATTGAAATGCATCTAAGTTTTACATGTTAGACTTAGAAACCAATATGATACATGAGAAGATTAGCAAATCCTTGCTGATACTGATTGTTCCTTGGCAGCAAAAGAGATTCTAATTACAAGAAGGAGGCTTGTCTCACGTACAAGTTGGAATGAGCTTAGCCCTGGCTGAAGCTGTTTCAATTTCTCTTCAGAAGTTTTTCGTCTGCGTTTCCTGGAAAACCTTTCTCAGTCTGAACATATTTGTTTTTGATAATCTACCTGGACTATTGTAAGATTATAAAAATGCAATGCAAAATTTCCACAGGTATTATGAATTAGAAACTTAATGAAAAATTAATTGATTGGTTTGATCTAACTATTGTTATTCATGCAACTGCCTTGTGTATTTGCTTTCCTCACTGGAAAATAAACATATTTTATTCTGTTCAATTTATTTTCTAGCTATAGAAAAAAAAAACAAAAGACGAAATCCTAGAAACAAAAAAAAACAATGCATGAGGAAATTACATAAAAAATTTACAACATTCAACAACAGTTAAAAAATCTGTCTTTTGAAATTCATGGTCATTCAAATGTTTTATGAATAGTTACTGATTACATACAATAACATCATTTTTTTCTATTCAAATGAACCATGTCAACACTTCAAATTTATTTGGAGATGTGTTGTCATGTGACACGCAGTTTAGACAAAATTTCCAGAAACAGCACTTGAGGTCACTAAAAACAGAAAGAAAAAAAGCACTGACTTCTTGTCATCTTAAATATTTGTGCTTGTCTCAGTAAAACCAAATTTAGCAAAATACAATATAAAAATGATTAACTGTAATCTAGAACCAGAAAATTTGTCCTGTGTATGAAGAACTTATCAGGTGATAATTACTGCTCTGGGAAAAGGCTGAGAAAAAAATGGACTGTAAGAGACAGTGAGGAAAGCCATCATATACAAAAAAATAAATGCAGAGTAAAAGTTTTGAAAGTGGGAAAAACTTATTAGAGCAGAGAAAGAATGTATCAAGTTACTGCAAATATGTATGTATGTGTGTGTGTGTGTGTGTGTGTGTGTGCATGTAAAGTTTAAAATATGTGATATTTACCAGTATAATAGTGTTTATTGATACAGATAGTGTGACCATAAGAATCCGCACTGTATAGTGAGAGTCAGTTTCAGAGTTCAACTAATCTTCAGACATGGACAAAACATTCAACATCCAGTGTTGATTCATATGTCCAAACTATGCACACACACAGATTATTTATGTACTGAGCCCTCTTTTAAATTAAATGTTACATACAGTGGAATCATACTCCATTTGTTCTCATTTTACCTATATATATATATATAGTGTGGACATGTGAATTAAAACTGAATGCTTTTCAAAGCTAAAAAAATTAATTTTCTGTTGAAAGATATTTTATGAATTAGTTGGTTAATTCCAAATCTTAAGTGATTAATTCATAAAATATTTTCAAAAGACATTATTCCTGAATAATCATTATAAAATTGATTGTGTTAGTAAAACAGCTTAATAAATATGTAAATTGATAATAAATAGGAGAACATTAATATCATTAATTTGTTTACTCAATTAGAAATAATAACATTCAAGATCTATCAAAAAAATAAATATGATGTTAAATTAGGTGATTACAGCAGTTAAAATTGAGCCAGTCTTATACCTATTGCATGTTGAAATACTCATCATCACTTTAGAAGCCGCTTATGAATTTATTTTATAAACTAAATATTCATTCATTTTTGTCCTCATGAAAAAAACCAAAGAGCATTCTGAGAAATTGAAAAAAGAAACTGATTGTGGCTTAAGAAAGCCAATCTAGGAAAGATTATGCAAAAATTTCCAAATGATTTCTCATCCCTGTTATCGGTATCGTTCATAAATGTAAAGAAATTGATAGTATATCAATGCTTGCAAGATCGGATCATTCAATGAAGATGTGTGATTACTAAAATCACAAGTTTCTGTCAATGTGAATTCAAGCATAAAGAATATTCCAGATAGATCTGAAGAACACTGAAATTGATTCACACATCTCAACAATTTGGAGAACATTGAATTGACAAGTATTTCACAGACAGATTGCACAGAAAAAAAGCTACTACTGAAGATAGCATAAAAAGGCTCATTTTGCATTTGCTGCTTGCAATGTTATATTTGGAGAAACAAAATCACAATGCAAGAAATAGCATTCCAACAGAGAAACATGATGGTGAACATATCCTTTTATGGGGTTGTTTTAGTGCAGCAGGTATTGGAAAATTTTACCAGGATTGAAGGTCAAATGGTTTTGCTAAAATATCAGTTCATTCTTTTGAAAAATCTTTTCTGATCTAGCTTAGATTTATAAGGAGTTGTCAAGTAAAGAGTACACCCCCATTGACTCTGTGAACTTGTCCAATACTCTAAAGAGTTCCATGGTATGAGATTGCAAGTAGTCGTATCGAAGTCACCCTTCATAATAACTCTACAGGCATTACAGCAATATTCTAAGCATTATGTATAGAGAATACTTAACGAATTACATTATGCCAAGTACAAGTGTGTATTATAACAATAAGGAAGTTATAATAGAAGGGAATTCATCTTCCTACAAGACAATCAATTGATGCCGACTTTGAAAACATCCTCAGAATGTTTTAAGAATTAAGTTAATTGAATAGCCTTCTCAGTCTCCTGAGCTAAATGCAAGTGGACATTTGTGTCATGAATTGAAAATTGTTCTTCTTAAATAGAAGTGATTGATTCTGAACAATTTGGAAGAATTCTGCACAGAAGAATGGTAAAAAATATCAGTTGAAAGATGCAGAAACTTTATCAAAGGTTATAGAAAATACCTCTTAGCAGAATTCAGTGTCAAAGGCACCTCAGAATAAAGACAAAAGTAATTATAATAAAGTCTTGGTAATTATTGAATAAAATAATTAATAAAGAAAATTATTGTTCCCAAACTGTTTTATATATTTTCTATTTCTGTTAGATTTCATCCAATTTTTTCTCATTACATTTCTACCTATAACTTAAAAGTTAAATTGTTTATATCTTTTATATGCCTCAATGTATGGATGTTATGACAAACTTAGTATAGGAGATAAGGAACTTAAATATACAATAGACTATGCAATAAGTAGTTTTGTCTAACACTGCAAATTGCTAGCAAACCAAAACAACATAAGAACACAAGACACTACCCTTTCTTTGACATTCAAAGCAATCATACCTGTCTGTTACAATAACAATGAAGTATCTAATTACTAAAATTGGGAGACCAGTTTGCTAATACATTGTTTTTTTTTTTATTTCCTTTGTTTTATGTTAGTTTTATTGAGATGTTGTTTTTACTATTAATAATCTATAAAGAAAAAATTCTTTCTTCATGATCATTATTTCCCATCCAAAATCTATAAAATATTGTGCCCAATGATTAAAATTGCTTTTGCATCAGTGTAATATGTTTATACTACAAGGAAAGGTATTGAATTTAAAGAGTGTGTGTTGCTGTCTTGTGGGTGTGTGCATGTTCATATATAAACAATTAATGTAGAAGCAACCAAAACTTGGTTTTCTACTATGGACTATCTATTCATTTTTTTGCTTCTAGAAACTGTAGGAAAACAAAGTCCTCAATGTCTCTTGGCTATGTCTATTTTCCTTCTCTGGTCCAGAAGTAATGATATGAATGACTATAATGCTATAGCTCAAGTCAGCTTTGCACTGAGTTGGAACGAACTTCAGTCAAGTTGTGCTTACTTTATCAGTAGAGAGATTCTGCAAAAACATCCCAATGCTATGCATTGAGAAGTGGGAAGAGAGTTTCTTTTTCTGGTCCAGAAGCAAATTAGAGAAAGTCATGATAACAATGGTTATATTGTCAAACTCAAGTCAGTTGGAACGACAAAAGTACATGCTGTATTTACTCCATTTCTCAGTCATGATATCTTCATCTGTGTCCTGCTACATCTTGGCATACGAGGAAAGAAATGTTTATCTTTTAATAGAACTTAAACGGCACCACCTAATGGGAATTTGATAAAGCCAAGTGGGGTAATATAATTTTCGGTTTCTTTATTATTAGCATGATGGGAAAACATTTTGTTTTTTCTTTTATTCATTATTTTAGCTATTGGTTTTATTTCATTTTCACCACAAGGGTTGTTGTGCTTCAGCATGATATGTTTATGGTATAAGAACTTTTAACTATATTGGTTCAGATCAGAATAGTTAATTCCTTTCTCTATTATTTATCTTACAAATATTTTTAACAACAAAAATAATAAAAAATGTTCTTCCTGGCAAGCTGAAGTCCACCTTAAACAAATTCGTGTGATTGGCACTTTCTTCTATTCTGATTTTCTTTCACCTCCAAAAAATTCTTGCAAAGCCAAATGGTCATAGGGAATGGATGACAGGAGCAGATTTTAGTGAAACTGGAAGCTTCTAGTACAGAACCTGCATGTTTGTGATGGATTTAGTTATTAATGCCACCATTATAAAAGGCGTGAGCAGCAAAGAAGAAATTAAATTCATAGATATTTTTTTAAAGTATTTCACCCCAAGCAAGGCAGGAGTGCCACTAGCATGCAAACGGTTACAGAGAGTGGGAGCAAGAGTAAAGAGGCGTGATAGAGGAAAGGATGAAGAGAAGGACAGGGAATCATATCAAGGCATTTGAAGATGTCGACTGACATTGTACTTGAATAATTGAAGATTATAGCTATCAGGGAAGCAGGTAAGAAGAAGGGAGTTCCACAGATCAGAAGTGCGAGACATGAAGCTATTGGAGTAGAAGAGATGGCTACATTTAACATTTTCGACAGTGAAAGGGTGGGACTGAGATGCCACCTAGTAGAACATTGAAATTCATGCAGTTTGGGAACTAGTGAAAGTAGCTCGTCGGAGCAGTTACCATGAAAGTACTTGTAGAAAAGACAGAGAGAAGTGAAAGCATGTCTGGGAGAAAGTGACTGCAGACGAGATGCCAGATCAGAACCTATCACATTGCATATCCATCTATGGATTATGTCATGGACCTTAAGATGAACAGCGGGAGCTCCAGACCATATATGGCAGCTGTATTCCATGCAAGAGTGAATGGTTGATTTATAGATTGGAAGGATGGACTCAGGCGAGGAGATAAAGCTGCCACCAACAATTTATGTCAATACATTACTACTATATGTGTATTTATTATCCTCATTTTCCACCCACTTTCTTTTAGTCAATATGCGCAATATTGTAATATTATGCACAATATTGTAATATTATGCATAATATTGTAATTCTATGATTGAGCTCTTGTCAGAGGAACAAAACTGGTCAGCTGTTGATGATATGTTAATGTAATTTTCTTTCTTTTTGGTATTACCATTTATTGTGGATGCATTTTCTTTTGTTCAATTTCCCTTCTCTTTTTTAATGTGTCTGTTTTTATTTTATCAACTCAATTCCCATACAATTAATTAAATATACACTGATTAAAGTGAGAAAAATTAAACACTAAATCGAATATCTGAACAGTTTTAGTCATAGTTTCAACAAAAACTTAAAAAGATGGGGAAACATAATTTTGTAGCAATGTCTAAACGAGTAGTGACAAATCACACATTGTAATTAAAATTTGCATCCTCTTGTTTTTAATTATTACTAAATGAAACAATTTTGCTTTTTGGAAATTCTTTTCTGATGTCATTAATTTGATTTTGTGCAAGCTTCAACCTTGAGCAATGACAATAATGGTCAAGTAGTTGTTAATCTGAAAAAAAATTTTCCTTCATTTATTAAAACCATTCAGGTAAAGGATTCTTGAAAATTAGTAATGTCAACTAATTTGAGCGGGATAGAAAAAAAGGTGAAAGCAGATCAAAACTGCTAAGATGTCAGCATAAAATAATTCAACCAGAAAAAAATTGAAGAAATTATTTGATGATGCATGTTAATTATCAAATTATGATGAGAAAAAAAGATATTTTTAGTAGGTTAGCTTTAAAACAAAACAAAGAAAAACAGTTTCTGTATGCTACAGTATCTGTCATCCTTTCTTTATTGTTCTTGCCAGCATCTTTGTGACAAGGACTATCAATACCAAAATGTTATTTCAATTCAAGAATACAATTATTGCCAAATTAGACAATTTCAGTTCTATGCAAGAATTTTTTTTATATCAAAGAGGGTCTTAAATCTTTTAATAATTAATGAATACTGTCACTGCTGGTAACTTCCAGTTCCAACTTTGTCATTTTCAGAACTTTTTGATGACTCTTCTGTCAGATGTCATTCTTTGAATTTTTTGTCTGACATGTACTCCGAGATATTTTTCTTTTATCTTCTGAACTTTATTCTGTATTTTTTCATCCTTCAGGGAAAATTGTACTACTTGGTGCACAAGATTTTTTTTCTATTACTCAGCACTTCCCTCACTGATCATTGTGTAATTTTATCAATGTTTTAATCAAAACATGAATGGAAGACTGTCAAATGGAAATAGTATTTTTTTTATCAGTTTTCTTCTTTGCTTTGCCATGTTCCTTCAGGACATGGGCAATGATGGCTCTCTACAGCATCCTTTGTTGCTCTCAGCAATGCTTGACTCTTTACCATCTCTCTTTCTCTCTGCCCTGTATGTGCTATTGTGGCAATAGAGGAATAAATAAAAAATAATAATAATAAATCCAAAATGTCATCAACTCTAAGAACAGATGGATACTAAAAATCACCAAACAAACAAAACCAGAGTTTGGCTATCCCGTCAGAAAGCTTTCACAAACAGAATGTAAGAAAAGAAATAAACAAATAATAATAATGAGATAAAAATTACCCCTTTTCTTTAAAATAGTTCATGTAACCAATCAGAAAACTTTCATAACTAGGATATAGGCCATGATTCAAGGAGAAGCAGAGTCCATTTTGTGGCGTGTATCTATAAATGTGTATATAAACAGATGGAAAATCAACTAAAATCAGAATCAATAAATAATTTTTGTATATTCTCTGGTACTGTGGTCATTTTAAGATACCCAGAGATAAATGTGACTTTTGATGGCTAAAACATCATGCTATATTTAAAAACATATACCTTCTTTCACCAACCTTGTTATGAAGGAAACCCATTATAATTGGGTACATACATATTTATATATATTTACTTTCTCCTGGATATTCTCTCTTTCTCATGCATCAGGAATTTTAAATTTTAAATCTTGAAACATCAACCATCACCTTGTCCTTTTGCATTATTATAGTGTGTTATATAAAGATTTATTTTATATTTATCAACAGTGTGCATTTTTTTTAATCATTCCACAATGCTAATATACACCCAAATACTGAAATATGGTGGGAGCAGATGTCAAAAGAGAAAACACATCCATAACTTATAACTTCCTAACCACCATACCATCCATTCACATACACTCATTAGTTTACTCAATGTTTCCCTCTTGGCTTCAGTATGTCCTTTGAGTGTTAAATTCTTCAAATCCTCTTTCCTCATTATGTGACCCAAAAATTTCAGCTGTTGTTTTCCGATTAATGCATAAGTGTCCTTTTAATTTTCATTTTATAAAAAGCTTACTTATCATTCACATCTTTGGGACTATAGTATTTTAGCATCCATATGTAGAACAACATCTGTGTTGCTTCAAGTCTCTTCTTCATCTGTGAGGAAAATGTCCTGCATCTGCTGCCATGTAGGAGGATTGGTATGACATAACAGTCCAACCAACTTTTCATTCATATCTTCTAAAACTGAAATCTGCTGGGCATTTTTACTAAAATAACATAGCTTTGGAAATTCAATCATATAACAAAGAAAAAGGGTTGAGATTTGATTAAATATGATAAAAACAACATCTATCTATCTATATTTCTCAGATGAAGTGCTGTAACTTTTTACACTATTTACATTGCTTATCTTTGTCAGATTCATGGTGTTTTGGCCACTGTACACTCTGGTATTCTTCAGGTGATATACATTGGAATTTCAAACCAAACCCTTTATTGAGTCCATGGGGGTAGATTGTTCTAGTTCCACATGCCATGCCTTTTCTGGATATCTCAGTTTCAGTTGATTCCCTTTAGTATCTCAACATTCCAATTTCATTGGACCATGTGTCCTCAGGGATAAAAGCATTGGTTTTGACTTAAAAGTGACTTGACCCAAACATTTGTGAGTTCAATAGCTGGCCATATCAGAGGTGAACAAAAATTATAACAAATCTCACTGGTTGAACCAGCAGATGAAGAGGGCTATGCATAACAGAGAGAAGCTGCCATTCAAAATTATAACAGAGTCAGTGGCAGTCTGTTACAGATTCGTAACTGTTTCATCCTGCAGAGGAAAAGGTCATAAAATCAAGTGTCTAGGTCACTTCCTGGCAAGTTGAGGTCCACCTTAAACGGATTTATGCCACTGGCACATTTACAGTGATTTTCTTTCACTTCCAACACTTTTATCCCTGAGGAAACGTGGCCAAGTGGATAAAAGTGTTGGTTGAGACTTCAAAGTGACTTGACCCAAAGAGCTGTGCATTCAATACCTGGCCATTACAGAGTTGAAAAGAAAAAACTTGGAGAGTTGAGTTACTAAAGGGAATTAACTGAAACTGACATATCCAGAAAAGGCATGGCATGTGGAACTAGAACAACTGTCACCCATGGACTTATTAAAGGATCCGGTCTGAAATTCCAAAGTATCTTCCAAAGTATTCGGTCGTTATATGCTCCAGCCTTCCTCAGGAAGGCTGGAGCTTGTAACGGCCAAATCATCATGAATATGACAATAAAGATGAGGATAACAGTTCAAACAATGTAAATAGTGTAAATATATATAAGTAGCACAGATATAATGTTATTGACATGAAAAATGGAGTTAGTGGGTTAAGTTTAAATTTCTGCTGAGACCATTATGCTCACTCTAAACTAATACACTTGAGAAAGGTAGGAATCTATCTCTCTTACTAAGAATGAATAAATAGACTGAGATCTCTAGACTTGGTGGAGTAGATCTTGGAGAAGAACAGCTACAACTGCAGAAGGCAACAACTGTATTATCTTTCCAAAGAGCAATCTAGATAATTTACAGATACCTAAGCAAGAAGAGAATCTTGAATCACTCAAGTTGCAAAATCTATGTTGAAAGAGTTAACAGCAAGTTTATTTTGAATGAGATCATTTCAAGGAAACCAAGACAAGAGAAAAAGTAGTACATGACAGATGAAATCAAGATGATAAAAAAAAAGACAGCAGAATGTTGAGGAATGGTACAGATTCTAGAAGATTAAACAAAAAAATTAGAATCAAATTAATGCAAGCAAAAAATAGAATAACCCAATGAAAACTGCACAGAGATATCAAGAATGAGCACCATAGATGCAGCAAGTCTGAAAGTATTCAGGACAAAAGATGTGCTCATCAACAAGATGCATAACAATAAAAGAAGGAAAAACTCATAATAGAGAAACCAAAGGTATTTCAAACACAGATTGAATACTTTCACGATGATAGCAGGGAAGCTGCAATACATAAAATTTGGACCTACCTGAATTATTAAAGTAAGATCAGCACTGACCAAGATGATCAGGAACAAAAGAGCAGGATCAGATGGGATTGCAATAAATCTATCATTCACCAAATATTGCTGCCATATATGGTCTGGCATTTACCTTGAGCTCCTTGATAAGATCCAAAGAAGAATCAGAAATATTATTCGTCCTGATTTATGGCTCAGCTTCAGTCATTTTCCCATCGCCGTAAGGTTGCCACTCTGTGCCTTTTTTTATAAATACTTTCATGATAATTGTCCGGATAAGCTCTATGCTATGGTACCTAGACTGTATGAATTTAAGTGCAATATTAAACTGACGACAAGATCATCAATTTACAGCTGAGCTAGCTATATATGTAGCTGTAAATTTTATGCTAACAGTTTCTTAACTCACACTTCTCAATTGTGGAACTCCCTCCTGTCTCCATACTTTCCAACCAAATTTAATCTGCAAAAATTTAAATGCAATGTCAATCGCTATCTACTGTCCTCCTGATTGCTTTTTTCTCTTTCTTCTCATTACTAATGTTTCTGCTACTAATTCTTCTACACCGTGTAACCCATTGGGTCTTAGTGGCTTTACTGCCTTGATTGAGTTAATACTGATAAAAAAAAAAAATAACAATTTCAGCATTGATAAGATGATGCAAAATATAAATGTAATAGATGACAGTGTCAACATACTGGAAGACCTCAGTCGATCCATCTTTGTAGTGCTTCTTAAGTAGGCAGATGCAAATTAATGTGATCGCCATTAGACAATCAACTTAATGAGCGCATGAACAAGCTTATCTGGATTTTTAAGAATAGGACAAGATCAGTATGGGAGATACTGGAATGAGAAATGTGATCACAATGAGAGCAGAGTAAGCAATACAAATGAAGAAAGCTGTATACCTATGTTTCATAGATGATTCAAAAGCATTTGATACAGTACAACACAAAGACCTACTTGAAGTGCTAAGAAAACCTCATTTATTTGGAAAAGATAGAATAATCCAGAACATATACTGGGAGAAAACTGTCTGCATATAAATAGAAAATGAATTGAATAAGTATACAAAAATAGAAATTGGAGCAACACAAGTGTTTGTTTTCTTATTAAATTTGTTCATCTTTTACAGCAAACCCATTCTAAGAGAACTAGAAGTCCTACCAAGATTTACTATTGTTGGGGGCAGAATCTTAATCACATCAGATATGATGATGCCATAGGGTTGATGCCTGACACAGAAAGAAAATTGCCGGTACTTCAAGACAAGGTAGTAAAGTGAGTGGTGCAGACTAACCCTTAATAGTAAGAAGAGAATATATAAGTTTGTCAGCAGGATAAACAGATGAGAGCTAATAAGTTGAAATGTCAAAGTCAAGCAAGTAGAGAAATCAAGATATGTGGGAATTTTTTTAAGACATGATCAAAATCTGATACCAAAATTCTATGTTACATTTGAATAGCAAAAGATGCCTTCCAAAAGCTAAACAAAGTATTGAGAAACAGGAAAATTTTGTAAGAAACAAAAAAAAAAGACTTCTGAACTGCCATATAATATCAATTCTCATATATGGCCGTGAATGCTGGAAAATTTCTTCACAAATGAAGAGGAAACTTGAGGCAACAAAATGTGATTCTACAGAAGGATGCTGAGAATACCATGGACCGAACATGTGAGTAACAAGGAAATTTTAAGGAAAATGGAAACAAGAAGCATATTTCTACTTAGAATTAGAAAGAGATAGTTGAAATTTTTACAAAAGATAATGAGGGAAGAGGACTTGGAGAATTTGACACTCACAGGACATACTGAAAGTGAGAGGTGTAAAGAGAAACAATAAGTAACCTACCTAATGAGCATGTGTAAAGATGGATGATGGAACAATGACTGGGAGGGATATTAAAAAAACAATGCTAAAAGCTACAAAAGATAGGAAACTGTGGAGAGCCATAATGACCCACGTCCTGACAAGACATGTCCACATATAAGAAAGAAGAATGTCTAAAAGAATATTTGCTGTCTAAATATTTTGAGTATATAAAAAAACATCCATATATACATATATGTTTGTATAAGTATACTGCTGCTTGGAAAATGTCAATATGATAAATGTGCAGAAATTTAAGGAACCAAATGATAAAATAAGGTGTGTAGTTGAAATCCCTACTACTGACAGATCAAACACAGAAATTTGAGTCCAGGTAAGAAAGTGTTTTTTGACAGATACCAATAAGCTCTTAAGTTTTCTGCTCATGTCAAAAGAAATATAATAAAAAAGTTGTAAATGATGTCCAGAAAGAGAAAGTTACAAAGCAAGAAAATAATTTCAGAAAACAGGAATGACTGAGAAAATCTTTAGCAGTGAATATTACAATAAAACTACAGCATTGTGTAATATATTATATCATAATATAGCTAAATAGTTCAATATAATTTCAATTTGTAGTAAATAAAAGTCTTATTTGATGGGACAATGATTTAAAAATAATGTGCTTGTGCCATTTCGATTGGTGTGTAATAATTCCAAAACTGACCTGTTCTATTTTTGTGTAGATGCAAGAAATAAAAGCTGAAATATTTTTAAAATAAAGTAGTGACCTTAACTGACTTCAGACAGAGAATCCCTAATTGGATTAAACATAAGGAATTGTGAAAAAAATATGTTTAACTGTACTTAGCTAAGATGTATGTAAACATCTTTTTTTTTTTTTTTTTAAGCTTATCGCCCCAAGCAAGGCTGGAAGCTACTAGCATGCAAGGGGTTACAGAAGGTTTGGAGGAAGAGCAGATAGGAGTGGTAAAGGAGAGGATGTGGAGAAAGATAGTGGATCGATCAAGGCAAGGGGGTTACAGAAGATTTGGAGCGAGAGCAGATAGCTGACTTCAGTTGTATTATAAGAGAGTAACACCAATAACCAATAATAAAATGTAAGAATTATTACAACTAGTTTTAACCAGTGAAAACTACACGCTTTTCCTATTTTAAATATTTGATGAATTGTAATTCTTCAGTTAATGATTGAATAAGCTCATGATGAGTTCTACAAGAATAAAATATCTGTCAAAATTCCCCTATTGTATCGTTAAATATGTGAACTTTAACAAAATATTACAATAACAATCATAAATATGAATGCTGGTCGTTATTTTGAGAAGTGGGTACAAATGAAAAGATTTGAAATTTACAAGTTTTCCTTTTCAATGAAACAGACATTAAACATGTTGATCTTCTCTTTGTTTCATTTCCTTACTGAAACCAAATTTCATCTTTAATGTCTTGTGTTCACGTGTGATCAAAACAGAATAGCCCCTTATTTATGCTGTATTAGCAGGAGACACTTTCTGTGTGTTTTCACTAAAAACCAACTGGTGTCTCTGAATTGTCTTTTGTCTTTCCGTGCAACCAAAACATAATAGCCCATTATTTATGCGATATTAGCAAAAGGCGAAACATACATGTGAACTAAAAAACTAATGAAAGAAGGGGCAAGAACAATTATTATATGATTTTTTAAAATTCTTCTATTTTCCCTGTTAAACTTTACTTGAAACATTTTAGAAAAGATTCAGTTTTATTGAGACGCATCAGCTGAAGAGATCTGTAAAAGTTAAAAGCATGAAACCGTTATGCTAGTGAACTTGTGGTTGAAGTAGTTGTATATTTCACATCAGTGCTAAAATTTGTGATGTCTGAGTTCAGGTCAAAACCAGAATTTTGAATTTTTTCACCACATTGTCTGAAACAAACTATGGGCAATGTGACACAGAAATGTGAAGGTGTACAGAAACCTTGAAAAATATCGAAAGAAACTAAGTAAGGTATTAAGAGATAGGAAAATATCTGAAGAAACAAAGAGAAGACTGTTGAACTGGTTTGTAATGTCTAATCTCTTATATGGCAGTGAATATTAAACAGTCTCCTCACAGATGAAGGAGAGACACAAAGTGGTAATGTGGTTTTACAGATGAATGCTAAGAGTATCATGGATGTACAGTTGGAAAAATGAGGAAGTTAGCTGGTTCCAATCTCTGTGGGGAATGACTGCAAAACACTTTCCCCACTCCAATTAATAGGCAAAAGCACACAAATGCATGCTGGGATATTTTCCTACTCAATAAAATAAGCTGATTCTCAGTTTCATATGACTCAGTCCCAGTCCGTCTTGTCTTGAAGTCAGAATGCTGCATTTGTTTAACCAAATTTGCTCTTGAGTGTCAACCCCAATTCTTAGTTTGTGAGCTTTTTGCCATATTACTGTTGCTTTTCATTATTACAGTTAACTTGCTTTGCATATGTTGTTTGTTGCCCTGTTTTTTTTTCCTTTTCTTGCGGTTGTCTATTGCAAACCTTGCCAATTCTGTTTGTTGGGCAGTTCTGCCATTTATTGACATTTAACCATGGCCATTCACTCTACAAAGTTTTAATCAGAATGAGAACAAAAAAGGAAAGTAAAACTCGTAAGAAGGAAACAGCTGAAATCTGTGGGATTCATAATAAGGAAAGAGGGCCTGAAAAATTTAACATCTACTGGACACAGTGAAGGCAAGAAAAACATGAGAAAACAGTGAGTAAACTATTTATCAAAATATAGGAAGTGGTGGAGAGCCATGGTTGCCTATGTCCTGATAGGACAAAGTACATAAAGGAAATTATTTATATACTTTCACATGAAAGCAGATTTGACATAAGTTTACTTTAATTTGTTGTCTTCCTCATGCACAGCTAAAAGTACAAGCAAAAATTCCTCTCTGCATCAGCACTTCCATATTGGAATGCTGTGGATATTAAGGACTGACACTGACCTTGTCCTTTAAGTAAACTGGGAGAGGAGTTACAAAATCTTCTTACTTCTTTTCTCAATAACTTTGGACATGTATCATTTAAAATGAAGATTATAAAACACTAATCTATCCTAACTATTCTAGAAAGGCCTGTAATATTATTGGTCCTGATCAAGAATTTCAACATCAATCATTTTTCAATGATCTGACATGGTTTCCCTATGTCTTTTCTATAAATATTTTCATAGCAGTTGTTCTAATGAGCTCTTCTCCTTGTTACCTCTACTATATGAATTCATGCATATTACTAGATTGGCAACTAGGTCTCATTGTTTTAATACTGAATTAGCTTGATGTAACTGTAAATTCTATTCTAATATTTTTTCTCACCTGTGGAACTCTTCTAGTTTCTTGCTTCTTGGTTAACTACAATCCTCAAAAATTTAAATGCAATGTCAGTTGCAGTCTTTCATTTTCCTGAAACCTGTTCTTTTATTGTCCTTTCTCTTCACTAAAGTCTTATTCTCTTTCAGTCCAGTAACTCCTTGTGTCTTAGCGCCATTATCAACTTAAATAAAAAATATCTTCATTGAATTTGCTAAAATCATAATGTTTCAGTTATTAGATTAGCATTCCTAATTAATATGATAGGTCATGTGACTCTTAATGGCCGTCATTGACACATGGTTGACACAGGACAGAATCTTTGTGGCAGATGCCCCAAATCTGATCTTACTTCTTTCCTCCATCTTGAAATACCTGTCTCATGTCTACTAAGATCTTACATTCTTTCTCTTATTCTGAGGTACTGTTTTTTTCAGGTATATAATGACATATTTCACACAAAGTTGACAAAAAACAAAAACATTTATCCTTAGATAAGAACCTCATAATGAAAGAATTGTAAAAAATAGAATTTACACTATATTTTTGACAAATCTAAATTTCAATATTCATCTTTTTGACCAATCGTAAAACAGAATTCAATTATTCAGTCAGTGAGCAAACAAATTAGAAAACTTCATTTTCAAGGAATATCTATTTTCCAACTGAAAAAGTTCTCTAACAAGAAGATGCTAAAACTGTGCAAAACAAGCTAATAATTTTCTAGTTCAGTTTATCTCTCTCTGAACTGAAGGAAATATTCTAAATACAATTAGCCATTTAGAACTCAAATCCCGACATTAAACTGCAGCCAAAAATAATTCACTCGTGGTTGTTTTTATGTTACTCCTATAGTGACCTTACACAAATATATTGACTTAATACACCTATACTTATACTTGAATGTAATCAAATGAATTTACTCTCTCGCAAAACTTCTATTTTTTATTTGCAATGCTAACTCAGGACATAAGCTATCATAGCTCTCCACAACTACCTGTCCTTTGTAGCTCTAAAAAATGTTGTCTTTTACTTATTTCTCCTAAACCCTGCCCCCCATCCATTTACTGAAGCTCACTAAGTATGTTATACATTGTTTTCCTCTGTCGCTCTTGCCTTCAATCTCTCCTGTGAGTAATTGCTTTTCCAAGCCGTCTATCCTTGTTATGTACCCTAGAATTTTCAAATGTCTCTTCCTGATGTTAATTATTAATTTCCTTTTTGTTTCCATTTTTTCTAAAACTTTGTCCATAATTGGACCATGGTATCTTCAGAATCTTTCTGTAGAACCACATTTCTGTTGCTTCAAGTCTCTTTATCTTTGAGGAGATTCTCCAGCACTCACTGCCATATAGTAGAACAGATATCACAGAAGAGTTTAATACTCTTTTCCTTGTTTCTCGCCAAGTTTTTCTACTTTTTAATACACTGCTCAGCTTAAGAATGATAAAAATTTAACTAGCTGCTAATAAAGGCACACCTAATTACAAATTATGTTAATGATTAAACTAAGTTGAAAACTGTCTATATTTCTCAGATGAGGTATTATGTACAGTATTTACATTAGTCGGACTATTGTCCTCATCTTTGTCGCCATATTTGTCACAACGTTTCGGCCGTTGTACGCTCCGGCCTTCTTCAGAACTAGAACAGTCTACCCCAGTGATCGAAATAAAGGGTTCAGTTCGAAATTCCAACCACCTGAAGAAGGCCGGAGCATACAACGGCCGAAACGTTGTGACAAATATGGCGACAAAGATGAGGACAATAGTCCGACTAATGTAAATACTGTAAGTTGAAAACTCTTGTTTTTTGTTCAAAATAGCCAAGAATTAGGAAGGCCATACTTAGAGAGTATTGAAGGAACAAATGACCTAGTCATTTGTTCCTTCAATACAAATAAGAAGAGGTTTATTTTCATAAAGAAGAGGTTTATTTTCATAAACCTCTTCTACTCATACATAAAAACAGAAAAAAATTTGAGTAGATCAACTACTCCTCACATCCCATTCTAATGTGGTTACTTGCCATATTTATAAGTTGGAACTGTTTTTTGTTCAGCAAGAAAAGGATTTCATCGTGAGAATTTACCATTTACTTGTGAGTGGCTTATTTATAATTATGATACATCTGACATTCTTTTCATGCATTTCTTTCTAAATATTACTTATATGGTTACTCTCTGCTGTTAGGGGCACACAAAAATTTGTGGTTATGCCCCCAGTAGATTGAGGCCAAATGATAGTACACATGTCTGTTATTCTATCAGCAGCTCTGAACTGACTTCCGACTACTTATCCTTCCAGCCACTGCAAGAGCTTTGTTAGCGCCCCCACTTCAACTGTCTTCCTTCCGCTCAATATAATGGCATGACCCATGCATGAGTAGGGATGAACATCTGTGAACAAAAGGTAAGCAACAATGGCTTATGTTATCTGCATGTCTTTTCAGCATTGCATATGATTGGTCGGAAATGACAGCCTGCCGAATGGAATAAAATTTCAAAATGGCTGATCACCACATGTAGGACAGTGATGAAGCCTAAGGAACTGTTTCAGCGCTGAAGTAGTGAATAGTTCTGTAAAACAAGTGTCTGTCTTGTCAGAAAAATGAGTGGTTGCTATCAAAAGAATATTTAGTTTTGGCAAGGATAGAGGTGTGAGCAGAAGATCAAGGAAGTATAGATAAAGATGGATGAATAAGATGGAAGAGTGGTAAGAAAAGAAAAGGAGATGAAATGTTAAAAACTGAATGGGGGCTGTAAACTGACAGTGCGATATCAAATAAGAGAAAATTTACAATATGTTGTTAAAAAACAGAAACAGACTATCATCACTGTTTTGTCTGTGTATTGCTTAATATATTGTAATATAATTGTCATCTTTAATAATGGCTTATGTAAACCGAAAGCTTAGATAGGATTAAAAAATATGTATCATTATTGTGATTTTCTTTCTTCGTTTAATGACAATGTTATTAAGCTTATCAGACGATATGAAAAGAATTTACATAAAATAAATAGACAACACTTGTCTATATTATTTAATGAAACATGCATCAATGAAAAAATGCTGCCTAAATACACAATATATATATATATATCTATCTATATATATATATATATATATATATATATGTGTGTGTGTGTGTGTATATATATCCAAACCATAACAATCTGATCACGATTTTTAACAATATTCATTTATTTAAAAAAAAAAAAATATATATATATATATATTTCTTGAATATTACTTGCTTACTATTGTCTTACCAGACTTTGAATTATGGCATTTTGTATTCTCCACGTGTTTTGATTGACCTTTCAACCAAATGATGAACATTCTCAAATTTTAAAATCTTGATAAACCAATGATATCCTTGCTTTTGTATATAAACATGTGCATCCCACAGAGTATGAAATGTATCAGCTGAAAAGTTTTACCTCGTATTCTTATTCATTTTGTCCCTTTACAGATACACCCTATCTGAAAATAATTTACACGCACTTATATATATAAACAAATGATCTCACACATTATGAAATTGACAAAGTCCGACAATTATTTTAAGACATTTTTATGTTTACACGCTCTTTTTTATACTCCATGATTATCTCCGATACATTTGTCCATTT
>OZ038497.1:103732750-103765250 GCA_964036315.1 Acanthosepion esculentum | reverse complement strand
GTTGATATGAGACAACATAACTCATATTAAGTTAAAATTGAATAGTTTATTTTATATTGGACGTGACTCAACTAAAACTACTGCAACATGATTTTGAATCCCTCAAGCTCTTAGCTTAACTCTATACTTCAAAATACCACCACCTTCACTTTGAGATTTTCTTTACTATTTTATTTTTAAACAGGAGTAGATAGGTTTGCCTATCACTCGGTTCACACTCCTTCCTCATCTTTTGAACAATAGTAGAGGTTTAACCCTTGTTTCCTGTGTAGTATGGTGTTTCTGGTTCCCTCTCAGAGGCCTTAAAAGAGCAGCTGTCTTGACTTTTGGCAATATGACTGACTTTTGGCTACAATACTTCATATTAGGAGTACCGTTTTGGCAACTTTCTGGTTGCTGCATCCCGGCTGGAAGTAAGGAGCACAAACTCTTTGGTAACTTAGGGAAGTCATTCTGGCCAATAAACACATAATATCAGTGTTTTTGTAGTACCATGTAATGCATAGATAGGTATTCCTTCAAACACTTTTGGTGGGTGAGGCTGTAATTTTTGACACATTCCACCTGGCTTGTATTATCATAGAGGATAGGTATTATTGGCATTTTCCATCCTTAAAGTTTATCCAATGATGACAACAATTAATAAAAATAAAATTAGCAAGTTTGAAGAACACCTAAACCCAAACCCATTTTTGTCTAACATTTCTGGTATTCATTCCAACTTTGGTAGTGGGAGGATCCTTCTGCTTGGAAGACACTTCAAACATTCTTGTGTAAAACTAACTATATCTACCACTGAATTCTCTGTTCTTGGCTATCTTCCTCTTTATTGAATGGTAACTTGGGTGCACATGCATACCTTCAGAGTCTATGTCCAGTAAAATTTCTCAATGGCAAAGGAATTATCTCTTGAGTCTAAACTCGATCATGTCTCTCATACCATTCCTCACCACCCTCTATGTCAACTTATATAAGGATATACTGCCCGTCAAAAGTGTAAATTTTAAATTCATTTTTCATTTCACCTTTTGAAAGTGAAGTCTTAAGATCCAGAGAAAAATAAAATTCTCTGGTGAAATAAATTATTACAAATGGAGCCTTAAAGTCGTCTGTTTTTCTTTTAAATTAAATTATATATATATATATATATATATATATATATATATATATATATATATATATATATATATAATCATACCCAAGAGGGGCAATAAAAACACTGGGACTCAAAGGATTACTGAGTGTTAGAGAATATGAGAAAAACTACTATTAATGAGAAAGGACAGTAAAAGAACAAGAATTTAAGAAGACAGGAGAGAATGCTTGACATTGCAAGATCAAAGATGACTGGAAAACAAGAAGCTAGAAGAGAGTTCCACAAGCAAGAATTGCCATAAAAGAAACAGCATAGAACTTACAGTTGCATCTAGTCATTCTAACTGTATAATGATGAAACCGTGCCAGAAATCTAGTACTGTGTTTAAATTCATAATGTCTAGGTACTATATTGGAAAGTTCATTAGAACAATTACCATATGCTTTCAATTTTCACGTTTAGCCTCTGTTAGTTATCACATCATTCTTCCTCTTTCCCCTTCTACACTGTTGCTTGTTAGATAGAATATCTGACAGTCTAGAAATTACTTTCTCTATCTCTCTCTTTCTCCATTCATCTGTAAATGTATGTGTTTGGTAATTTAATGATCACCATGTCAAGTGGCTTCATCATTCTAATATCAAAGATCCAAACATTGAATTTTTCAGTTGCTCAATCTCCCAGTCAAATAGTATATTTCCATACTCATTTCCTCAGTGTTTCTGATAGACACACTCCTTTAATTAATCTGTTCCTCATCTCCTATCTGAACTATTGTTGTGCTTTGCAACACTGTCCTCTTGGAGTATCTGTAGATATTTCTCTCTACTCATCTATTAGCCAGGAAGCCCCTATTCACAGGATATCATTTTGTTACCAATGCACTGACTGGGATTCACTTTTGTGATTTTCTTCAAAGAACAGATGGCATCTTGTATCCACTTGTTATAAATGTAAGCATGTCCTCCACAAGGCTTAATCTCTGATAGAATGAAACACTGCACAACCTCTCACAAGCTTGGTTCTTGTGATTACTGATGACTCTATAAGAGTGTGTAAGACAAGAGTAAATTCTCAATCACTCCTCTCTTCAACCAATTTGGAATATTGTTACTTACTGCTGGTAAAGCAGAATGCGTTGTTTGTAAATTCTCTTCCAACACCACTCTTGACGCATCAGGACTATTTTTGCCTGATTTTCCACCTACAACAGAATCTCTTCTGAGTGATATGCATATAAGGGTGTCCTTGATTTCTTCAATCATCTCCAAACTAAATCTGCAAATGGCATGTAAATTTAACAGTATCCCTGTAATTGTCCTAACTACATGTACTCCTGAACTGGCTCCTGTTCTCTTCAAACTCTCGCTGCTTCTTGCTTTCAAGTTTGTTCAAAAATCCTTTTCTGTTGTTCCTGTCTTTATGAATTCTGGTGAACTTTCTGATTCCTTGAATTATCTTCCTATTAGTTTGATTTTTTTAACCCTTTTGGTAAAGCACAAGAAACAGCTCAGTATTTGTTAAGCATCACACTTCACAATGTTTCTTTCAGATAAAAAAATATGGCTTTCACTTCTCTAGGTCACCTACCAATGTATTAATGGTTATTAATACATTTATCTATCAAGTTTTAGATAAGAAGGGTGAAGGCTGTGACTTTAGACAGCTTGAAGGCAATTGACAGTGTTTGGCATGCTGATCTTCTTCAAAAGCTGAAGGGTGATGGAGTCTCTGTATGAATATTTGACTTAATCCAGTCTTTCTTAACAACTAATGTAATGAAAGTCATGTTGAACAGCCACACTTCTAAACATTGTCTTGCAGCTATATTGTTTCTCGTCTTCATCAGTGACCTTACCGATGTCAGCAATTCCCAACTCGATATTTATATTGATGACAACTATTTACTCTTGTCTTATCATCAATAAGTCTGATAAAGTAAAACAGGCAGCTTATCTAAAAATTGACTTAAAATCATTTATTAACTGGGGCAAGAAATGGCTAGCAAATTTTAATGCTTCCAAAAAAAAAAAAAAAAAAATGCTATCTTTTAGTCATCATGGTCATGGCTAGTGCTAATTTCCATGAAAGCAACTCTTTGCACCTTCTTGGTCTCATATTTTTTCTTGCCAGGATTGATATCCTCAACAAAATCCAAAGAAGGGTTGGCAATGCTATCAGTCATGCCCTGGCATTTTGACTTCACTCATTTTCCCATGACTATGACAGAACTTCCCTGTGTATTTCCTCTCAATATTTTGATAGCAATTGTTCTAATGAGCTTCCCTCCTTGGTACATCAACTGCATGAATTAAAGTGTAGTATTGGATTGGCAAATAGGTCTCACCATTTTAATATTGAAATAGCTAAATGTAACACTAAGGTCTATTTCATTTCTCACATGTCTTGCCTGTGGAACTTTCTTCCAGTTTCTAGCTTCTCCACTACCAATGATCTTCAAAAAATTAAAATGCAACATTAATCATCATCTATCATTCTATTTTCCTGAATTCTGTTCTTTTATTGTCTTTTCTCCACACTAACATTTTCAATTTTTATTTCACTTAGAGTAACCCCTTGCATTTCAGTCGTATTATTGACTGGCTTGGGGTGAAATGATAACGAAAAATTTACTACTGTCCAAAAACTAACAACAGCCATACAAAAATGTCTAAATTATCATCATTATCATCATTACATATGCACACATGTATGGTATGTTTTTGGGATTAGTCCAAAAAGTTTTCAGTACTACCTTGTGTGTAAATGTGTATAAACACACACACACACACACACACATGCATATATATATATGAAGAAATATAGTCTTAAGCTGTGCTATATTTATGGGATAAAGTGTTCAATATCAGAGACAGAGCTTGTGTAAATATAAAAGTGAACATAGAAGTCAACACTTAGTTTGTTTCATGCTAGATGCAATCGTCAGGCAACTAGTTTATATTATATATATATATATATATATATATATATATATGAAGGTAACATCAATCAACTGACAAATTTTACTTACATTAATCCTATATATATATATATATATATATATATATATATTCAGGTAAAAGCCATGATTTTAAAATGGTTATTTTTATACCAAGACTCCCCTTTCTTTTTTTATACACTGGTGTAATACAATCTTCCTAGTTTGTCATATTGAATAGGCTGGACTAAATAAATATCTGCATGCATACTCATAGAGATTTATACAATTTAATTTAGTATCTGAACTTTTTGTGGATATTTCATTATGATTAGATTTCTCTGAACAAAAGTCATGTTAAAATATTAAGATATTTGTGGATACATACTGATGTTTGTTTCTTGCCTTATAACACAAGGATTATAAATTTGTCCTAATGATTTAAATCAAAAACAGTTCAAGTTAATTAAAAAAACTGTTTCACTGTACTAAAAGCAAAGGACAAAATAAAGCCCTCCATAAATCCCACAATAAATTTTGTTTATTTTTAAAACAAAATGAACATTCAGTGTCATTCTGTGATTTGGAAATTATTGATTAAATTCTATTCATAATCACATTTTTTTTACTCATTCTTGAAAAAAATAAATAAAGCAAAGAATGGTCTTTCATAAATTTCATAAAAAAAAAAATACCAAGTTTTGAAGAGCTTGAAATGGTTGACACAGATGCTGCTAAACCATTTGCAGAAAAGCTCAGAATTCCTGAAAGGATAATTCCAAATAAATATTATGAGAATATAAACTATCTGTTATAAAAGCCACTGAAAATCATGCTGAGTATGTCTGGGTTTTTAACTAAAATCAGCGATTCTAATTTGAAAAATATAAAAACTGCTCGAAGATTCATATGAATCATTTCTGTACAATATAGAATCAACTGGAACCAAAACTGGGTAAGTATAAAATGTCTCGTTTCATTATACAGAAACTTATTCAACCAAGTTCGATCATTTTTATTATGCAGACATTATAATGAACCCAGGAATAAAGTGACTTGACCATTTCTCAAGAATTTCTTGACAATAAAACAACAATGTAAGTGCAAGCCTACATAAAATTCACATTTCTATAAACAGATGACTTGGAGGTTCTTTCTACTCATGAAATAAAATCCGACATCACTTTGTCTTTCAATATTTCTTGCCAAGACCACTTAAGTTATAGATAACAAGTTTTGGTGCACTTAATATGTCCGAGTGAAAGAAAATATCTGTGAAATATTTTCTGAGTTTTTCCACACCACTCTTCAAGATAGTTAAATCTATTTTCACAAGTTATATATGTTATATGTTGCGTCTTGTCAAGGTTGAAAATGAGTGTAATAAATTTCTACAGTTGTTACTGTATGCATGGTAATTTTAGGAGGGGGTCATTTGGATAGTTAGCTAAGTTAATCTGTTCTGTCAACTATCATAGCATGCAAAAGCTAAAACAATTTTGTTTAGATATCTAGTGATAGAACAATGATTAGGGACGTAGATTCATGCCTTTCCCAAGGTTATTTGCTTGAGCATGGTAAGCAGTTAAAAGAAACTACAAAAGCTCCTACAGAAGATAGTGAAGGAAAGTGAGAAAGGACTAAACAAACTACAAGACAGTATACATGGTTATCAGCGAAAAGAAGAGCCCAAAATGCAAATGACAGATTGGGGCTACTAAAATCAAGCAGGTACAGAAATTTAAATATCTGGGAAGTGTTCTAACAGAGTGCAGAATGTGAAGCACTGAGATCAGAAGATGCATTTCAAAAAGCCATAGCCAAAGAGGCATTCCAAAAGCTAAGCAGAGTATTAAGAGAGAGAAAAATTTCATTTGAAATAAAGAAAAGAGTACTGAATGGTTACACGATATGTCTTCCTGTATGGCAGCAAATGCTAGACAATCTCCTCAATGATGAAAAAGAGACTTGAAGCAGCAGAAATATTGTTTTACAGAAAGATGCTGAGGATACCATGGGCTGAACATGTGATCAACAACAAGGTTTTGGAGAGAATGGAAACAAAAATGAAACTTATACTTAACATGAGGAAGAGGTAGTTGAAATTTCTGGGGCTTGTAATGAGGAAGTAGGGCTTGATGTAACCTTTAGTTCTATGCTAACAGTTTCTTTTCTCAGACTTCTCGCTGACTTCTTGCTTTCCAGTCAAGTTTGATCTTCTAAATTTAAATATAATGTCAAACATTACCTTCTGCCCTCATAATCTCTGTTCTTTTATTGTTCTTGCTTTATTAATAATGTTTTCTTTTTCTTATATTAATTCACATTCAGTAAACCCCTGCATCTTAGTGGATTTGATGCCTTGATCAGGGTGAAGTGATTAAAAAAAAAAAGATGCTCTAAAGATTGTATGTTTATAAACAGTAATTCAGACTTTGCTAACGAGATGCTTCTCTGTAGCTGAATTGTATTGCAAGTCAGATCAAATGACAGTTTCTGCATAGGAATACAAGTTCGATTTCTTTTAGAGAATGCATATTTTCTATGAAATTTCTTGAACATTCAGACTAGTAAGTGTAGTTAATACAGTTTAATTAAAAACAGCATTTATTTAAATGAATTGTATCTATAAAAATAATGTATAAGCAGAAAATATATTAAAAATAGTTAATCCATTTCATGATATATATATATATATATATATATATATATATTTGTGCAGGAATGTAAAAAATACCTGGGTTAGTGTCCAGGCATGCAGCATGTGATGTAACTCTGAGCCTTTGTTTTGTTAAGGGATCAATTGAAGGAAAACTGGATATCTTGTTCCTGCATGTCTCAGGAGTATTTGGTACAGCTGGTATGAATTATTGTGCAAGCCATATTTAACTATGATTCAGAATAGGCATTGCTGACATTCCCATCTATAGGTTAAATAGGAGAACAGATTAAGCTCTGTAGCCATGTTTGGCAACCAGTCCTGGTAAAGTATATACTTCTTAGTATGGACATATTTGTTTAATGAATAGACACCCATATATATATGTGTGTGTGTGTGTAAAAATTAGAGTATATTTGTAAAAGGACAATATGAATAAAAACAAAAGAAACTAAAATAATTTAAATACTAATTTGTATAAAAAAATTTAAAAACATCACTTACTCACTTTTGTTTGTAAGACATGGAATTGTGTCATAGTGTGTCCTCCATAGCTTGCCTGACTTTTCAGCTATCCTGATGAATATAAGCCTTCCTAAATTTTAAAATTTTGAAAAACCAATAACAATTTTGCTCTTGTATATAAATACTTGTTACAAAATAAAATCCTTGCATCTGCCTTGATAAAGTCCCTCAGAAGATGAAACGCCTCGGCTAAGATATTTTTCCTTTTATCTTTATTCATATATATCTATATGTTATCATGAAAGAAACATGTTATCCATAACAGATAATCTATCATCTATAAGAACATATACATTTTCAAACCATAATAATGAACAAGTAACATATCAATATATAATGGTTTAAAAATGTTTTCAAAAATATGATTCTTGTCTTTACTGTAAAAATAATCTTTGACTAATTATGAACATGTCTCAGGGGAAAAAATTAATCTTACATCTGATATTATCATTATATATTGTTGTACATAATTGGAGTTATACTTAAACCATAGGAAAATGTTACCTTAGACACAAATCTTTCCTGCAAATTTTAGTTAGAAATTATCATTAAATACAAGGGAAAAGCCAAGCAAATCTTACAAATAAAAACAGTGCAGAGAGATTAGTGAAAGAGTAAAGAGGATTATCTATCGTCAGATATACCACACCTGTTCACTTTTGAGCACAAGTGCATAAAGAAAAAGAAATATACATAGGTGCATCAATAAATCTGCAGGTGAATGATGAAAGAAGTATTTATTTGACAAAAGCCAATACTTACATTTCAACAGTTTCTTTTCTTAACAGTGCACTTTCTCCAACTCTTATCCACTGATCACAGATATCAAAAATTAATACAGCAGATTTCAGATCAAGTTTGAGCTATTATATCACTGCCATATAAATATATATAGATACACCAATAATTATGCAGACAAATTGTTTAAAAAACATTTTTGTTTTACATAGCACATATTTTGTTTATAACACAATCTCCTCTCTTGTTAATGAACTTATTTCAGTGATGAATATTAATGAAACATGATACAAGGAAAAGTTTAAATTAAAATTCAGTCTATTGAACAGTGGAGTTAGCAGTTGGAATGAGGATGGAAGAAAAATCATTAATTGAACCTGAGAGTCAATTTTTCAGAAAAATGCTTTCAGGAAAATTATAGAAATTATGAATTTTAGCATTTTAGGTGGGTACTGCCACACCTTAGTGTTTTTTCTTTTGTTCAGATGTTGGTAAACATGCAACCAGGTTTCAACTCAAAATCTAAGAATTATTTCTCTATTTCTGTTTTAATTTTTATACATTATTTATTTTGAGCATGAATTAAAATGGGAAGAGTTGAAATTCTCTAGTAAATTTTCATTCACAAAATCAAGTTACAAATCTACTGGATGAATGTTAGCCTAAATATGACAGTTTTTTGTTTTTAAAGGTACTTGAGAAAGAAAGAAAATTGTACTGAAATATGTAATATCTAATCACTTATATAGTAATAAATACTAAAGATTTTTTTTCATTGATAAAGAGGAGACTTGAAACATCAGACATGTAATTCTAATGTATACTAAGAATACCATAAACAGAATAAGTCACTGATAAGGTATCTCAAAGAAAATAGTAACAACAATAAACTAAAATAATCTGAAAGAAACAGCTGAAATTTCTGAGACGCATAATAAAAAATAATGGCCAAGTAAATTTAACACTCAAAGGATGTACAGAAGGCAAGAGAATCTGGAGTAAACAGTAGGTAACCTACTTAACAAGTCTGTGTGAATGGAGTGATAAAGAATAACTGACATGGTATCATGGAAACTTCAAAGCACCACTGACAGCTACTCAAAAATTGCAAGATGCAGTGACACCAGCAGTTAGCTGACTTTCACCCTGTTCTTCTTAAAGTATATACATGATTAAACACCCATTTTCTTATCAATATACACTCTTTCACACACACATAGATACCTACCTACCCTTTTAAGTGATATGAAACCAAACTTAAATTTGTGAATGCTAAATAACATTTCTTCAAATCCTCTTTATATGTTTTTGTCAATATTGATTTGCAGGTGTGTAATGTCAAAGGTATGCTGGTATCGGCTTTAAGAAAGCTTTATTCAACTGAGAATACAAATTTCGTGTATAGTGGCCTTTTATAGTTCCAGTAAACAGAAATAGCTCTCTCAAAGACGAAAATAACAAAACAAGGGGAGACCACACTTAATTATTCATAACAATTCATTTCTTTTTTTTTATTTGAGTAATTGTTTATAAAAATTATAATTTACCTTATATATAATTGTTTTCTTGTTCATTGTTTGTGGACTCAAGTTTAATAGAATATCTGTTGTCAGTCTAAATATTAATCTTAGGTTCCCTACACTCCATTTGAAAATTATAATTTTAAACAATTTTCTTCTTTTTTTGCCATGTCCCTTCAGGACCTAAGCGAACATGGTCCTCCACATCTTCCTGTCCCTTGTAGCTATTATAATAAGTTTTGTCTTTTGGTTACTTCTCCCAAACCTTGATTTACCATCCATTTGCTCAAGCTCATCAAGAATGTTATATGCTGCTTTCCTTTTTCCCCTCAATCTATCCTGTGAGTATCAGGTTTTCCAAGCTCTCTCTCCTCGATATGTGCCCCAGAAATTTCAACTGCCTCTTCCTCATGTTAAGTATAAGTTTCATTTTTGTTTTCCTTTTCTCCAAAACCTTGTCACTGATCACATGATTGGGCCATGGTTTCCTTAGCATCTATCTGTAGCACCCTTTTCTGTTGCTTCCCGTCTCTTCTTCATTTTTGAGGAGACTGTCTAGCATTTGCTGCCATACAGGAGGACAGGTATCATGAAACAATCCAATACACTTTTCTTTGTTTCTAGCAACATTTTTCTGTTTCTTAATACTCTGCTTAGCTTTTGAAATTCATCTTTGATATCCCAATACATCTTCAGATCTCAGTGTCACACTTTTCCATCCTCTGTCAGAACACTTCCCAGATAATTAAATTTCTGTTCCTGTTTGATTTTACTATCCCCGATTTGTAATTTGCATTTTGGACTCATCCTTTTGCTGAGAACCATGCATTCTGTCTTCTTGTAGTTTATACTTAGTCCTTTCTTCTTGCTTTCCTTTGCTACCTTCTATAGAAACGTTTGTAGTTTCCTTTCCGTCATCTGTTATATTGTTAAGATATTTGCTACCAATATAGAATTTTCACTGAAGCAAAATCTATAAAACAAAGTGAATAGCACTAACAACATGAGAAAAAAATTAATTCAATACTGATCTTTTCAAATCAATAAAAAAATGATAACTGAATAAGCAAAAACAGAAAAAATCCTACTTACATATTTAACAATTGTTGAGAACTGGCTTTTATGCTTCCTTTAAGGTCTATGAAAACAGTGGAACTTACCTGGAAAAAATTAAAAGAAAACAAAAGTTAGGAATAGGTTACAGCAGTGAGATTTAAAACATGTGTAAGATGAAAAATATGCTTCAAATTTATGAGATAACCAAAATAAAATTTTGCAGCAATTATTTGAAGATAATTTTTTTATTATTAAGATAAAAGAATGATGAAAAGTCTTAACCCTTTAGCATTTAACACACTAACACCTGTCCCATAAATATTGGCTGCAAAGTGTCACTGTTTATGGTCAAACTCTCGCTGTTTACATGACTTCCTGCATTATTTATAATGATGTCATCATATATTATGGCAGTGTAGACATGGGATGGGTTGAACATTGAGGACCAATATTCATGGGGTGAGTTTGGCTGGGTTGAATGCTAAAGAGTTAAACTATAGAGTAATGAAAATTAATTTTTAACTATGTATTCTTTCAAAGCCTTATCTGAGAAATTATTATGCTTAACTAATTGATGTAGGGAATGTTGAAAATACCACTGACAAGGCACATGAGAAATGATTAAGTTTTAAGAATAGGAACTGTAAAAAACTGCTAGAAACATTTGAATAGAGACAGTTAAAATTTTGGGGACACACTGAGGAAAGAAGGTTTGGTGAATTTAATAGTCATGGGGTATACGAATGGCAAGAGAAGAAAATGAAAACACTAAGTAAATTACTTGACAAGTCTGTGTAAATGGGTGGTGGAACAAGTACCATAAAGACAAAAAGGGTCATAAAAGAGCAATATAGGAAGCTATAAAGAACTGTGATCTCCTACTTCATGATGGGATATGGCAGAGAGAGAGAGAGAGCTGCAGTTCAATGGATTCATGACATGATATAATGTATACTTTTGCAATATTACTTCTTGTGTTTGGCTTGCTGACTCTTGTAATATAGAATTTTACATTTGTTTCTATGAGTGTCCCTTTGAAAACAATGCCTCTTATTTTACTAAATTGGTCCACAATATAAGAAAAAATGTTGGTAGCATTGCACTGGAGGCTGAATCTTCCTGTCATAATTTTATACTGAGGAACACTCTGGCAAAATGGCTTCTGACATGAAAATGCATACAAAGCAGATTTGTATCACCGAGTCCCCTCATGTTTCATCCATTGACATTTACTGATGCTTGCTACATGTTTGTAGTGATCAAACAGTGGTTGTAAATGCAGTGGATTCTTTCAGCAGTGGCAACATCGATGTATGCAAAAAAAGAAAAAAAGAAATGTTAGGTGCGTCTTGATGAGCATAACATGAATGTTTTTGTTCATTGGTGGCAAAAGTGTATACCTAATGATATGTGGAAAAGTAGTGCTTTGTAGCTGAAGCATTGTGCTATCCAATGGTATGTATGCTATAGTTCTTATATTGCTTTATCCAATGGTACCTATGTTGTAGTTTTTATAGAAATAAATAGGAGACATTACTTTCAGAGGACCCATTAAAGATCATTTAAAATATGTATCATTTTCTTTCAGAGAAAATTTGAATAAAAATAATTGGTTTTTGCTTTATTTTTAGTCAACAATTATTTTATAAAATGAACTTAAGCAATAATGATTCCCAAATTAAAATATTTGTCATTTATTTCAAAAATAATTTTCATCAAATTTAAAATGTTTTTCTTTAATGAGTCAGTTTTATTAAATGTTCAATGAATTCCTCAAAATATTTTCATTAACTGCATATAACTTCTTCAAGTCTCAACTCCCATTAGAAAGTTCATAGCAGAGATAATTTTTAGAACAAGAATATGAACCTTTTTATTAAATGATGATAATGTAAAAACATTTTATTTCAATACAATAATAATTGAATAGTAGTCATAGATTTTATTGTAAGACTTAGAAAGGACATTACTTTTTTTGCTTTTTTTAATGATTATCAAGATTTTTTTTACTGAGAAAAGCCTGTCAAATAACCATGACTTTGCACTCAAATTGAAAAGAAAAACAGGAACCCAAAAAGATGAAAGATCTTTCAACTCTGAAATTGGTGGTTATCACAACCATATTATTTTCCACCTTTGAAACAGTCTTTTATAGATGCAATGCCTAGATAACACAAGAAATCATCTCCTACCAAATGATCTGCTAACCGTTTACAAATAGGTTCATGACCATATTAAGTTCTTATCTTTTGATGTGGCTATGTGAGAAGTGATATCGACTTGCAACCCTCAGGCCCCAGCAAGTATAACATTCAGAGAATGAATGGTGGATGTTTCTTTGGAGATAGACAAGGGAGCAGATAGAATTTGAGCTGTCTGATTCTTTTATTAAGATGAACTTGCATCTAACATTATATGTGCCTGAGGGTGGGCGTTAATGTAGATTAACTTTGTAATGATCAAGTAGATATGGTGGACAGAGTTTGATACCCAAAATGATAGGCCCAAACTCTGGGACAGTGAGGCCTACAAAAGGGAACAGTTAAAGGGTCAGAAGGTCAGTAGATATATGAATTAAAGAATCCCCTCTTATGTAACCTTTATACGAAAAATATAAAAATATACCAGGTAGCTAAAGTGAAAGATGTTGCTAACATGAGTTTGACAAAGGGCTTTGATGGAGAGGGTTTGAGTTTAAGTGATATTATTAGTTAGTATTTTATGTTATTTTTTATTGATGCTATCAGTCAATTAAGTGCCATACATGACAGACATTTGGGCCATCATGTCTCTTTCATGAGTGACCAAGCAGATTTTCCACATAGTAGGCTGTTGTTTCTTTCTGTAATAGGCTGCTTGCAACCAAGGCTATAGAATCCAGTATGCTATACTATTTAACCCATAGCTGGGAGAAGAACAGATCAATTCATACCTTTCCCAATGGGATTTGCACATAAGTGAACGTAACAAACCTAACTGGAATTTGAACTGCTCTCTGATTTCTCATTCTGATGTTGATGCTACAACAAATTCTATTCCCATTGTTTATTCTTTGTATATTGCCATTTTTTCTGTACTTGAACACAGCCAAATAGGTGAGACTATCAGTGAGCCTTCTTCTTCTATGTGACCTGTTCCTTCAGGACATGGACGATCAAGCTCTCTACTACTTCCTGTCCTTTGTAGCTCTCAGTAATGTTTGTCTATTTGCTATCTCTCCTGAACCCTGTTCTGCAAATCAGTTACACAAGCTTGTTATGTAGGTTATTCACTTCTTTCTTTCAATATGTCCTGAGTGTCAAATTCTTCAAGTCCTCTTTCCTCATAATGTGCCCTCAAAAATTCAAGTGTACAAATTTAAAGACTCTTTTGAATTATCTGTTTTTATATTATATAAGTTACATTTTATAATATAATATTGATTATGTTTTATACCAAAGTGATAACAGTATTTCACTTTTCTTCAATTGTCTCTATTGTAGATTCTGAAACACTGCTAATTCCTTTTATTGGTAATTCTTTGTTTAGTACTTTGGAATTACTATGGTTAAACTAGAGATGATCCTATGATATAAGATAAATCTTCAAAAGCTGAAAAAAAATCCACCAGTTTTAAATGAAGCATTTTTTTCAACTGCAATAACAAATTTTAATAAATGTGACTAACTTAGTTGTTGAGTTAAAAGTTAACTTAGAAATACAAACCTTGTTTATACTCTTTTATTTTGTGATTATTTTCTCAGATTTTTGACCTTCAATAAATTCCACTTACTCACATTTCTTCAGTTCTTTTAAAAGACTCTTAGCTGAAACACTAAAAGATGTCAGCTAACATTTTCAGTATTTTATCTGTAAATAACACCAGTTGACATTTTTTTTCTTACCCAAATGTTGTTGGGTAATGCTCACATGTTTCTGGGATATTTTTTCACACTGAATCTGAAAATCAAGTCCATTTTTTCCCATGTTTCCTCAGTAAAGATAATTTCTATTTTTCTTAAAATAGGCCAAAATACCCATTTAACAGTGATATGCCAGGGCCAAGTAGAACCAACCTTAAAAGTTTTCAGGTTAGAATAACTTATAAAAGAAAAAGTATCCCAATAACTTAAAGAAAGCATTTTCAGTTCAGAAAAACTTTTCAGAAAAATCTCATACAAAATTAAATTAACGCAAACCTGTGTCATCAATTTTTGAATCAAAACAAAGAAGATACAAAGGAATGAAAAATATATTCCTTTTTGATCATCCAAAGGTATAAATCTTCTCTTCTTGGAAACTCTACGGTACTTTTGAAAAGTTTGATCTCTTTTAATGCTCGAGCAGAAATCGGCTTTCATGTTAACATCCCATCTGCAAAGAAATCATTTTAACATGAAACAAAATGTTTCAACTCTGTCACTCGCTGTGGCATATCCCATTTTGGCCTATTTTAAGCAAAATAGAAATTATCTGTACTGAGAAAATGTGATGTCATGGACTTGATTTTCAGATTCAGCTGAAAAAATAGTCCAGAAACATGTGCCCACCGCCCAACAACATTTGGGTCAAAAAATGTCAACCAGTGTAATATATAAAATATACAACAGTATATCCATTTTCATAGCACTACCTAAGAAACCAGGTGCAAATGAATCTAAGCTTCACTGGACAATAAGCCTAATGAGTCACATAATGAAAATTAACATCCGAATTCTGATGAAGAGAACACAGAGCAGTACTAAATCAGAGTAATTTTATTAAAGACACTGATGTAAAGAATGTGATACTTACACTCAGAATGTTATCAGAAAGAGCAATACAAATGCAAAAGTATGTATATCTATCTTTTATAGATTATTCAAATGTTTTTGTTAAGGTACAACACAAAGAACTATTTGAACTGTGAGGTAAGCTTGATCTCTGTGAGAAAGATATGAGAATAATCCAGAAGTTATACTGGGAACAAACTTCAACAAGAGGAACATTTCAAGATGTGAACTACAAATTGATGATAATAAATCAAAGAGAAAAATTTAAATATCTGGAAAATAGGACAGAAAATATGACACTGAAATCCAAAGGTGCATTGGAATAGTGAAAATGCCTTCCAAAAGCTAAGCAAATTATAAAAAAAAGAAATTTTTGTTAGAAAAAAAAGAAGAGTACTAAACTGTCATGTAATATAAGTCTTCCTTTATGGCAGTGAATGCTGGACAATCTACAGAAGAGTGCTGTGAATACCATGGACTGAACATGTGAAGATTTTAGAAAAATGAAAGCAAAAAGGATGCTTATACTTAGAACTGCTATGTAGGCGAACTGATATTATGTAACAGATCAGCACTCTTTCTTAATACTTTGCTTAGCTTTTGACAGGAATCTTTTGCTATCTTGTCACACTGTCTTCTGTGAAAACACTTCCCAGATATTTAAATTTTTTGTACTTATTTGATTTTGTTATCTCCAATTTCTAATTTGCATGTTGAGCTGTTCTTTTTGTGAACAACCATACACTCTCTATTCTTGCAATTGATACTTTTATTCTTGCTTTCCTTCACTACCATCTGTAGTAGATATTGTATCATCTGCATATCTCATGCTCTTAAGATTGTGGTTACCAATGATGAATATTTGTAGGTCTCTCGTAACCACCTCACTGTATACGTTGGATAATTCCTTTGAGAAGACAAATCCTTCTTTTACACGCCTTTCTATTTTTGTATATTTGCTGAATTAATTTTTTACCTGTATGCAGGTGGCTTGCTGTCAGTATAGGTTTGAGTAATCATTTACATTAGATTATAAATCAGTTAAAGGCATTAAATACTATTTAATATGGAAAAATAGGAGTTCTTCAGAGAGACTGTAATATATATATAAAGCTAAAACAATTATAGCTATTCACAACTTCCAATCCTAAGCTATATTTGTCTCCTTACTATCCCTCCATGTCCCTGTTTTGATATCTATTTACACAAGCTAAATAAGTAGTTTTCTCTGTGTTTTCCTCCGACCCTCTTACTTTTAATATGCCCTATGAGTATCAAATTCTCCAAGCCCTCTTTCCTTATTATGTGCTACAGAAATTTCAAATGTTTCCTTCTGATTCTAAGTACAAGTGTCCTTTTTGTTTTCATTTTCCTTATGATTTCCTCCTTGTTCACATATTACATCCATCGTATTCTCAGCATCCTTCTGCATATATCTTTGTAGGGATACAAAAGGCAATTATTCCCCACTGGGTCATGTGAAGGCCACTTAGTGATTTCACTTCATACAGTGAAAAAAGTGGCCAGTCTTTCAGTCAGTAACTTATTGGTGTCAAGAGACACGTGTTTGTTCATCCTGTCTGGGCTTCTTCCCAGGGCAGCCAGCTACTAAATGCTACAGCTTACAAGTCTATGGTGCCATTTCCTTTTGGGTATATATCTTACCCAGAAATAGAAAAACTCTCACTCACAGTTCTTAATTTGGAAAAACCCAAGACTCACCATTTGTCCTTCATGGAATATATCCTCACCTGGAACATAGTAGATGAATCCAGCCCATTTGAATCTGGAGCCCTAAACATAACTTCTCCAGAAACACAGAAGAATCTCCATGTTATATGAAAGACCCTTCCTTTTTGTTTCTCCTTACTGTGTAAATATATGATATTGTTCTCTGCATGGGAGAATGTGTTTATATGTATATATAGTTTAGTATATGTCTTGGTGGCATAAAAGTCTCTCTGAGAACAAAGCATGTTTGAATGAAATGACTGAAAGGAAAATGAATGACAGTCTGTGAAGTATGGTGTTGTTATATCATGGATATAATAATACCCATAATGGGGGAAATAAAATGGGAAAATAAATCTTTCTCTTATACTTCTCCCATTATATCATAAGTCTCTTATGTTTGTGAAGAAATCATTCAGCATTGCTATGTAGGAGAACTGTTACTACAGGGTGCCCCACAAGAAAAAGGAAATCAAACATTAACTACACATTTTACTATTTGAATGAACTAAAAAAATTAACTAACATATAAATTTCTTAACCATTTGTTGTTCCAGGATGCCACAGTTATCACATTTTCAACACAAGGTGATTGTTCTCTTTAAGAACATCCAACTTGGGGACTGAAAAAATGCAAAAAAAAAAAAGAATAATAAATTGCCAGAGTTCTTTAGTTTAAACACCACATCTAACATTTGTGTTTTTGTTCTGTTTTAAGCTACTACATTTCTACCATTTACTTTTGTTTCAATTAAATGTAACAAAAATTCTAACAATTCAATTTTGCGGGGCACCCTGTACCTTGCAGTCTTAACTATTTTTATTGTGTCTAAGTTATATTTATTCTTAAAAGTTGCTACTGCATTTTTACTAAAATGAAGCCATCTGCATTTTATTTTATTTCAAAATCCTAAGTGCAGACTTTACCAATTCTTTTTATTTTTAGTTCTTTGTTGCAGTATTGTTCTAAATCATATTAACTCTGAGCATAATCAATCAGTCGTGACTATAAATGAACTCAAGACATGTTTAGCATACTATCATATAGGTTTTAGTTACATTTGAATGTAGTTTAAGAAAACAGTTTTATCAAACTCTTCTGAGGAATGTAAAATTTCTGTTTTTTGCCAGGTCTTAACTTAATTATGCAACAGTTAAGAATAGCTTGATGTTTTTTAATGCCACAGGAAATTTGTAATTGTAACATTTAGACATTGTTTTATGTTTTTTCTTTCTAGGAGATACTTTATTGTCTTCAAATATTTTATTCTTTTTCAGTTATATTTATTTTATTTTTACCAAAGACTTATATTTGAAATCTAAGCTGTTGAAATTAATGATGTTGAAGCAAAAAACAAAAAAACAATGCGTTTTAAAACTAAATATTCTTCAATTTCTGTGAAAAACTAAGAGTTTTCTGCTTATATGAAAATGAATTTCCCTGACTAAAAATTTTAAACCAAAACTCTGAATATTTACTCCCTCAAGAGGGATAAAAAAATAATCTTTTGATTTATAACATCTATAAAGAAAATCTTTTCCAAAATGATTTTTTTTTAATCACATTTTTCTCTTTTCACCTTCATGTGCAATATTGAATTGTCTACAGATTAGGAAAACTGGTCACTTTGAGAATGAAAATAATCCTGAAAAGTGGTAGGAAATTGAATTTTGACAATACTTTGATTATAGAGTGAGAAAAGAAAAGAAAAGTTCAATTTGTTGAAACATTAATTCCTTTCTTTTTTCTTCTATGTGCCATGTCCCTTCAGGATGCAGGCGATCATGACCCTCCACATCTTCCTGTCCTTGTAGCTCTTAATAAGTTTTGACTTTTGGTATTTATCATAAATCCTGTTCTGCCATCCATTTACTCAAGCTCATCAAGTATGTTAGATGCTGCTTTTCCCTTTCCTTCAGTCTCTTCTGTGAGTATCAGATTTTTCGAACTTCCTACATACTTACCTGCCCCAGAAATTTCAACTGCCTCTTAAGACTAATTTTCTTTTTTGTTTCCATTTTCTCTAAAAGTTCATCGTTCCTGATATTTTCAGTCCATGTTATTCTCGGTATACTTCTGTAGAAGCACATTTCTGTTGCTTCATGTCTCTTCTTCATCTTTTAGGAGATTGTCCAGCACCCACTGTCATACAGGAGTAGGTTCCCAAGTAGGCATCTACGTGGACGACACTACTATTTACTCCTGCCTCAAAAACAAATCTAGTGTCGCTGACAAAACTAACCTGGCCGTTTGTCTCAAAAAGAACCTCCAATCGGTTGTGGACTGGGGCAGGAATTGGCTGGTTAACTTTAATGCCTCAAAAACAAAGGTGCTCTCTATTACTCACCAGACAGAACCATCTCTGCACCCCCCATTATAATGTCTGACGCTCAACTCCACCTCTTTGCAACTACTCAGTCTCACATTGACTGCTGACCTGAGATGGAACAAATACATTGAGTCAATAGCTTCATCCACTGCAAGTAAAGTTGGCTCCCTGTGCCGCACCAGGAAATTTTTCTTGCCGAAGTCAATCCTTCAAATCTACAAATCAACCATTTGCCCTTGCATGGAGTATTGCTGCCATATATGGTCTGGAGTCTCTTCTGTTTGTCTCAAGGTCCTCAATAAAATCCAAAGACGGATATGCAATGTAATTGGTCCTGATCTGGTTCTGTCTGTTTTACAAATGCTTTCATGGTAACTGCTCCGATGAGCTGGTTTCGCTGGTTCCCAGACTTCATGAATTTAAGCATTCTACAAGGCTGGCATCTCACTCTCACCATTTCACTTTCAAAACTGTTAAATGTAGCTGTCTCTTCTACTAAAATAGCTTCATGTCGTGAACTTCTCACCTGTGGAACTCCCTCCCCATTTCTTGTTTTGCCTGATAGCTATAATCTCCAACTATTCAAATGTAATGTCAATCGATGTCTCCAGTTGCCCTGATCTATCCCCTAACCTCTTCATCCTTTCCTCCATCACTCCTCTTTGCTCTCGCTCCAACTCTCTGTAACCCCTTGTGTGCTAGTCACTTCCTTCCTTGCTTGGGATGGAATTGCTTAAAAAAATGTAGCAGTTCAGTATTCTTTTCCTTGTTCTTGTGAATTTTTTTCTATTTCTTAATACTCTGCTTAGCTTTTGGAATGCATCTTTGGCTATCTTAATGTGCCTTCAGATTTCAGTGCCATAATTTGCATCCTCTTTAATTTGAAACACTCTCTTACAGTTAATTTTTCAATCTACTTGAAGATTCAAGCTACTCCTCAAAAGTATGAATTTAATATATTTTCAAGCCAAGTTTTCTTCAAGCCAATTAATGGCACCGAGAAATCATGGTGAAAATGTTTTTTGCTTAATATTTTATGAAGAAATCTTCATTTAAGATAAAAGAGGTTTTGCCTTCATGACAAGATTTTGTTGTTGTTTCCATTTTCCACAGAGGAGGAGAAAGCAAAAGGGGTAGTCAGCAACAAGTGAAGAATAGTCTTATATGTGCCTTTTTCTCTTTGGTGATCATAGCTCTCTACTATTTTCTGTCTTTTGTTGCTCTCTGTAAATTTTATGTTTCCATTATCTCTCCTAAACCCTGTTCTACCAAATATTTTATTTTCGTATTCAAAATGTAAACAATGGTAGACATAAATATAGACAATTTAAAAAACAGGAATTTTTTAATGCTATTTTTCACTCAATACAAAGCTCAAGAGACACTCAAGCTAGAAGATTACTTGAGTAGTTACTGTATTGCACTTATTTTCCAAGTAAACAGAGGCTGGCTGCTTTGAAAATAAGCATATAAAGTGTCATATATCCACTAAATATAACATTCAAAGTAATAAGAAACAATAAATGATTATAAATAAAATCTATTAATTCCTTAGAAATTTCTTTGTTTATGTATTTTATCTTTTTGTTACCTCTCCTAAACCTAGTTCTGCTTGTTAGGTAGACTATGCTCGGTTTTCCCCTGCCACAAGAAAAAAATGTGGCTATATAGCTTCACCCCACTAGCATGTGCTGAAAGAAACATATGTCAGTGAATTCAAATGAATTATCTCTAACAACAGCAGCATGTTTGGTCAGTGACTCTTTGCTGATGATCAAAGTCTTTTTTTTACAGGTATATCCATATTTTTTAATTTATTTTTGTTTAGAATTCGGATGTTCAGATTTTTAATATAACAAAACCTGATGGCTGAATTTCCTGCAAGTTTAATTGCAAAAATGCTGACTTTAAAAGTTATATATTCATCTATTTTTCTCTGCAGTTTTTAACATTGTTTAATAATATTGAATCAGTTTATTAAAATAATTGTTATTTTTTATAAAACTTAACCTTTTTTTAATACTAATATTAACAATACATGGCCCAAGTGCCACTTAAGGTAGAGGATGGTAACTGTATAGTGTTCTATGAGTGTAAGAGAAAGCAAGAAGTGTAGTTTATGAAGTTATGTTGGTAAGATAACAGTTAACTATTGACTTAAAGAGGTTACGATTGTAATGATCCTACTGAGAGTCTGTTCCACAAAGTAGCTGGCCGAATTTAACTTCTTTTTCTTTTCATGTGCCATGTCCTTTCCCTCTATCCCTTGCAGCTTTCAGCAAGCTCCTTCCCTCTGCTTCCTTCCTGAAACCACGTTCTGTCATCCACCTGCTCAAGCCCTTTCTCTTTCCCTCTATTTGACTCATGAGTATCAGATTCTCCAGGCCCTCCTTCCTCATTATGTGTCCCGGAAACTCTAGCTGCATTTTTCTGATGTTAAGTATAATCCTGCCCTTTGTTTGCAACATCTGTAAGACCTCATCATTGTTCACATGCTCGGTCCATGATATCCTTAGCATCCTTCTGTAGAACTACATCTCCATCGCCTCGAGTCACTTCTTATAGAATTTTTATTGACAAAAACATTCTCAAGTGCTTCTCTCCAAGATTTATCATTAACAGTGATAAATTTAAAGTGACTTAAGTAATAAAATCTTATGCAGTGCATCTCACATTCTGTTCTTATTTCTAAAATTTATGCATTTGTTATTCTTACTCCATTGTGTTTTTTTAATATTATTTAACAGTATTGATTCCAACATAAAATAATTGATATTTTCTAAAAAATGTAACTAGTTTCATTACTTTGTAGGTCTCATGCATACATACCAGGAGAAAAAACAATATATATATATATATTAGTGTATTTAGGCAGCAAATTCTCTTTTAGGCATGTCTGATTGCATAAATTACAGACATTATATCAGCTAATTTTTGATAAAATCCGTTCATACTCATGAATAAATGTCCGTGTATTGATGTTAAAGGATGAGAGAAATCTGCTATAGCTGTTTAAATTTCTCTTATTTTCATTTCCCAAGTACTTTCGATCTTCCAAGATCATCTTCAGGGGTGCAAGTGGTACAAAACTATATGTGGTTCATTAGTATAAGTATTTATAGAAAAACCTGTGTTGTTATTCATCACCATAACTTTTCATTATGCTTTTAAATGCAAAACGGTTGACAATGTGCTGAGCATTCATTAGAAGGTGAAAAAATTATCCATTATGGAATTTTTTACTTCTAAGTTATAATATCATGGCCATGCGTGCATTAAAGTATGCACAGATTTTATTAAAAATTAGCAGACAATGTCTGTAATTTTTATATATATATATATAGATATACATATAAAATGGGCACATGGCCGAGTAGATAGAATGTTCACTTTCTGACCATGAGGCCCAGGCTTGAATCTCACCATGGTCGATTTGTCAGGAAGGAGACTTCCGGATGTTATCGGAATGGAGGGGTCAATCCCAGCATGTGGTACCTTTGGAAAGTGCCTGAAAACAACACCATGGGTTAACCCAAGCCTTGTGACTAAAATTGGGTAAATGGGACCTTTAGGTGCCATTGATAGCTGTGCTAGCACAAAGCCACAAGTCATCAGGGCTGAGGGCTTGAGCTTGCTGGCCTTGTTCAAATTGTTGATCATGCTAGATAACATGCTCTTTCCCAGAAACGTTAACTAAGGTCTGCTCAGTATAGTTGCAGTATAAACCACAGGCTTGTTGAATAAACACAAATGCGCCTGAGCAAGCATCTGCAATAGGGATTAGCTAGCCGCCCTAGTAGACGGGTATCCTTGAATATGAGTGGCCAGCTATACACACACACACACACATATGTGTGTGTGTGTGTGTGTGTGTGTGTGTGTGTGTGTGTGTATGAAAAAATTTCAGATAGTATATATCTGTAAAAGGACAATGTAGCCAAATGTAGTAACTACCTGCTTGCTTAAGATAATAAAAAGAGAGAATAGTGGGTAAACCTGTCCTGCAGATTATTTGCAACTGTAATGAGTTAAGTGTTTAGAAAGTGCACAACTTCCTGCCAATGTAAACTTTGATTATTATCTCCTAGCCATCTGTATTATTGTTTTCAGGTGTTGACAAATAATAATGCTTTTTGTTTCATAGAAAAGTATCTTGTAATCATTATGGAGAGAGATATCCAAAAGTAACGTGTACGAGAATAGGGCTAGCAACACACAATGACACCTGAGGTAGATTCTTAATCTGCCTAATAATAATGTCTTTTGTCCGCATGTATCAAAGCTGATTCCAGGCTGAAGGATATCTTGAGAATCCATTTATGCTTCCTTCTAAATGGAATAAACATGAAAGTTTATGGGGATAAAAACCAATGTTGACAAGAGATGCTGAATGTGTATTTTTGTCAGGCAGAGTTGATTGTTGTCTTGAATGCATTGCAGCATGTTTTGTTGCATTTGATGTTGATATATGAGCTACCAGGCTCAATATTTGGGTTATTTCAGAAGGGAATATTGCCAAATATAACTTGGCATGGTCAGTGATCATATCAAGAAATTAGTCTTTGATTATTATGTCTGTCAGAGGAGAAGGAAGCTGATATCCTAGTCTCTTTATTTTGTATTATATTCATTTATCTCAGTAAGAGATTGAAATGAAGGAAAAACAATGAATAAGTGAAAGAAAAAGAGAGGAAGGAAAAGAAAGATGAATCAGAAAGAAACTGAAGATGTAAAAGATATATGTATACATAAGGAAAAAGAAAAATGAAGAAATATAAAATGCTAAAATGAATGAAAGAAAAGAAATGGAGAAATAAAGGAAGAAGAGAAAAACTTAAAAGAAAACAATGAATAAGTGAAGGAAAAAAGAGGAATGAATATAAAAAAATATAAGAGATTGAAAGAAATGAAAAAGAAAAGGAAAGAAAGAGCAATAAACAGAAAGGGGAACAAGAAAGAAATGGAAGATAGTTAAAGAAATGAAGAAGGAAAGAATAATATAGGAGGAAAAAGCAAAGAAAGAAATATAAAATGCTCAAATGAATGAATGAAAGAAAATAAATGAAAAGTAAAGAAAGAAGAAAACAATGTAAAGAAAAATGGAATAAGAAAAAAGAAAGAAAAAGGAGAGACTGAAATGAATGAAAGTGAACAGAGACAAGAAAAAGGGAAAGAAATCTTGACTAAATGAAGGAACTGATGATAAATGAGGTACTTGAACAAAGGGTAAATGAAGAAAATGAAGAAGTCGAAAGTGGAAAAACATAAAAAAATAAATGAATAAAATAAGAAATTAAGGGAGAAAGAAAAATTCACTAAAATATTTTGACAATGGTGTTTGATTACAAAACTTCAGAAAGATTAACAGAAAAGGATTAATGGAAGGAAAAACTAATAAAATAATAAAAGTTAAACCAACATTTTGATAATCAATAGGTTACAAATGATGACACCAACAAATTCTGTCCCTTTGTCAGTTGTAATCAAAATTGACTGAAAAAGTTCTAGCAGCAGACAAATAAGTAGAACTCAATTGCACTTGAAAATGCAATCCATTTCAATATAACAACTGCAATTTTTATAAAACACCTTGTCCACTTTTACAATATGGGGAAAAATGGTTAAGTAGAAAACAAAAAGTAAATTTTAAAATTATACATTAAAAGTTTTGTCAACTGCTTTATTCATTATATTTTTTCTTTGCTCACAATTTGTAAGCACTTAATAAACAGAAAATATTGAGTATATCTGCTGTGTTAAGAAAACACATTTCTGTACATTATAATTAAAAGCAAAATATTGCAAAATAATTGCATACTGATGTATCCATATGCTCTTGGCATCAGTTTAAGCTGACTTGTTTTTCCTATACTAAAAATGATTGTGAAAGTTTCATGGATTTCCTATTTGAATTTTCTGATGAACCTAATGGCTTAAGTTAACGACTGAATAATAATAATATAATATCTGTAGAAATGTCCCTATCGTATCATTAAATATTTGAGCTTAACAATTCAAACAAATATTGCAATAACACTCATAGATATGAATGCTGATCATTATTTAAAGAAGTAAGAAGGTATAAATGAAAAGATTTGAAATGGACAACTTTTTCCATTTCACTGAAACAGACATTAAACATTTCTATATTTGATTCTTTCTTTCACTTTCTCACAGAAACCACGTAGTATCTCTGATATGCCTTTTCTGTCTTTTCATGTGATCAAAATGGAATAGTCCATTATTAATGAGGTATTGGCAGGGTATATCGTATGTGCATACTAATTAAGAAACTAAGAGAGGGAGATGTATAATTATAATAAGATGTTTTGACCAACTTGCTTGAAGTTTGTATTTTCTTGATTCCTGATAAAAAGTTATAAAAAATATAGGCCATCTCTCTTTGGAAGATGGCTCCTGCTGGTAATGAGAAGAGTCTATTATAAACTGATAATGGGCAAGGCCCAAGATTAGGTGCGAAACAGGATTTCAAGTGCCAACAGCAGACATTGAGAAGATCTGGAATGAGGGAGACGTGTTTCAAGCCCACTCAGGAACAGGCATGCTTGGTCACAAGCTAACCTGAATAACGCAAGGACAATGCAGTTAATAGAAGCAGTATATGAACTCCATTCAGATAAGTGTATCATCTACTTCAAACAGATATGTAATTGGATTTAACTGTCAAAAGAATATCTTTTTAGCAATTCTCTATTCTCTTTCTCGTTTTCTTGTTTAAAGTATGTTTTTACAATGTTCAGTTGTCTCATTTTGTTCATCAAGCCACAACTCTGTTTCAGGGGGTTGTTAAATTTCCCATAAAGTTCGAAATATCTCAGTGAAATATCCTTTTTAAAATTAATTTCTAATTATAGTTCAGATGTATGTCAAAAAGGGCATTAATTTATGTAAGTTAGATATGGGTTACTGCTATATCAATGTCATCTCATCAAAGAAATATTAATGCAAAGAAAGATAATAAAAGCCCAAATTATATGTAATAACAAGGATATAATTAGAAACTGTGTATATAATAACTGCTTTACTTATTACTGCACAATTATTACTCATAATTTTGTGTTCATAGCACAGAAAATTTATGTAAAAAAGCCAAACATATCTGTCTCTAACTCTGAAATGAGGTATTATGATATTTACATTATTTGGACTGTTATCCCAATATTCAATGCCATATTCACAATGTTTCAGCTGTTGTATAATCCGGCCTTCTTCAGGTGATTCGAATTTTGAACTGAACCCATTATTTCATCCACTGGGGTAGATTGTTCTAGTTATACATGCCTTGCCTCTTCCAGACACATGGAGCAGTGGATAAAGATGCCAGTTAGATCCAGTGACTAGACACAAAGAGTTGTGAGTTCAATACCAGGCTACAGCAGTGGTGAACTAAAAATTCTTGGAGAGCTGAGTTAAGGGGAAATAACTGAGATATCTGGAAGAAGCATATACTCCTGTCTCGATGGTAAGTCTGATAAGCTCAATAAGATCAAATTGGCAGTTGATATAAAAAAAAAATGACCTTTAATCTATTGTTAACAGGGGAAAAAATCGTTTGTCAATTTTAACACCTGCAAATCCAAACTGTTCTCTTTTCAGGATCATCTTAGAAAAACAAACTTTTTTTGCTTTTCATCATCACGGCTAATGATAACCTCTAGGAGAGTAACTTACTGCACCTTCATGGGCTAAAATCTTTCACTGGCATAAGTGAAATTATTATATTGAATCAATTACTTGGTGTGCTACACAAAAAAGTTGGTTCCCTGTGTTGGTTGAGACAATTTTTATTGCCAGAATCTATCTTATAGCTTTATAAGCCTACCATTCATCCATGCATTGAATATTGCTGTCACAATTGGTCTGGTGCTTCTGCAATATATCAAGAGATTCATGACAAAATCAAAAGATTTTAACATTAAATCTTAGGAAAATTTTAAGATAATAGCTATTATTGTAAAATATATTAAGATGAAGTCTGTCTAAAAAAATGAAAAACAGCATCTTTATCCAGGGCTGGATTATCCTTTAGACTAGTAAAAGCTGCAGTCTATAGCCCCTCAAGGTTTATAAAGCCAAGATTTTAATTTTCTAGATGTTATAACTTCTAAATAGTTTCATAAACTGAAATGGTCTCAATATGACAAAATCATATTTATGTTGATTTTTTAGTGTCATAATAATGGTAATAAAAAATCTGTTTTTTTTTTGCTATGATTGTGTTGATATATATGGTAATTTGCTTTGCAATAAACACTAAAATATTGGTATTTCTTAAAGAATATTTTCACTTACAAACAAAAGATAGCTATGCTTGTTTATTTAAAGAATTTCATATAAGTTTACTTCAAGCTATGTAAATATTGCTAACATATATCATGAGTAAAAAATATTCAAGATTGGTTTGGACGAGTTTGAGTGATGGGGGCATAATTTCATTAGCCTAGGGTCCCCCAAAGTTCATAATCCGGTCATGCCTTTATCCTTTTCAAAGTATTCCTTTACAACCATAGACATCTATCCTAGATTCCCTTGCATTTTTAAAAACATAATCTTCAAATTTCCCTTTCTGCGTCTAGGAAATCATGATCACCCATGTCTTGAAAGGACATGGGATATAAAAGAAGATCAAATGCTCTACGGTGTTCTCCATGATATCTATTTTAACAGCAGTTTTAGCTTTTGGAAAGGCCAGAAGTTACAATGAGACAAATTTAGACTGTCAAGGGAGGGTTGCAGGCAGAGATGAATGAGAAAATGTTTTGCCAAAAATCCTTCGTCAGATGGACAGGCAAGATAATCAAAATGGCTGCCTGCTGACGGGACAGTCTGTAAAATGCCCAGATCTTCTAATTCTTGCACTGTCAATCACTGATTTTTTTTTTATTACAGCCTGCTTGTGTTCACTATTTTCAGATGAACTGCTTCTTGAAAGATTTCAACAGATTCCCAACCAAGGATTGATAGCAAAGTTTTAACTAAACTTTGCTTACTGAACCGTCCTTAAAGACCTCAGATGAATGTTAAAGTTTCAAGCAAAATATTTCTGTATATTACTGTGATTAGAATGGCCACAGAATGTACAAACACACTCAATGGCAATGCATTGCTAACTGAGTAACTCCACAGGAGAGTTTATTTATGCATGTGCAGTAAAGTCCTCTCTGATAGGTTGCATAACTGGTTCTTGAGGGATTAAAAATGGCTGGGTGCTTTCCAGATAGATATTTTAAAGTACACAGACACTTTAGAGTAATTAATATTTCTAAAAGCTTATTAAAAATGGGAAATTATGAAGAAAAAAAAATGTTGGAAATGATATCTTTTAAACCCATTCATATTCTTCCATTTTTATCCTATACTGCTTTTCTAGTGGATACAGCAGAATTTAAACCTTTGGTAAATTTTATTCTTTTATCTTTTACCACTTCATACATCGCAGGTAAATTTCTTTCAACTTTGTCTTCAGTGACATTCTAACTTATAGATATATAAAGATGGTAAAACTCTTCTGTGGTATTCGACAAATGAGGGTCAAGCAGCTCAGTTCCTAGGAACCGACAACCCAGACACCAGCACGTATGATTTGATTATAGTGGTGAAGGTTTTGTGCAGAACCAACCACACTTTTTGAAGAGCCAAATACAGAGACTTGGTGCACTACTTGCCACAAGGTCCTGAAACAACTTTCCACAGGGTTTGAATTCAGAGTTGTCCTTCTCCTAGACCAGTTGCCATCCAAGGCTATAGAACCTGGAGGGAGAAGAAGAGGATTAATAGCTTTCCCAAGGGTATTAGCACATAAGTGAATGTAATGGATTCAATTGGAATTCAAACTCAGCTCTCCGATTCCTGAAACCAAGCCATTATTCACTTCTCCACCATACTTTATATATATATATATATATATATATATATGGGATAACAATATATAAATCTTTTATATATCAAAGATCCACTAACTCTAATACAATTACAACTGAAAATAATTTATGTAAACATAAAATTTTCACAACTAATACAAAGAAAAATAATAGCTTAAATCTTAAAGGAGAAATTTACTCTATTACTTGTAATAATTGCCACAAGGAAACCTCAAAGAATTTAAATAAATGATTATATGAACACAAAAGGGATCTTTTATAAAACAATACATTAAATAGATTAGTTACTCATCGTAGCAAGACCGACCAAAATTTAGAATTAAAAAATGCTACTAATTAAAAGAGAAAATTTACTAAGATGAAAATATTTAGAAAGTACTTTAATCACTAGATCATCCCCAATAAATTTGCGTCCAAGTTCTTACAATGTTTCACCACTCTTGGTAGATTTTCTGTTATACAATGTGGGATATTTAATAACAAAAAAGATGGAAACATAAGAAAAAAGAATATAAATAAAATCGGCTGGATTATATGCCCAAAACACATATTAAAGAATTAAAAAAATTATTTTTAAATTTAAAACTCCCAGTGACTGTCATCCAACACATCAACATAAAAATAAACTTAGTTTGATGGAGTCCTGCAGGATGAAATGTGTTGCACAAAAACTTTTTCCACATTATCATACTTCTTTCCCTTAATATATATATATATATATATATATATATATATATATATATGTATGTGTGTGTGTGTGTATAAAGAAAAAGGGAAAACATGTCTCAGATGTGTTTTTACCTCAAAGGACAAAATGTGTCACTAAATTTTTCTTTTGTCTTTATTCATATTGTTCTTTTACAGATATACTCTCTCTTAAAAATTATATATATATGTATATTGTATATACTTTAGAGCAAAGATTTAAATATCAATAAGAATGATCTTGCCTATGTTAGGCACAAATGTATAAGCAGAAGCAAGCAAATTTTTTTTTATTTGAGAGGAGTTTTTAACTGTTGGGCTCACAGCTCATGTTGTTTGAATTACATTCCTTTAGTTCAATCCAAATTTTCCAGATTAGGTCGAAGTGACCTGAATGCTCTTTTTATCAAAGCAGGCAATACTTCTATGGTAGAGCAGGTTGATGGGAATAATACCCTGTGTTCTTAATGAGTGAATTGTGTTGAACAAATTATAATTACCTACCAGACTGAACACCAAATAATTAAAATGGGTACGAGGCTTTAGACTGAGTTAAAAGAAAACAAATTATACGTAATATAACAAGCATAAGGACTCAAATGGACTGGGTGTTTTAAATTATCAGGTAACCACAGATATTGTTCATCAGGTGAAAAACACAGAACAGGATGCTATTTTTATAGTATTCTAAGACTGCTTCATGCTCTTAGTACAATAGAATGGAAGAGTGAAGTGGTTTTGATTGTGACTGTCTCTGGTGAATGTCATTTTGTATTGTAGTAGGATTAGATAGTAATAAAACCATATGGAAATATACACTTTCCTTTTCACTAAGAGAGTAACAATGAAAACTCTCTCTCTCTTCTCTATTACACATACTTCCTTTCCTTCCTTCTATTGTTCCTATCCTTGGTAACTGACAGAACCTGGACATAGCTTATGTGGGTCAGTGAACATCATAAAAATTCAACCAATGTCAAAATGTCCTGCTAAAAATTAAATGGATGTGTCAGGCCCAATAAAAAAAGAAAAACGTGTGCAGAGAAGAAGTGAGTTCCATCTAGCAGTTCGAGATGCAAAGGTTGGAGATTCATTGGATGTGAGTCTGAACGGACATGCAACTCCAGAAGAAAAAGAAGAAGAAAGCATGAATTCAACAAGTTAATTTCTGTCAATCAAAAATACAACGACCCTGTATGAACTCTCAAATCACAAAAAGACTAAAACGACAGTCACCCACTTTAACCCCTGTAACCAAATGGAGTAAACAATAAAATGGTACTATAGACAGTAAATTTGGCCTTTACTTATGTATTAGCCCAACCTTCATCCATACCATAGTATCTTTCACACAGTTTTAAATTAGTCTTTTGGAAGAGGTTGAATGCTACATTTCATTGCCAGTCAGCTAAATGTAGTTTATATTGTGATGAGAATTAAAACCACAAAAATATCGCAACTTTGGTCATGAAAAAGTTCCAGGAAGCATGTCATTTAATTCATAGGAATAGTAATAATTCATTAAGTGAAATGTTAGGATGAAATTTTCAAAAGAAAAACAGTTTTTGAGAAAATTAGACTTCTCAACATCTCTGTAATCATTCTTTCTAATACTGAATGGAGTTTCCATTGTGACCTTTGGTTTTGGTAATGTGGAAAATCAACATCTTAATTATATCATTATTTTCTCTTCTAGTTGCCTGTACTACCTATTTTATTGTTTTAAGTGTGATGCAGATTATTTTGTTATATCTCTTTCTTCCTTCTTATTTTTGATGTTATTTAGGGTTGAGGAGCCTAATTCACACAAATAAGAAGTAGAAAATTGCAATAAAACTGATAAAGCCTTTTTAAGCTAATGTGGGATATTGCTTTTATGTTGAAATCCAAAATGTATCAACAGGTACCATCAAATGTTTTATTTTGAGCCCTCATTCACTAGAAATGGTGGCCAATTCTTCTTCACATAACTGAAGTCCAATGTTAGAAGGAAAATTTATGAAGGGATTTTGAATCCAATCATACTTTTCTATTATGATGGAAAATAGTAGTCAATGTTTTTGTTGAGTGATTTTCGATGGGTAACCAAAATAGGCATTAACCGTTAATATTAAAACAAAAGTATTTAATATAAAATAATCGAAGAATAGTTAAAATAATTTTTTGAAAATATGAGAATCTAGATTTGGGCACCTCGATGTGGTGTAATGGTTAGAAAGCTTGTCTTGCTAGATCAATTATGACTGAGTAGTAAGTTTGATCCTCACTGGGTGCCCCATACTTTCGGCCTTGTGCCACATCTAAGCCGGGCTTAGAAAATCACTATGAGAATTTAGATTTTGATAAGGCTATTTAGGAACATGACACGAGTTCTTTGGCTAACATTTTGGTATTGTAGCATCTTGTGGTGGTGGACAAACTTGTGAGTTGTCCTACTTGACTTTCCTTAAAAAAAAACCCTACGAAATGTTGCTAGAGGGATGCTCCTTAAGCCTATAAATAGGAAATAATATTCTCACTCATTCTCTTTTACAGTTTCACAACTCTGG
>OZ038497.1:103620250-103727750 GCA_964036315.1 Acanthosepion esculentum | reverse complement strand
GTCTGTCCTGTGAGTATTAAATTTTCCAAGCCTTCTTTTCTCATTATGTCATAAAAATTTCAACTTTCTCTACCTGACGTTAAGTATAAGTGTACTTTGTGTTTCCATTTTCTCTAAAACTTTGTCGAAGCACCATACCAGACACAGCAGTAATAGTCACTGCAATTATATTCTGGCCTTTCTTTCCTCTCTCACTTTCTTTTTTTTATGTTTTCCTATCTTAGAAATAGCTAGATTTTTTTTTAATATTTCTTTTGGAATCTCGGACTTTTTTCCACATCTTTTGGTATTTCTTTATTTTTTTATTTTTTTCCATTTTATGATAAGGATTTAAAAATATGTAAAACAAATATACTGCCTCTTTCTTTACCTTTCTTTTCCTCCCGTTTTCATCATTTCTCCATCTGAGACTGTCAGATGGATAACAGACTTTCCGAATTAGTCATGGAGAATGTCTATCATCTCATCTCTTGCAATACGACTTAAGCATTTTAGATGCAGTCTCTGATGCCTGCTATCTATTTTTATCTATGGAAAGGATTGAAAAGAAAATAACAAAATGTCATGCAAGAAAAGTAAGTTCATAAAGAAACAGCAAGACATAAAATGATAGAAGTGTTGAGGTAGATCAATATATCAGGATTTGCCAAGCTACAATAAATGTCAATGCACACATTCCTCTGTCTGTCCCTCAATATATATATATATATATATATATATATATATATATCTCCTCACACACACAGAATTTTGGTAAATTGATAGATAGAGGGAAAGATGGCAAATATACTGTGTGACCAAACAGTGGCAGATACATACATATAGATCCTGATACACACACGTTTGTATACTTTGACACTGACACACACACATTTGCATACATAGACACTGAATCATTAAAATGTCACAAAGAATGAGTGAATGTGAAATCACTAAGGAGATTAGAATATCAAAACATGCTAAGTTCCCCCAGAAAGAAAGCATTCCGATACTGGGAGCATTCTGTTTACAAAAAAACTCTTGAAATTTGATAAAAGAACTTAAAGAAAGAGGTATCAGTATCCAACTCAAATTTAACAACTCATAAAGTAATGGTTACATCCATCTTCCTCTATGTGTGCCAGTGTTGGACACTCCTGGCTGAAGCAGAAAAAAGGAACCAAGTGTTTGAGAACAAATTTTTGAGAAAGCTTCTCTGCATTTCCTACTGGGATCACAAAAACAATGACTATGTACAGAGCAAGGTCAAAAGTCTTGTGGGCTGACAGGAATCTCTTCTTGCTAGTATTAAGCGTTGTTAGATGTTATGGTTTGGTCACATCGCACAGCATAACAGCCTCTGCAAGACCATCATACAACACACTGTTGAGGGTGGATACAAGCAGGGATTGCAACACAAAAGCTAGTCAGACAAAATCAAAGAGTGGATGGACATGACTATGCCGAAACTCCTGAGAGCCACCTCCAGCCAGTAGTGTGCAGAAGGAGAGGCAGAAGGTCTGATGGACCTGGGCATACATTGTGGGAGGGCATCCAATCAAGAGTTTGTTTCTTCTGTTTTTCATATTTAAAATATCTTGCTTTCTCACATTTTTTCGTATATGGCTCTATAGCCGCCTCACCTACTTGAGTCTTAGGGGCATACAATCAAGGAGTTGGCCCTGGACATCACCAAACATCAACAAACCTCTCTCTCCAACAGATTATTCTGGAGGAGGCTTTCTGTTTCTTCTGCCCTTAGGTTCCCCTTAATGACTGAAGCTGTCAAAGGACTGATGATGATGATGAAAGTAATGGATGAAAACAGCATTATTACTGTTAGATAGTGTATATTGTTGCTTTAATGGTAGCATTTGTGATGGGCTCCAATGTTTAGATTTTATTTTATATTTTTGGGGATTTGTTTTGGGAACCTGATGTCATGACCAGAGCCACAGTGCAGAGACCAAAATATTAATTTTGCTTTTGTAGCTAATAGGTTTTGATGTGGAGTGAATCACAAAAAAGACCTAATTTGAAGAAGAGTATAATATGAAGAATTTGATGAAGTTTCAATTTACGCAATAAATGTGACACTATATAAAAGCAATCCAAATGAAATGCATTGTAAGAAAAAAATCACCAGAAACAAAAAAAACATCAAATCTGTCAAAACACTGAATAAAAGAATACTTGCTATGGGATAATGAAAAATGGACAAACGTTAATGATAGTGATGAAAGTAAAATAGAAATTAATTCTAAGGCAAGATAGTATATCTGAGGACCAATTGGCACCTATCCAAATCATACAACAAAGACAGTAAAATTTGGTGGTGGGGTCTAGTGATTTGGGGCGACATCAAAAGCAGTGGTACAAGAAAGTCGATAAAAATCAATGGAACACTGGCAAAAAAGTGTTAAACTTCGTTAAAGTCCTAGCAATTAGCAGAGACAGCAAAAATTGAAATATTCCAACATGATGGATTACTTTGCCATACATCACATGTAACAAAGAAGTTTCTCACTGATGAAGATATAGAAGTGTGACAAGACTGGTCCCTCAAGTCCAGACTTTGATATAACCAAATTAATATGGAGAGTTGAAAACACATGTGTCTATTAGAAATTCCAAAACTTGTAAGAGGTCTGCATTTATGGTCAAGGAGAATGGCAGAACATTCCTGATGAAACCATTTTGAAGCTACATTCCTCCTTCCCATGAGCACATCACTTTGAAATACCAGTTCAAGTCTGGTATACGATCACTGAAGTTAAGCAACATTGAGCCTGGTCAGTAACTAGATTCGGAATACCAGGTGCTCTAAGATCAATGTGTGGATGGTGTAATTGATAATGGCTTGGAATTGTTAATCAGAGAGCTGAATTTCAATTCCAGTTGGGTTCTTTATATTTGCTTATGTGCAAGTGCCCTTGGGAATCCACTTTGCCCCACCTGCTATGGTTTGATTAGTAAAACCATTATTATTTCCAGAAAGAAATTTAATTGGGTACAAAATATTTAGATTTTGGTATTACAAAATCTATAGAGGTTGATATACTGCTAAACCAACAACCTCCAGCCCATGTCAAGTTGAAGACATAATTTGTGCCAATCGATAATACTAAATATAAAATGGAATCAATAAGATGGATTTGAATTCCATGCTTGTTTGTTGCATTTGCTTGTGCACAAATCCTTTTGGGAAAGGCAGCAATTTGTATCTTCTCTCAGATATTGGTTAAATAGAAGGGTAGACCAGGCTCACTAGCCTTGAGTGGCAACTTGTGTAAGAGAAGGAAAACTCTGAAGTCCTAACCTTTGAAGGTAACTGGAAACCACTCCAATATACTTACCATTTACAGATAAGAAAGAAAAGGAATAAGAGGAGAGCCATGATCATTTGCATCCTAAAAGGACATTTCATTAAAAAATGTAACTGATACATAAATTGTTGAACTTCATCTTGAACTTACAATCATAGCAATATTTCCTTATTTTAAAATAATATGGTTTAGCATATACAACTGATTTCTCAGATTAATGAATAAAAATGGCTTCAAACAAATGAATCCTCAAAGTCTTCAAGAGGACAATCCCTCATTATACTCTATATACAAGAGCTACAAAATCTCAAGTAAAGAAACAAAAATCACTTCACTTGAAGAGCAGCAATAATAGAAATGGATAGCACATCTAACTAGAAAGGAAAATAATGATATAATCAAGATGTTAACTCTTTATCATTCAACACACCCTGTAATTACTGGCTCTCTAAGTCCCACTGTTTGTTGTCAAAGTATCACTCTTTGTGTGACTTTGTGCACTCTTTGTGATGATGTTGTCATATATTATAGCCAAGTATACATAGAGCAGGTTATGGTAGGTTGGACACTGAGAGATGATATTTACAGGGTGTGTTTGAGCAGGTTGAATGCTAAAGGGTTAAACAAATGATTTAGAAGGAGACCCCATGCATACTATAAAGAGCAATAACATTTAGTCAACTAGAGAAGCCCATTTTTCTGGAAAACAATTTTAGGTAACAAAATTATAAATTTCAACTGATAGTAACTTTAACTGTTGGGTCAATGAATGCCAAACTTTTCAAGTATGGAAGTAGCTGACTTCAACATTACCATGTCATATGCAGTCTAATGAAAACACAATCTCTTACATGTAACACTAGATTTTATTATGATCTGAATTTTGTCAGTTGCTACCAGTAAATGAATGTATGGCCCTGGGGTTTTCTTTTAATGTAGATACTACATTTCACTAGGATGTGAGAGCTTTTATTTCTCAGGTGGATGCTGTCATGCAGATTTTCCCACACATGCACATCAAAGGTGCAACTGGGTTAACTATGTGTTTATTTGTTGGGAGTAACACCTAATATCCTGTTAAGCACAGCTCTGAACTTGATGGCTAGGAGGTCATGTTTCAAGACAACTTGACTTCGCTGATGCATCCATGTAAAACTAAGTGCAAAGTCTATTTTTGTATCATCTTCAGTGAGTCACTGTTAACTATTGAACATAAATCTTCAATTTGTTTTTATTTCTTATTCACTGTCTTGCTAATCCTGTTTGTAAAAATACAAGAGAATTGATAAATAAAAGTAAAAGAAACAGGCATATATAATTAAGATTTCAGTGTCAAAACTTTCGGATTTTCATGGTTTGAAACTGAACACAAGAATAAATAAACACATCTAAAATTTTTAATTATTATTATCTTTAAATTATTTTCTCCTATTTGCTTAATTAAATAAATTTTCTTCATTTTTTAAAATTAGTTTGTTTTATTTTTTGCTGAGGGAATTTTTTTAAAATTTTTTCTCTTGAACAAAAGAAAATTTATCATACAATTTAATATTCCTTTGTATATCTCCAACTTGAAATGTTGCATTCCTCCATCTCATGATGATTACCCACTTTTAATTATATTTTGTTGAATCCATTCTTAATTCTTGGGGGTCTCAAGGGAAGTGTTTCGATTGGAAAAGTAGCAGAAATTTCACACTGTATGCTTTTGTTTATACTCAGAACAATGCTGGTGCCAACACTCTCCCTCTCTCTCTGTCTTCCAACAGAGATAGATGCCTGCCTTGACAATAAAATCAGTGATTATTCAATTTATCTGTAGTTGGTCAATGCCTGAAGCTTTCAGCGGCTAAAACTCACTTGTCTACTGTCGACTGGCACCTTCTTGTCTGTGCTCTCCATGATAGAAGACTGTAAATTAAGTTCATGCTAACAATACCATTGTTGTCAACATTGTTTATCAGGCTACTTTGTCCTTGTTGCTTATTCTTCAGCTTGATATTTTATTTTTTTTTGTCAATGTTTATCCATCTCTACATATATCAAACCATCTATTCACCTCAATATCAGTTTTCGTGCTCACTCTTTAGCAAAGATGTTAGTATCACTTCTTAAACAAATTCTATTTCAAATATTTATCTGTTTAGTGATCACTCTTCTTATCTACTGCAATAAATTTCATCTGTTCTTTTGTAAAAATTCAGTCAGTGTGGCAATCACTTTGAGCTTGATTGAGGTCATCATCAAAACAATTTAATTACCAGTCTTTTCTTTCTCTTATTGCTTTTTATCACAACTTTCTAAGTCAAACACCTGCTGGATGCTGAAGTTGCCTGAACTAAGAATTAAGAATTAACTTCACTGAAAACATAAACAAAACTTCTCTTTCATAACTTAGCATTACATCTTTCATGAACGGTCATGATTTCTTTTTCTTTATTATATGTAAATTTCCATGACATCTTGATAAAGTTGGGTAGTTTCCTATTGCCTTCAACATACTTTTTGACCAGTCCATTTCAAGTCAGATTACCACCCAAGTCTAGATAACCTAGTCTACCCTGTTATTAAACTAATTGGAATTTAAACTGGGCTTGATGATTCCAGTTTCAGTGCTGATATCCGTTACACTACATACAGTTACCATCATCCCAGATTATCAATTCCACTTGATGACATAATCTGTTAACACTTACAATGTTTTGGCAGTATGGAGTAAATGATAATTATCAAACTAATGTTTATTAAATTGCTCAAGATCCAAACTATAAATTGGAGATACCAAAATCAAACAACTACGGAAATTTAAATATTTGGGAAGTGCTTTAACAGAATGATACCAACAACTCAAGCCACATTGGAGTAGTGAAATATGCTTTTCAAAAGCTAAGCAACATATTAAGAAACAAGAAAATTTCATTAGAAACAAAGAAAAGAGTGCTGAACATTTATGTGATACCTATCCTTCTATATGGCAGTGAATGCTCTATAATTTCCTCGCATATGGACTGAACATGTTACTAAGAAAGAAGTTTTAAAGAAAATAGGACAAAAAGAGAGATTGAAATTTTTAATGGGGAAAGATGGCTCAGAGAATTTAACACTCACAGGACATATTGAAGGCAGTAGGAACAGAGGAAAGCAGTGAGTAACCTACCTAATGAGATTGTAGAAATGGCTGGCAAAACAGGGATTGAAGGGATATTTAAAAAGACAAAAGCCAGGAATTTGTGGAGAGCCATAATCACCCACATCCTGCAGCACATTGCAGAAAAAGAAGAAAAATATTTATTATGTGAAGACTTGCTTGGTGGTTAAAACAATAGCATATTAGGATGAGTGCCACTACGATGTTAAAATTTAAATTAAATATAATTTAATATGTTTAACAAAATGGACACTTACACTTAGAATAAGAAAGAGACAGTTGAAATTTCTGAGGGCACATAACGAGGAAAGAGGTCTTGGAGAATTTGAAATTCACGCAACATACTGGAGGCAAGAAGTTACAGAGGAAAGCAGCAAATAACCTACCTAAGCTTGTGTAAATAGCAGAACAGGAATTAGGAGAGATAGTAAAATGACCAATCTTTCAAAGATCTACAAAGGAAAAGTTGTCAAGAACCATGATTGCCAACATCCTGAAGGGATACAGTACATAGAAGAAGATAACCAGTATTTGTTCACTTATGAGTTTGGCTTGACAAATATCCATATACCTAACCAAGCCTTTAATTCTGTGTTTACCAATCTGATTATCAATCACTATATCTAACAATATATGTGATAACTTTTCAACCAGCTCGGTTCAAAAGATAAATTTCTTTTCTAATTATTCATTGATGTATTGTCATCTGTTCATTTCCATCTCTATGTGACAGCTGAGATTGTGTTTTTAAATCCTGGAAAATAGCTTCTGAATGCTGACTTTCAAGGTAGACTAACGTTGGAAACTTGGAAGATTGATACAAAACAATTTTCTACTGCCTTATCATTCAGCACCTTCAGGTACTTTTAAATTTGACGCCTTTTCTCTTTTTCCATATCTTTTTATTTTTTACAATGATGTTCACCCTGTACAGGGCCCAAGAGGTTTACAGAGAAAGAGGCATCATTTACACAGATATGTGGGGAAAATGAACGTTAACCCCAAGGTTAAGACTGTAGTGATCAGGGATGCATCCTCTTGGGAGTTGGTTCCATGTGGGAAGCAGCTGCTCAAGTGGAACTTACATCTCACCAATGGAATATAATATGAATGACGGCTGTTTACTATAATGTGTGTGGTATGGTGGGTCTTAGCTATGAAGGTTAGAATTGGCAATAGCAATAGAGCAGTGAGAGGTTTCTAACATTTCATCTGTGAGAAAAGGGTTATTGGGTGGAAAATAATTAGTCATCCACAAGAATGCGGAGATGCTTTTGAAATCTATCACGATTGGAAAGTGAAGACTGTGTAGCTCCTACCCATATATGGCAGCAGTTTGTTGCTTTAACAGCATATCAACTGTCAGTTATTTAATACCAAAATAACTAGTGGTATAGATCAATCTTCTTCAAGTTGGCTAGGATAGTTTGTACTTTTTTCTTCTTGAATAAATCCCCTCAACTAATCATGTTATAAAATTGTTGATGCATAGGAACAAGGTCCCTAGAATCAGTCAGAATACGCTTTATGGTATATACCTTCTGATATGCTGTGCATTCAGGAAGTTGTTCATTTTTAAGAGAAATGAGTGAGTGATAAAGGTGTCCTATTCTGATTCTTGATAAGACATCTTCCTTGCAAGAAAGTCTGCTGTTTGGGTGGTAATTCCATAACTCTTGCCGAAATTTTTCTCTTCAGAATCCATCTTTCACATCGACAAATCTACCATTCAGCTCTGCATTGAATACTGCTGCCATATCTGGTCTGGTGTTCCTGCTGTACATCTTGAGATTCTTCACAAAATCCAAAGAAGGATCTGCAATGTAATCGATCCTGACCAGGCATCTCAACATCACTCACTTCCTCACCGACATGACATGGCTTCCCTCTGTCATTTCTATAATTTCATGGCATTCCCTCTGACAATCTTTTTTCCCTGATGTCTCAACTACATGGATTTAAACATGCCACTAGATTGGCATCTAGATGGGACTCTTGGGGGTCATCGCTAGCTGTGCTAGCATGAAGACAAGTCATCGTGGCCGAGGGTTTGAGCATGCTGGCCTTGTTCAAATTGTTAATCATACTAGATAACAGGCTCTTACCCAGAAACTTTAACTAAGGTCTGCTCAGCATCATTGCAGTATAAAACACAGGTTAGCTCTGTGGGTGTTGAACAAACAAAAATGTACCTGAGAAAGCATCTGCAATAGGGATTGGCTAGTTGCCCCAGTAGATGGGTATCCTCGACTACAAGTGGCCAGCTATACATACATACAAATAGAGAAGAGATGGATGCATTCCTTTCCCAAGAAAATTTGTGCGAAAGTGAATGCAACCGATGAGACTGGAACTTGAATTAGGACATAACCTGCAAATCTTCTCCTACCCTGATAATGTCCTTGAATATGCTGATGGCTCTAATATAACTGACCATATTAGAATATAATTCTGAATTTATAGATGATTATCTTGCATAAGCCAATGTGAGAGCTGATTGTACACACGATTAATTTCAATATCAGAAACTCAAACTAAATTTAACTGAGAATCAACAAAACAAAAAGATTATTATTGGAGAAATGCTATTTTTTCACAAACAAATAGATACTCCTTCTGAATCCCAGGTCTCTTACTGTGAACATTTGGCTTGAAACAAACGTCTTGTATTTGATGGCACAGAAGATCCATTTCTCTCCAGATATTAAAAGTTCATAAATTTCTAACCAACACAAAAAGAAACTATTTTTCTTAATCCGTCAGAGAATATGTATGAAGTTCCAGCAATGTCCATTGCTTCATGCAAAAATGGAGTATTGCTGCCATATTTGGGCTGCAGTTGCCTAGTCCTCCCTTGCCTGTCTTGAAAGAGTTCAAAAACATCAGCACGGCCTTGTGGGTGATTGATTATTTTCCATCCCACAACTGTTGCAAGCCTCTAGCTACTCTATAGCTATTACCATGGCAACTGGTCAGACAGGCTACATTTTTTAGTCTCACTACCTCTGACGTTTACAAGTATGACCTGCCATGCCACATACACAAGTGTGAACCATCCCTTTCACATTCCATTCATAAAAAGTATCTTCTATTTGGACAGCTTTTTCCCAAGAACTGCTGTTTTGTGGAACATACTCCTTGCAAGATGTTTTCCTAATCGCTACAATCTTGACCTTTTCATGCCTAGGGTTAAACATTATCTTTCTTGCATCGCCCCATGAATTTCACTTCTTGCCTTATGTTGTTCATACATTACATATTAACCCTCTACCTTGATCGGCTCTTGGGCCTTGTATTTGGTGAACATTTTATAAAAGATTTCTTGCAGAAATGGAAAAAAAGTGATACCTTCAGACAAAGTACTGTATTTATTTCTGTTATTAATAACTAGAAACAAAATAAGCATAAATCTCATGTCAGTTTTAAACCTTCATCTCCTAAACTTCAGTTACTTGAAAGATGTATTTAATAACTTTCAACTAAGCAGTATTAATAACCAAATAAATCATAGACAAACATTGAAGCTTCATTTAAATCTTTTGATTTGACTTCTCTTAGAACAAGTTCAATCTTTTAGTAGAACTAAATCAATACAAAATCATCAACTCAATGATTCATATAATTTTGTATTAATTATCCAAGTCATCAATCTCTTGAGAACACTCTGGAAAAGTTGTTTTTATACAACCCTCTCAGTTCGGAATTTTAAAGTAACTTCCAAGTTCGATAAAAGAGATGAATATGATGCAAACTGCTCTGTTAACAGTGCCTAAAATACACTGACTGCATTTCTTGTAGAGAAGAAAAACCACCCTCTAACTCTAAACACAACCATCACTACCAAAAGGGTAGCGATGGTTGTGTTTGGAGTTAGAGGGCCACTTACAGGATGGAAACTCACAAACTGAAGTGTAAATGCTATCAATATTTACCTATGGACTCAAATATAAACATAACCAATGTTTATCTATAGAGCAAAATTTTAACATGACTGATGTTTACCAATGGGCTGCAGGATAATAAAAAAATGATTTTGACATTAAATGACCTAAGAATGGTTGAAATAGTAAATCCATCAGCTCAATTTATAATCCGAGGAAAATTGAGACTGTAAAGACTTGAAAGGAATTGAAAAAAAGTTTTCCTAAAATGGAAATAATCTTGTCAAAAATTGAGTGACAAATTATGATGGTATTTCAAATGAAATAATTCTATACAGAAATAAAATTTATAACTAATGATGAAGAAATATGTTTTGAAATTAAAATTAAGTTCAGTATTTACATTAGTCGGACTATTGTCCTCATCTTTGTCGCCATATTTGTCACGTTTCGGCCGTTGTACGCTCCAGCCTTCTTCACGTGGTTGGAATTTCGAACTGAACCCTTTATTTCGATCACTGGGGTAGACTGTTCTAGTTCCACGTGCCATGTTTGATGGATGTCAGTTATCAGTTGGATAAAGGCGTTGGTTAGATCCAGTGACAGACCCAAAGAGTGTGATTTCAATACCCAGTTAAGGCAGTGGAGAACTTTCAGAGGGAAAATTCGCAGGAGATAACTGATAACTGACATCCATCAAACATGGCACATGGAACTAGAACAGTCTATCCCAGTGATCGAAATAAAGGGTTCAGTTCGAAATTCCAACCACCTGAAAAAGGCCGGAGTGTACAACGGCCGAAACGTTGTGACAAATATGGCAACAAAGATGAGGACAATAGTCCGACTAATGTAAATACTGTACATAATACCTCATCTCAGAAATATAGACAGACTCTAAAATTAAGTTATTTGGAAAAGTTTTATCATCAGTCCACGAGTATTCCTATCTTTGTTGATTTACAGAAAGTCAAATTTCCTCAACTCACTAACAAAAAATTATGATATTTCAAATTACTGTAATTATCCATGTATAATACCCTTTCATCCATAATACACACCTCTAAAATTGTGCTGAAAGTGTGGGAAAATGCATCTAGTCATGCATAATATGCACCCCTTGTTTTGTAACCTAACCCTATTAATTGTACCTCTACAATTTCATTTCCGCTAGAGTTTCCTACTCTTATTAAAAAAAATGGTTTTAAACATAGAATAATATTATTCTAATTTAGTTTTATGATAATTCTTATTTTATTTTATATTTGTAAGTATTGCTAGGTACATATGATTGTATTTGACATCCTTATGGGGTCGCAATCACCGAATGGTAGTGTCAAATTGTCGTATGTTTGTGGAGAGTAGTCATTTCGCAACTGAAATCAGCCTATGAAATGGCAATTTTTAAAGATATTTTTTTAACTGTGCATAATATTTATTTTATTATTTTTTAGAAAAAAATGTGTATTATACATGGAGAATTATGGTAAATAATTCTATATTGAAATAACATTTATAACTAATGCTTTTTTAATCATTTCATCCCAATCAAGGCAATAAGGCCATTAAAATATGAGGGGTTACTGAATGTTCGAGAATATTAGAAAAAAAAGCAGCGAGAACAATAAAACAACAAGAATTAAGAAAAGAATATAACGATTGACATTACATTTAAATTTTTGAAGATCAAAGTTGACTAGGAAGCAAGAAGCTGGAAGAAATTTCAACAAGTGAGAAGTGTGACAAAAGAAACTGTTAGCATAGAACTTACAGTTACATCTAGCCATTTCAACTGTAAAATGATGAGAACTTGCCGATAATCTAGTACATGAATCCCTTGATTAGTGCAGCTAATGTGTACATCAGTAATTATAAAAAAAACAATTTTCAATTGTTATGGTTAAACTGAAAAATGTTTTACCACACTAATCAAATATTATGTATGCACTAATCGATTTTTGGCATATAAAAATTTTAGTGCCCCAATCAAGGGATGCCTGTGCTGTACTTAAATTCATGAAGTCTAGGTACTATAGATCAAAGTTCATCAGAACAATTTCCATGAAAGTATTTATAGAAAAGGCATAGGGAAGCTCCATTATGGCAGTGGGAAAAATGACTGAATGTGAGATGCCAGGCCAGTACCAAGAACATTGCAGATTCTTCTTTGGATTTTATCAAGAATCTCTTAATATATAGCAGAAGAACCAAACCAGATATGGCAGCAATATTCAAAGCAAGGACAAATGATATACTTATAAATATATAAGATAGATTATGGTGAGAAAAATTTTATAACTTTTCTAGCAGCAGCTGTAGCAATGAAGAAATATGTTTTGTCCAGTGTTTTTTTCCATCTTCAGTCCATTTTGGGTATGATAAACTGCATCTGAGTCTGTGGTAAGTCGATAAACTACATCCAACAGCAAGGCCTCTGATCAGGAGGTTTTGAGGAGCATGGAACCACCTCTTAATTGCTGGTGTTCCCAGGTCCACCCTGACCCGGGGTGGTAGCACCTGTTAGGGTCCCAGCTTTGGGCAAATAGTTAACTCCCAGGGTGTGGACACACCCTGGGAGTTAACTATTTGGAGTTAACTATAGTTTATCGTCATACCCTGGGAGTTAACTATAGTTTAACGTCATACCCTGGGAGTTAACTATAGTTTAACGTCATACCCTGGGAGTTAACTATAGTTTAACGTCATACCCTGGGAGTTAACTATAGTTTAACGTCATACCCTGGGAGTTAACTATAGTTTAACGTCATACCCTGGGAGTTAACTATAGTTTAACGTCATACCCTGGGAGTTAACTATAGTTTAATGTCATACCCTGGGTGTATCCGCATCCTGGGTATGACAATAAACTACATCCACATCCTGGGTATGACAATAAACTATGTCAAACAGCATCCCCAAATCCAGTATATATTCAGTGTATATTACAAGTTGCAATAAAATTATTAGAATTGTAATTTCTTCAGTGAGTCAAGTAAAAATATCCATTGCTTCTTATTATTTTGATAGGTAAAAATAAAAGAATAAAAACTGGAAACTAATACATTTAATTCCACCTGATACACACTGGTGTCTTGTGGCTTACTGCACATTGTCCCTTATGCCCATTGTAGCAATACACTCAGGTCAGTTTCTACCTTGCAGTACGGTACAAAGAGCTTATTTTATGGCATTTGATTTGAATAAAGAGTAATATTTCCAAAGACTATTTTTGTCATTGCAATACTAATCCAACCGATTGAAGGAAGCCTCCATAAACATTAGAAAGAAAAAGAATAGATAGTGATTTAATTTTCCTGACAAACTGTTTAAAGAGAAAGATTTTATAAATTCCAATTGATGGTAACACTGGTTGTGTGGTCAATAAATGCCGAATCTTTCCTTATACTATTAAACTATCTGAAATCAGCATGCCACAAATGTCCTAAAAGAGAATGATTAAAATAAAATATCTAATTTTTCACATTCAGTTCAATAAATTTCCTTTTATTTATCAAAATAAAGCACAAGTGTTTTTATACAGAAAGTTTTCATGTGTAACTGTAACAAAAACATATATAGCATTATGTAAGGTTTTGAATATCTAATATAATATTCAATGTGTTAACAGATGGTGGAGGCTGGAAAGTTCATCAATCAAAACAGAATGACTTAAACCAGAAAAGTGAAGATAACATTCTGAATGATTCATCAGATAATCAATACATTTCACTTGCAAAGCACAGAAAATTGTGATATCAGAGTTCATTTCATCTAGCAATTTGGTTCTTAAAATAATTCACATATGTTTGATTTATATACAATTGTAGAGAAGAGTGAAACAAAGATAATTATTCTAATAGGGATTTGTTTGTATCTGCAGTTCTTACTTGTTTTGGATCGATAAAACATCAATAGAACTAAGTAGAAACAATGGTAATAGCACGATTAGACATTTCCTTATAAGGAAACATTCCATATTTATTGAACAAGCAGCCAATATCATAGTTGAAATTTATAAAATATTTCTCATAAAACTATTTTTTCAGAAAATAAGATTCACAAGTCCAGTATCTGTTATCACTTTTTCCAGTCTTAATGGGAGTTTTCTCCCTAACCTTTTATTTGAAGCAGTATGTGATTAATTTCTTTTCAAGTTACATGTGATATCCATTTTAGCTTTTGTTGCTGTTGAAAGTACACAAGCGATGTGGTTTCTATTATTTGGAACAATTCTTTGTGAATCAGTAGTGCCAGTCCACAATGTTCACAGAAGAATAATCTTTTGCCAAGACACACAGGCTTCACTTGTTCAGAGCCTTTATTCCTAATTGATCTTGGGAAGAGCAGAATGCATGTGGGAGAAGGCTTCTGGCATTTTTACTTCAGTTTTACTCTTTTATTAACCGCAATTAATAAAAGAAATGTAGTAAGTAATAATTGATAAACAATTGCCTGTAAGCATTTTGAAAAGGAAGGCAAAGAATGAGAAGGTTTTTAATGGTAGTAAAGCAACAAACAAATGAAATTTATATACAAACTTATACATTTGTCAAAACATTGCATATATATATATATATATATATATATATATATATATGCATGCATGAATAGGATTTTGTTGTTAAATTGCATAAGGCAAAAATACAAAAATGCATCCCAGTTTATGGTTGTGTACTTTTTTGTAGGGATGGGAAATAAAAAAAATATTTCATAAAGCTCGTCAAAAGCCAAATCATCCACTTGAAAACATGAGTCATCTTCTTAAATAGCCCCGTCAGATTGAGAATTTCATATAGATGTCATGCATGGCACCAAGCCCATTTAGACATATCTAAACTATCTGCTGTATACAATCACTTTCTAAGATCAATGATTAAAAAAGGCTTTGAGCAAATTAAGCCTGAGAGTCTTGGCAAAGATCATTTTTCTTTGTGAACTGGTGATACAGATTCACAAACAAAGAACAGTACCAAATAATAGGAACCACATCACTCAAGGACTTGAGAAGGGCACAGAAGTCTTGATCATAGGATGATAATAACATAATCAGAATTCCACACTACTTCAAATAAACGGTTAAAAAGGAAAATCGCATCAGTACTGGGCAGACCAATAAATGGCGACTGGATTTGAAAACCTATTTTCATTGTTTTAAGAGAAAGATTTTTGTAAATTTCAACTGAAAGCAGTGCTGGCTGTTCGGTCAATGAATGCCAAATGTTTCCTTGTAGGGAAACAGCTAATATTACCATTAAGGAGAAAAAGTTCAAGTATAAAATGTTCTGCTGTGTGTATCATAAAAGATGATGTATTGTTGGGACTATCGTCGTCATGTTGATATTCAAATGAAAACTGGCTAACAAAATTCATCATTTATAGAATTTTAAAGGCTCCAAAAATAATTATTTTGACATTTGTTTTCCTTATTTTCATTCTTTTACACTGATCGGTCAGTAGATTTTATATTTAGTGATGTTATTTTAATGTTCATCATTTTCATCCCAGAGTAATTTTTGCTCATTTACAATTATAATGTCAGTGTTCTTTTTGGATGTTGTCACTTGCAACAGTCACTTTCACCAGAAATATCTAAATTAAATGATTTATTTGTTTTTTACAGCTTATCAACTTTTGTAGGCTATTTAAAGCCAGAAAATATTTTTAGTTTGCAAGAAATCTTTACTTGATAATAATAATTTACTAATACAATTCCTACTGATTAACCCATAGCTGGAAGAAAAAGAGATGGATTCATACCTTTACCAAAGATATTTGTGCATAAGTGAATAAAATCAACATGACTGTCATGTTCTGATTTCCAATTCAGAGCCATTATTCATTAAACCACTTGCCCATCCGAAGGTATTATTCCCAAGTGTTCACCCATATAGGTAGTCAACTTTGCTTAAACTCAGTAGTCAAACGAGAAGCGGTGTTTTAACTTGATCTGGCCATAAGTCAAGAAAGGCCTAATAATATTTTATTTTTCTCTAATACTTTGAAAAAAATAACTTCTATATTATTTGTACAAGAGATGGAAATTGCCTTATTTCTGTTACGTATAATCCACAGAACAGAAGGAAAGTGCCATGGACAATTTAAATGCAGCCATTTTGTTTTTATAAAAGATATTCTCCCACATGTTCTCAACAAGTTAAATGTATGCATATGAGATGGCAAGATAACATGGAACTTCAAATATAAAATCACAAAGTATAGACAAATACAACATAAATTTGGCCAAATAAAAGCAAATTTTAATTATCACATAATTAACAATATCAGGTCAAACACAAAGTTAGAATAATGAAAAGTTAGTTTATAATTGTGACTGGTTAAATTCTGCATTGAGAAAAAGTTTTGAAATATGAGTGTGATAGTAGCAAATGAAAATTAGCAATTTACATTAATATATTCATATAAGAAAATAAGAAGGGGAGATAAGAATGTGTGCTTAATTTCATGGTGTCAAATCTCTATATTATGTTGCTTTTGTAATGATGACTTCTGTCAGTAAAAGCAAAGAATGTTTTCATTGGACACAAAATCAACTGACTGATTTGAGAGTGTAAAATTTAGTTTCTTATTATTATGATTATATAATAATATTGCAATATTCTTTTAAATATTTTCATATATATATATATACATATATATATATATATATAAAGAAATATAGTTTTAAGGTGTGCTATATTTATGGGATAAAATACTCAATATCAGAGAGACAGAGAGAGCGTAAGTAAATATAAATATAAAAGTGAACCTTGAAGTCAACACTCAGAGGTGACAGGCTGTTTCATGCTAGACGCAATCGTCAGGTTGCAAGTGTCGGATTTTTCGACTATTTATATATATGGGTCAGTGGTGCACTGTGGGTAATCCATTCTGGCAGTTATTTTGGCGGGAGTGGCTTGTTTATTTATTTGGGTTAATTTTACTTGTTCTTTATTTCATATATTTAATTGTTGTTTTTTTATGTTTTATTAACATGGTAAAAAAATTTGGGGCAGATTTGCTTAGGTCACTTATTATACTCATTTATGTTTATTTTTATTAGTTTTAATGATTATTTTAGTGGGAGCAATTTGTAATTTGTTCATTTATTTACTTTGGATTAATTTTTACTTGTTTTCTTATTTATTTGCTTACTTTTTATTTTATTTCTTATTTATTTTTTATTTTGTGTATTTTTATATACTCTATTTGGTTTTTGATTTTTGAGATGAGCTCAGATCATTTATTTAGTAATTTATTTTGGTCTGGGAAGGTAATAATAGCTAATTTTTTCCTCCAAGAAAAGTTTGCAGGTTTTTGATTGATTGTTGTAGGCTGATGATCTTTTCCTTATTTTCCATGATATTATTGGTGTGATTTGCGGTTTGTTTAAAACAAGTAAAATAAATTAAATCAAATAAATAAATAAACAAGCCACTCCCACCAAAATAACTGCCAGAATGGATTACCCACAATGCACTACTGACCCATATATATACAAATAGTTCAGGAAAATCCAACACTCGTGGCCTGATGTTTATATATATATATATATATATATATATAATCAGATATGTTTAGACACATTTGGAAATTTTTCCTGAGTAGTCAATATTCTGACTTGCTTGGGTAATTCAAAATTTATTATTTAATATTCAGAACAAAATAAATGAAACTGAAAAATCTTGCAATATACAGAGAGATATTCTAAATGTCTTAAAATACTTTTATTATGTCCATAACACAATATCATCAAAGATATGGAAGATCACAAAGAGTAAGAACTATTATTATTTTTCTGGTCTGGTGACATGAAATGAGAATTTGGTGTTCACCAAGTACAGGATTATTCCATTATATTATTTGGACTATTGTTTTCTTGTTGGTGCATGCAAGTTGAAAAGATGATGATGATGAGGAGGAGGAGGAAGAAAAAGCAGTAAGCAAATTCAGAAAGCTGGATATGCTAATAGCAATATTAGCCATTTCCTATAAGGAAACATTCAACATTCATTGACCGAGCAGTCATTACAGCTTGCTGTTGAAATTTATAAAATCCTTCTGAAAAAATTTATATCAGGCAAATAGGTTTCCCAAGTCCAATCATTTCTATATCTGTTTCAATTTCTATTCAAGTATCATGTGCTGTCCATTTTAATTGTTGTTATTGAAAGTCCTCAAGTGATGTTGATTTTGTCATTTTCTCTTCAAGTTACTTGTGCTATCCATTTTAGCTGTTGCTGATAGTCCTCAAGTGATTCTTGTGGCTCCTGATATTTGGTACAGTTCTTTGTGATTCTGTAGCATTAGTTCACAAGGTTTGAATGGCAAACATACCTTGAAGACTATAGCCTTAAATATTTCAAAGGCATTTTACAAGGAGTGGCACAAAGTTTTGCTTCTCCAGCTCTCCAGCTATGAAATTACTGGTGTCGCCCTCTTTTTGCTTTACATAAATGATCTGCTTAATAATATACTCAGATCATTTGTGAACATCTATGTCAATGATACGATTTACAAAGGCACTTACTTTTATAGAATAAAAAAAATGAGACTTAATTGTATCTCGAGAAAGTCCTAACATAACACGTTTTCAGAGAGCAACTTTGAGTTAAGTGCCATTTCTGATACACACTTGGTTGGTAATGTCTCTCTTGATTCATAACTGATGATAGTGTTTCCCTTGATTCATTACTGATGATAGCGTCTCCCTTGATTCATTACTGATTATAATGTCTCTCCTCATTCATAGCTTGTGATAATGTCTCCCTTGATTCCTGGCTGCTAATTATGTCTTTTTTGATTCATGACTGATTAGACAGAAGATGTTTCTGTAGTAGGTTACCATTTCTTTCTGCAGTAAACTGGTTACCAACTAATGTTATAGGACTCAGTTTGTCCTGCTATTCAACCCATAGCTGATGGGAGAAGACATGTATTTGGTATTAACCCAAGTCCTCCCCACAAAGAGGGATGTGGCAGAAGGCCGTTTTTTTACATGGGGCATTCCAACCCAGTAGGCTTGAGCAAAAATTCCCTGTAGACCCTGTAATAATGAGGTCATGTTTGTCGACCTCCTCAGATACAACTCTGCCCTTCAGCATAGCCTTGTCTGGGTTCCTCTCCACATGAACACAGAGAGATTGGTGGTGTGGTTGCAAACCCAGAGAAGAGATGTATTCATATCTTTCCCAAGTCTATTTATACCTAAGTGAAAGTAAGAAACCCAACTGGAATTGAAACTCAGCTCTCCTTCTGAGCAGTTATCCATTTACACCACACTGCACATCGTAGAGAGTGACGTAAAGAAACTAAATCAAATAAAGATTAACTTTATTTTATTAAATCACAATGAAGAGTACAGAACAGTGAAAGATACTGGCAGTATTTGCAGACAAAGAGAAGTTGTAAATGATGGCAATCAGATCATGAAAATGGCTGGTTCCAATGTAACAATAAACCAAAATCTGAAAAAGGAATTAAGGACACAAAATGGAGGAAACTTTAACAGTTATAGAATTCAGGGTCTCCTGAGATGGTAGCCTGATGTGGACTGGCAAGAAAGAAATCTTTGTGTAATGAGGATCAAGTAAAGAAGAGCAAAAATTTAGAGTCTGTACAGCTGAGATCAGGCACTTGGGAACTGTGGGTAATTGTGACTTAATAGAAGATGTATTGAAATCACTGAAGGCAACAGAAGCCTCTGTGTCAGGAGGGACAAGGATTAAAAGATTCTTAGTCAAATGATATCTAGATATCAGAGACATGTGAAAGGTTTAGCGGAAGAGAAGAGTTAGATATACTGACGTAGTTTGTCAATTTATCAGCCATCAAGACAGATTTTTCCCTGAAAAGAAGATATCCAAATCTTCCACTCTGTCCAATTGCTAAGAGTAAGCTTAACAGGGATGCTGCAAGATGTACAGTATGATGGTTAAGTTAGAAATTGGAACATTACATTGGAGAGAATTAAAAGACACAAAAAAATGTGTGACCAAATTTTTATTACAAGATCAATTATCAAAATATTCTCTGATATACAAATATATCATTTTTTAGTCATTTCATCTCAAGCAAGGTAATAAAGCCACTAAGTTGCAAGGGGTTACTTAAAGTGAAAGAATCTGAGAAAAATTATTATGAAGGAGAGAAGACAATAAAAGAACAGGATTCAAGAAGACAGTAGATGATAATTGATATTGCATTTAAATTTTTGAAGATCAAAGTTGACGAGAAAGCAATAAGTCAAAAGAGATTTCTATAAGGGAGAAACGTGAGACGAGAAACTATTAGAAGAGAACTTATGGTTACATTTCATGATTTCAATAGTAAAATGCTAAGTCGTAGATTCCAATCTATTACTTCGCTTCAATTTGTGAAATCTAGGTAGCAAAGAGGAAAGCTCATTAGAACAATTACCATGAAAATATTTATAGAAATGGCACAGGGAACCTACATTATGGTAGGGGGACAGTGAAGGAAGCCGAATTGCAAAGATTTATCCCTGCTAATCTACCAGTCATTACAGATGTTAGAGACACTGGGCTAAGTTTTAAAAATAACAATTTCAATAACTCTTGATTGAATCAAAGAAGTTTAAAAAATACCATGTTTGGTTATATATATATATATATATATATATATATATATATATATATATATATATATATATATGTATGTATGTATATATATATATATATATATATATATATATGTATATATATATATATATATATATATATATATATATATATATATATATATATATGTATATATATATATATATATATATGTGTATATATATAGACTTTACAAATACAAAATTTTTTCCATGTATGACACTCAAGAAAATCCAGAGGGTACATGGTTAAAATGTTTCAAAGAAATTAACAAAGATAAGAAAATTAATAGGAACTAATTACATCTTCATCTTTTGCATCGTGCACATTCAAGACATTAGTAGCCATGGTACACCTACATCCTGTCCTTCATAGTTCTAAGCAATATTTTCTACTAACTATCCCTCCCAGTAGCAAAAATCTGTATGTTAAAAATATATATAGTTAAAAATAAAATTTAAAAGAAATTAGTATAGAATTTGTGCTTACATCTAGCCATTTCAACTTTAAATTGGTGAAACCTTGCAGCCAATCCAGTACTGCACTTAAAGCCCTAAAGTCTCGGCACAATAGCAGAGAGTTTATCTGAATAATTACCATGAAAGAATTTATAGAAAAGGCAGAGGGAAGCTACATTACAGTGGTGGGAAAGTGACTGAAGCTGAGATGCCAGATCAGGACCAGTAATATTGTTGATTTTTTGGATTTTATCAAGAATTTCTGAATACATAGCAGTATCACTGGACTATATGTGGCAGCAATATTCAAAGCATGAATAAATGGTAGCCTTATAAATATGTAAGATAGAATCTGGAGAGAAAAACTGACACATTCAAGCAACTCATACATTATGAATTAAAAAATGAGATTTAATCCCTCATATGCAGCATAATAATTAATTCAGCTCCAGACTTCAATTGCAATCAGCCAGTGAGTGTTTGCAAATACTAAATTCTTACAAATCACAGTCTTTTCTTTGGGAGTAGCTGTTTATATATCTTGCTGCCATACTTCATTTTATCCAATGTCTGCATGACTTTGGTACAGCTTTGACAACCATGTATTTTTCTGTCAAGGCCAGTTACATCTATGATATCCGGATCTACACTTGGTGATTAGGAGGATACCTATCCAGTCAATCTGTTAATGGACCTTGTTTCTTTGATGGTCTGGTCTGACATTAAGTTCAAAGTCTATTCTGGTATCATCTGGACTGAGTTACATACTACACAGATGTACATATATCGCTTACAAAAGTACATTTATAATAGTCGCCCACTTTTATACAAACAGCTAAAGATGTTTTGTATAGCAATAAATCAGCAATGAAAAAACATCTTGGCCACCAACTTAATATCATGTAAATCTATAGGTTGATATTTGCTTTCAGGCAATACTTTTGATACTTCTATGAACATTCTCAGATATTTTCTTCTTGTCAAACAAACATGTTTAATATATAATTGTGGTTTGAAACTATCTTATCAAATTGGACTTTTGACATATGAAACAATGACTACTAATACAACATTACAGAATGAGAACACATGAAGCACAAGTACTTTTGAAAGTGAGAGGACATAAATTTAACAACAATAAGAATTCAATTATAGGTAAATCTAATTATTTATAAGACTTTTATTGTAGCAATAAGCAACAAACTTTTTTTATGAATTAATAAGAATGTGTGTATAGTGTCATTGTTGTTCAGGTTACAAGTTGACATGCTGAGTTCAAGTTCTAGGTAAGGCAATTACATTAACTTCAAGGCAATACTTCTGAATGCATTTTCTGGCAACATCCCAAGATATTTTCTAGTTGTTAATATCTTTAAAATATAATCGTTGTTTTAAGTTGTGTTATCAAATGGTGCTTTCAACATATGGAATGACTATTACAACAGTCAGTCAGTTAAGTGCCATAGTTGATACAGATGTTGGTGATCATGTCTTTTTCAATACATGACTAAATATGCAGAAGATTTTCTTGAAGTAGGTTGGCATTTCTTTCTGCTGTCGACCGGTTGCCAAACAAAGCTACAGGACCCGGTCTGTCCTGCTATTCGATCCACAGTGTTGTAACGTAGAGAAAGTTACTGAATAGAATAATCACATGAAGATTGGTAATGAATTTTAATACTTAGGACAAGAACAACGCATATAAGATTCGCCAGCGATGTGTAGTAGAAGTAGTCAACTGCTAGAAGTGATTCAAGTGAATTCCACAATGAATCTTCAACTGCATACCAACATACAGTATTTACTACTGTAAATATGTGAATAGGGACATAGCCATTATCATTTGTTAGGTATGCTACAACACATAGCTTAGGGAGAAGAGATGGATTCATATGTTTCCTAAGTGTATTTATACATAAATGAATATAGCACACTTAACTGGAATTTGAAATCAGCTCTACAATTCTTCATTCTGAGTTGATATCCATTACAGTGCAACCCAGCAGTGCATATTGAAAACACAAGAAAAGAAGACAGGAATTTAATACAATAAGAATTAGTTTATAGATTTTATTTAGTGGTAATAGTCTGTTTCTGTCTATGTTGCAAGTCACCAGAATGCTGAAAGTTGGTATATTAGGAATAAGACTTTGTTAATGAGATTGTCCATATTTCGGTATGGAGCACAGAGTGAGTAGAAGATGAGAAACAGTTCATGTAGGTTCATAGGCATATATCAGCTTTTAAATATCTGGAGGTTTTGGAAATTATGCTTCATCAGTTTGTACCTAAAATGAAAACTAATTAAACAGTTTTATGTAAAAAGCAGGCAGTCTGAAACTTTGGGAAGAAATCATTAAATTTCTGAAAAAAAAAAAAGAAGCCCCATATAGTCAAGTAGTGTTGCTGAGAGTTGCACTATATCAGCAAGACCAAAGCTCATATGTTTTAGAAATTCAAATATAATTAAAAGTTTCTTCCTTTTACAGTATAGTGACAAAAATTGTACAGCATTTAAGAAAACTAGTTTTACAAAGATTTTCGACATTGTAATTAACTTGATATAGTCAGGAAAGTAAAATTTAACACACTGACTTGCAGAGGTCAACCATAACATCTGACTTCAAATGCCAACTTTATCATAGATAACATAAAAAATTATGAGTTTATATAGTTTCAACTGAAGTCTTTTCATTCTCAAAGTGAATGAAATTCTTGTTGGTGCCTACAGATGAAAATGTATCAGAAAATTCCAACCACAAGATAAAACTCAGTCAACATGAGATAACTTGTTGCTGGCATCATGATGAAAACAGCGAACTACAAGATAACTCAATTTATAAAAAAAAAGCCCAGATATCCAATTAAACTGTCCAAAATATTTAAAATGCAAAAAAAATTTGCACTTGTCTGCGTTTTGCTTTTAAAAGGAACCTTCTAATAGGCTTAAGTACCCACTTTTGTGCAATCATCTAAAAGTTGCCACTCTGTCTTGTATGAGATAAGACTGCAGATTTTGTTAATGAATCTGTGCTTTGGATAGGATGAGTGAACATCATGTAAAACTGTGATTTAATATTTGCTCTAAGGCAATACATCTGAATGTATTTTCTATGATTTCCCAATATTTTTCTTGATGTTGTTGAATAAACATCAGTTTAAAATGTAACTGTGTAACTGTGTCTTGAATTTGGTTTGTCAAAGAAAAGTTTTATCATAGGAGACTACTACTACTACTACAATAAATGCAAGCTAGAAATTTTTAAAAAATTGCCATAGTTATATTTTAAATTACTTAGATGAATGATTTTTGAGTTAGTTTACCATATATAACATTATTAGTTGATCTGACTGAATCTACAATACTTGATAAAATGATATTGTATTTTGGTTTTGTTTGTTAGTAAATATTTGACTGAACCCACAGTACTTAATATAATGATATCATATTTGGCCTTGTTTGTTGGTGAAAATTTATCAATTATTGTGGTAAGATAGAATTAATTTCCCTGGTTAGCTTCTTTTTTTTTTAATCAATTCCCCCCAAGCAAAGAGATAATGCCATGAAGGTGCAAAGGATTACTGAGAGTGAGAAAGAATGAGAAGACTTTAGAAGGAACCAGAAACTCAATTCTAAATAGGAAACAAAGGATAAACCTCTACTCCTGTTCAAAAGACTAGGGATGATTGTGAATCAGTAGGAGAAAACTTTCTGCATTCAGCAGATTAAATATTCTGTTCAGAAGAGAGGTTTTTAAATTTGGTCAACACCAACTTTGAATAAATAAAAAAAACAACATTATGTGCCTTGTTCCACTGGGCTTATGAGATTGGTTGCTGAAAAGTCAAAACAACACAAGATGTGGCAAAATTAACAACTGTTATATTCAAACTGTCGCTGGATCTACTTTGCTTCCAGCATTCCCTAGTGGGACAGAAAGTGCTTACAATCATCATTATAATCAACATTACTGATGTTGTTATAACATGCCTATTTGAGATAAAAAAACAGAAATTAAAGAATTAACATTGAGTAGAAAATGGAGTGAATTTTTACTTTTTTTTAAAATAAAGTTCACCCAATACAAGGCCCAAGAGCCACTCAAGATAGAGGGGTAGTGAATGAGGTGCTTCTAGACAGGAAACTATTGCAGTAATTACAAATTAAATAAATTAAAATAAACTCTTCTTATTATGCAAAGAATAACAAAAACAGGAAATAGAAAGACCTTAATCAACTGAGCTGAATTCCAGAATTCCAAAATGAGGCTCTCTCTCTCTCTTTTTATTACATGCCTTTGCTTTGACTGGATGTCAGTGTATGACTCTGCAAACCTGAAGCCAGATATGAAATCAAGACAAACAATGTTTACGGACTCTTACCATCCCTTCACTTAAACCACAACATGCATCTCCTTTACTTGCATATTATAGCTAGTAGTCAAATGAGAACCAGGCAGCCTTGTAAAATCCCACTGTAATGAAGAAGACATACAATTTCTCTCTGTGTTTGCAAACTATAGACATGAGTCAGAAAACTACTGCACAGGAGCATCATTTTGCATGAATATACTCTTTAGATTAAAGCTTCTGATTTATGACCTGTGCCACTTAAGAAACATTATGTCCAAGAACTTAAAATATTCCTTCTATTTATCTTGACACCCTCAACTTTGACAGAATCTATAATTTTATTACCAAAGTATTACTCCAAAATATCATTCTCCTGTCATGTTAGTTGAGTATTTCCATAAAGACCCAACCTCAAGACTAGGTATCAAGTCTATCCAATGTTTCTCTACATTGCATTTAGAATTATTTGAGAAATCAGTTTTAACATACTTCTTTGTTAAACTTGCACATTTCTTGTTATTGTTATGGAGATATGTTAATGATTTCTATGTCATTAATCACTCTTCTTCATATTTTGCATCTGTCCCTTCTGTTTAGATTTACGACATCAGCCTCTTCAAATTTCATTTCCTGCTTCATAAAGACTCAACTTTTCTCACATCAACTGATATGAAGTGGAGCAACTACATTGAATCAATAGTTGCATCTATTGCAAGAAAAGTTGGGTCGATAGAAAATTTTTCTCATCAGAGACCATCTTGTACATTTACAAATCTACCATTTGTCCAAGCATTGCATACTGCTACCATATCTGGTCTGATGCTCCTGCTATTCATTTCAAGATTTTTGATAAGAAGAATCTATATGTAATCGATCCTGACCACGCATCTCGACTTCATTTACTTTCTCACCGACATGATGTGGTTTCCCTCTATCTTTTCTACAAATATTTTCATGGCAACTCCTCTGAAGAGCTTTTTTCCCTAGTGCTCCAACTATATGAATTTAAGTGTGCTACTGGATTGGCATCTAGGTCTCACCCATTTACTGTTGAAATAGCTAAATGCAACTGTCACTTCTACTCCAACAATTTCTTTTCTCGCTCTTCAGCTTTTGTGGAAATCCCTTCCATTTTAACTGTTTTCTTGATAATGTAGTTATCTTCAAAAATTTAAATGCAACGTAAATTGCCATTTTCTATCTTCTTGAATCTCATTTATCTTTTGTCCTTTCCTCAATCCACCCTATACTTGATAGATTTTTCTCTCATTTTCACTCCCTGTAACCTCCAGTATTCTATTGGCATTCCTGCCTTGCTTGGGGTAAAAAAAAAAAATTTGGTGTCATTCTTAAAGCATTTTTTTGCCAATGTTTTCAAATTCTCTTTTCGAACGTTTTTTTTCTATTTCTGTTCAACTTTTTCACAATTTACAAAGCTGTTAAAAGAAAGAGGTTAGAGGAAATATTTCTAATACAAAAATTTGGAAATTCACATGGTCTATTTATGATAAATATATCCTGAAAATTTCACCAATAATGTTTGGTGAATTCCAATTTTATTGGAAAAAATTAACTTAAGTTACCCAACATTGCTTGATAATGGAACAAATTTAAAGTTCCAAAACAGAAATTTCTGTGTCATGATGTAAAATATTTAAAAAATTTTTTTGAAATGAAATGATTAAAATTTATATATTTATGAAAACACTAAAAAGCAGTCTACCTTGCTAACCGGGTTTTGACAACAAGGTCTAAACAGGCAAGTAGAAGGATAAAAATTTTGTATATTCTGACCACAGGAAACGAGAATGAAAGGATAAAAAATAATTGCCCATTAAGCAGTGAGTGTTATGTGGAGGGAATCATTTATTCTGCATAAGTCAGTGACAGTAACGGTTTCAAGAGAATATACATTGAAAGTCCTTTTAAAAAGAGGTTTTATAACCATGCTACCTCCTTTAGACTGTAAATCCACAGAAGTGACTCCAAATTCATGTGTAAAGTAGAGTATAATAAGAAAGGTGAAGTAAATCCATGTTAACTGCTGCTGACTGTGTCAAGAGGAGAAGTTGGCTATTGCTACATATCCTAATAGAGATGTGCTACTGAATGAGAGAACTAAAATTTTGTCAAAGTGCAGACATTTAAGCAAATATCTTTTGGGTATATATGAACCCGGATGAGTGCAATGAACAAATTTTTTCCCTCCACCTCTTCTCCTTTTCCTCATCCCCACTTTTTTTTTCTCTTCCCTCTTACACCTTTCATTCTACTTTCCTGCGATCATATGTTGGTGGAATATACTAAATTGTTCATTCTTCTAGTTGCCTGAGGAGACCTTGCAGTCAAAACCCGAGTAGCAAGGTAGGCTGCTTTTTAGTGTTTTTGCAAATGTTTTTGTTGTGCATTTTCTATTTTGGATTTTTGCATTGAGCACTTTTAATGTTTATATCTTTTAAACACAGCTGTTTTCAGCCTCCCATGACAGTATATTATTTCATATTATATATATATATATATATATATATATATATATATATATATATATGTATATATATGTGTGTGTGTGCATTTTTATAGGTATTCATATTTCTCTGTACAAGGAAAGCAAGTAGGAAATCCTTTATAAGTTTAACATGTTTTGGTGTTTAATTGCACTTCATAAAACATTTTTTTGAGAAATTGAATAACATGGTGTTGTTTCAATTTTAGAGTTCTATGTTATTTTTGTTTTTATAGCTTGAGTAGATGTCATTTTATGGTATTAATATATATGTATTCATCTTTGTGGGTATCCCAAGTTTACCTCATTTTGTTTCTGCATGATTATTTTTTAGAATGTTAGTATAATTTAAGTGTGTATTGGAAGTTAGATATATTAGCATATTTTAATTGCATGATAATTATAATGAAAGGTGGAAGTGATTGTGTATTATTAAGCTAAATCATCTTGGAAAGTTTGGATCTTATATTAAGTGTAGCTTTTACAAAGACTGATGACATGAGGAAGTTCATCTGATGAGTACTTAGTTTATATTGGTTATTTATTAATATTCTGTTGTGGTAGAATCCACCTAATTTGCATAGTGGAGTACCGACCATATAAATATGGTTGGTACCGGGAAGAGAGGGGAACGAATCAAGAGATTCAACCAGAGACTCTGCTTGACTGCGACTCAGTCAACACATTCTCCAGGAACGGTCTTCCCAGGAATATACAAAAGACTATATGTAAATATTGTGTACACTTTCTTGTTTCAATACATTTTGTTCTAAGTACATTTTGTGTTGCATTATTATTCCATGCATTAGTCAAGTTTCAACATATTCCTTCTATGAATTTTTTTCATTAAGGGTTGTATTAATTCTTTTACTAAGGTAGCACTTTTGAAATCAAAGTTATGGCCTATTTCATTCCTATATGTTATGAAGGAGTTTAATGGGTTATTCAAAGAGAGGTCTCTTTTTTTCCTAAATGCAGGTTTTCAAGCTGGTAATTTATTGTATATGACACAGCTTCTGATGTGTTATTGATTCTGTTTTTTTGCTGACCAAATCTTTGATTGCCTTTAAGCTGGTCATTATAATTCAGTGTGTGGATAGTGAAATCATTTTCAAGTTTAATGAATAAAGAGCTTGTTGGTAGAATTATAAAATATTACTCACTTTTTTAGTCATGTAGATTTAAATTACTTTTTTCTTGTGTCAAGAATGAAATACTGTGGGAAGTGAAGAAATTTAAAAGATTTTCAATATGATTTTCTTCTTCATTTTAGCATTTCAGGTGATATATTCTGAGACCTCTTAGAGAGAAACTTAGAATTAATCCTGATTCTACTTTGTTGTTGAGAATGTTCAGGTGGTGTAATGGTTAGCAGCTTGGAATGAGAAAGGTATGAGCCCATCTCTTTTCCCTCTAGCACTGGGTTAAACAGTATGGCAGACTGAGCTCTCAGCTGTGATTGGCAACCAGTATAGGAGGAGAACTCTGAATTCAAAACCGTATACCATCCTAGCAATGTACATACTATACAGCCATCAAAAGAATCATGGATTTCATAATGGCACTGAGATCTCAACTGCAGTTGATGTGATAAATGTTTTGTTATGAATTTATACATAAATATAAAAAAAAATCATTATTAACTCAATGATCACTGGAATTGGCAAATTACTGATTACAAATAATACATGTAATATTAATAAAAACAAAAATAACTATCATTAATCATTAGACATTTTGTTTATTTAAGCATTACTTGTCATACTTATCAGATGTGCTATTTCTTAAATTTTCTTGGCATTAACATCTGAGTAAAGGAAAATTGAACTTGCAATGAAGAAATATTCATCTGTTAACACTGTCACAAATATAATTCAATGAGAACCTTATCTATGCATTTAACAAAGTAAATAAATGTTACAGTCAAATAGATTTATCACTCGTTTTGTTTTCCCCAAATATATATTCAAGTTTTTTCTGTCTCTAAAAATATCAGACTTAATTTATAATGTGTTATCAATTTGAAGGCAGAATGAATGATTGTCACCAAAAGAGACAGTCCAAAGTGTGATCTACACACTGGTGGTGTAAAAGTTAAGCAAAATTTAACTAATGCAATGACAGAAAGTGACACAGAAATCTGAAGTTGCATAGGGGCAGGGAAAGATGTCTTCCAGAAACTAAATAAAGTGTTAAGAGATAGAAAAATGTCCCTCAAAACAAAGAGATTGCTTAACTGTTGCATAATATCCAATATGGTAGTGAATGCTGCACGATCTCCTCCCAGATGAAAATGAGGCTGGATCCAATAGTTATAATTCTACCAAAGAATACTGAGAACTCGATAGACAGAACATGTATGCAACAAAGAAGTTTTAAGGAAGTTTAAAATAGTAATGACAACAAACCTGATACTTAACAGAAACCAAAATGTCTGGAACTCAATATGAGGAAATAATGCCTGGTGAATTTAGCACTCACAGGAGACAGTGATATAAAAAGAAATGTGGAACCAGTGAGTAAGCCACTTAATGAGGAGTTTCAGTGAATGGGATAACAAAAAGAGAGTAAAGGGTCAAAAGAGTTTAAGGAGTTTCAGTAAATAGCTGATGGAATAAGGACAAAGAAATGATAAAAGCTTAAATGTTATTTAGTGCAATAAAAGCAGGAAGTTGTGGACAGCCATGTTTGCCTACTTCCTAAAAGGAGATGCTACATAAAAGATTAATATAATATTACATATCTTGTTTGATAATAATCCCATGAGGAAAATCTAAAATATCACAAAGTATTTGTAAAGATTAAGAAATTTGTATCAAAGGTTTATATTAATCTAGTCTTATCAAACATGAATGGTAAAAATTCTCTATTAGGAAATGTAATTAAGAGCAATTGAAATATATGACAATGATTACATTTATTTTTTTTAAAAAGATATATTGAAAGATATTTTCCCTAAGTAAGTCTAATCATACATACAAGTGTCAGATGCCCATTCAATCAAATTCAGTGTAAAAATAAAAACTTTAAAAAAAATCTAGCATTTCTTTGCTTGCCAAATAAGGGCTGCATTACTTCATGTATGTTGCATTCAAAATTTCCTTAGAGGAATGACAGCTTTATTCTGAATAAGACAGAAAAATCTTCTGTAAATGCTCAGCCTCTGGAGAATTTCTTTATGATTAAAAGGAAGAGTGCTTTTATGAAAAGAAATCTTGATCTGTCAACATTTAATGAATCGAAATTGAATGAAACACACTGTCTGAACATTCAACAAAGGAAATAAACATCTGATTTTCAAATATATTTTCCAAGTTGTTTCATTGAACACAAATTGCATATCCTTGTAAATTGCATATTCTTTTATTTCAATCTCTGTTTAACTAAATAGACAATGTGACATGACAGAGAATTCATATGAAATATTAATCAGCTCTACATTTATCTGACTTTCATTTTCTGTGCAAATTTCATGCACACAGTTCTATTTTTCTGTTATTTTAATACATTCAACAATATCTTTAAATTATTGTTTTATTTGACTCAAATTGTATATTCTTGTATTTCAGTCTCTCTTTAACTAAATAGACAATATTACATGACAGAAATCATATGAAATATTAATCAGATCTCCATCAATCTGATTTTTATTTTCTGTGCAATTTCAAGCACACAATTCTATTTTCTGTAATTTTAATACATTCAACAATATCTTTAAATTTAATTCTATGTCTATGTGCTGTGTCCACCATCAATTTACTCATGCTCACTAGGTAGTTTATGTGCTGCTTTCCTCTGTCCCTCTTGCCTTCAATATGTCCTGTGAGTGTCAATTTTTCTAAGCTATCTTTTCTCATTATCGAACACCTAGAGATGATCAAAATCACTAAGTTGTCAATCAGTCAAGCCTTACTAACCATTGTCCCATGTGGAGGCAACTCAACCTTCATCAGGTTATTTAATGTTGAATTTTGTATGGAACACTTTGTGAGGATCAAACTCACTCAGTAGTAATGGTCAACCAAACTAGCCTAGCTAATGATTAGCCCAGGCTTAGGTGCATTAGCACTTGTTGGGTCATTTAATATCAAATTTTGTATGGGTTCACAACACCTGACTACTCAACAGCAAGGGTCAAGCAGACTATCCCCATTAAGTATTAACCCACATTGAGATGCTTAAATACATACGTTCATTCTAACTTTAATTAATTAATTTAAAGTAGATTAAAACTTTTACACAGGACTGTATATCACCACTATAAGCAGATTAACACAGAGGCTGACTTGATTGATCTCAGGTTATTGAACAATTAGTAAGCATTTAAATAAAATATACTAAAGAAAATTAATTTTAATGCACATATGTAAATGACAGGTCTTAAGATTTGATGATAATGGCAGAGCAATATGAGGCTAATGCTTAACCTCTCCAGATCTCTTTCAACATGTTAACCTAGGCAATCACATAATTGTCTTCAAGTGCAAGAAGAGCAGAACTACTCTCATTGAGAAACACTGCCATGTCAATAGTTAGATAAATGTAACTGACTGAGGACCTTTGATTTATTCAATAAACATGGTCCTAAAGATGAAACAACAATTGATCAAAATTTAATATGAAAATGCTTGATCTAAGAGATTCATATAACTTAACATTATTACACCTAATAAGGTTAGTGTACATAAAGACAAACAAAGCTGTCTATATTTCTGAGATGAGGTATTATGTACACTATTTACATTATTCGGACTATTGTCCTCATCTTTGTTGCCATATTTATTACAACATTTCAGCCATTGTACGCTCCAGCCTTCTTCATAAATTCATACACAGATGTCCTCAAAGACATATGGCGCAGTAGATAAAGGCGTTAGTTAGATCTAGTGACAGGACCCAAAGAGTGTGAGTTCAATACCCGGTTAAAGCAGTGGAAACCTTGGAGGGGGGAATTAACAGGAGATAACTGATAACTGACATCCATTAAACATGGCATGTGGAACTAGAACAATCTACCCCAGCGACTGAAATAAAGGGTTCAGTTCGAGATTCCAACTACCTGAAGAAGGCCTGAGCGTACAACGGCCGAAACATTGTAATAAATATGGCGACAAAGATGAGAACAATAGTCCGAATAATGTAAATAGTGTGCAAACAAAGCTATTTAATTTTACTTATTGTTTATTTTCCAATCCAAGATGCTGACCTAATGGCCAGAGAATGTAACACAACCTGAGTATGGTGGTAAAATCAACAAATATAAAATGAACAAAAAACTAGTCAAAAATTAATAGTTACAATGATTCATCAAAAGAAATTCAGACACATCAGATTATTCTGTCTGTTATAAGAACTAGGTGTATGGAATACTGTTGTCATATTTAGGTGGAAGCTGTCCACACTTCACTCTCCAGCCTTGATAGTCCAAAAGCGTCTCCAAGTCATTGTGGGTGACAAATTATTCTCCACTCTCCATCCTCTCTTCCCCATGGGATATGGCAAGCCTCTCGCTGCTTTATCACTACTTCTATGGAAAGTGCTTGAACAAACTACATTTCCTGGTCCCACCAATTCAAACCTTCATGTCAAGGACCCACCATGTCACTTACATAGTAGCAAGCCACCCACATTCCCTTTATATTCCATTGGTGAAAAGTAAGTTCCACTCTAACAGCTTCTTCCCATGAACCACCTCTCTGAGGATGTTTCCCCGGTCAATACAATTGCAATCTTTTCAAGACTAGAGTTAACCATTATATCCCACTTCTATCCACACAAATTGCCTCCAAACGTAACCATCTACCTCAAATGGCCTCCAGGACTTGTAAAGGGTGAACCTTACTCTAAAAAAAACAAAAAAAGAGGAATAAGCCAAAAAGAATACTTATTATATAAACATTAGTGACGATGGTAATGCTTCATTTAAGAGGTTCAGGCAACTTCAAACAATTGCATCTAATATTATATTAGTAATAATAATATTAGATGTTTCCTCATAAGGAAACATTTGGAATTTATTAAAGAAGCATCCAGTGTTACTATCAACTGAAATTTACAAAATCTTTCTATTAAAACAATTTTTCAAGAAATAGGTTTCTTAAGTCCACTGTTAACCCCTCTTTACAGTATTGATGGGAACTTCTTTCCTAATAATCTGGAATGTCAAGATCTTATGTAATTATTTTATCTGAGTTATATATGCTATCCATTTTAGTTGTTGCTGTTGTTGAAAATCTTCAAGTAATCTGATTTCTATTATTTGGTATAGTTCTTGTTTGTGAATCTAAGGTCTACAGGTTTTATTTGCTCAAAACCATTTTTAATCATTGATCTGAGAAAGTGGTTGTATATAACTGACAGTTTAGACATTTCTATAAGAGAACACTAAAACAAACAAAATGGTGGCATAATGAAGATTAGAGATGGAAAAAATATAGCTATAAGGCTTATATGAACAATGTTCATAGCCTAATTGTTAAGGCACTCTCACAGTAAAAACTAACTCCTAAGAAATAACAAGATGAATTTCACTGGAACTTGTTCTTTATTTTGCTTGCTTATTAGACTGATCATGATCCCAAGTTCTGTAACCCAAAGAGACACCAGATTTACTTCAGATGTAGCAGGAATGGATCTATCTTCACTATCTTATTGTATGCTGGTTTTGAATTCAGAATGTTCCTTCTGAGAGATTGGCTGCCATCCAAGGCTAGGGAGCCCACTTGCTATTTAACCCATAGCTGAAGAAAGATGGATTCATGCTTATTCCAAGGGTAAGAGTGCTGAGTCAATGAAACAGAATTGGTCAGGATTTGAAACTGGCATGCTGGTTCTATACTAATAACAATTATGCAAATCACACATCCATCAGGTATGGAAGACATGTAATAAAATAACCTAAACATTTCACAACAGAAGGATAAATGAATAATAATGCTTTTTGAGATAAAATATTCTGACAAGTATCCTCATCTTTGTTGTTTCTATTTCTACAGAGATTTTCTTCAGTGTTTTTCAAGTCTATGAAGAAACGTAAAGTGCTGAAATGTTATATAATATAAATTCAACAATGAGCAACAAAGAAGTTTCAAGGAAAAAGGAAACAAAACGGAGACTTATATTTAGAATTAGAAAGAAACAGCTGAAATATCAGGGAAACATAAGAAAAGAGGTCTTAGAGAATTTAACACTCAGAGGACATAATGAAGGCAATAGGGAAAAAAAAGAGTGTAACCAACCTAACAAATAGAAATAGATGATAGAACAGGAACTGGGAGTTGATAGACAAAAAATCTTAAGAGTGACAAAGGATAGGAAATAGTGGAGAGCTATGATCGTCCAAGTTCTGAAGAGACATGGCACATAAAAGATATTAGATCTGCTCATCATTTAATGTTAATTATAAATTTATTTTTCACAATCTAAATTCTTCAATTTCTATTGAGGGTTTTAAGAAAATAATAAAAAAAAATATTAAAGTATAAAACAAATTTTGTTCAACAGAAGAAAAAATCCCAAAGGAACCACTTGAAGAAAAACATTGAAAAAGATGAACGAAGTCATTCCAAAGAAGAAAAATTAGAAAAACAATTAAAATTCTGAATGATGATCAGTGTGAAAAAAATTACTAATACACAAAAAAAGTATTAATTTATTTTATTGCAGTATTTAACAGTTTTTTGAACAATCAAATTTTCTCTAATGGAAGCAAGAAAATAAATTATGTTGCTGTTTTTAGCCTCAAGCAAAAATCTGTATTGACAATATGTTAAAAGTATAAATTAAACAACCAAACAGATTTTAAAAGGTAATTGATGAATACCTTTAAGACAAATGCAACTAACAACAGAAAGTAACAATGTTTATAAAATATAGAATTATTTGTGATACATGCTATGCTCTGAGTGTCAATATATGAGGTCTGTCAAGAAAGTACCCAGCCATTTTCAATATCTTATGGCTCAGTTTTCTATTTCTTTTTTAACTAAATATCCACCTAATACAAGGCATAAGAGTCACTCAAGGTAGAGAGTTAATGAATGAGATTGTTGCATGAATGTAAGTGGTGGAAGTAAATGCAGATTATAAGGATATAGAGGATAGATAATGGATAACTCTAGACATGAAGAGATTATGATTGTAGTAATTAAGGAAGCATACTCTTGGGAGTTTGTTTCACAAAGTAGTGATTCTCAAGGAGAAGCTGTCTAAATTGAACTTCTTTCTTACCAATGGAATACAAAGGGAATGAGGATGATTTTGACCCTGTGTATGTGACAGCAATAAAGGTTTAACATTTGCTAAGGAAATAGCAATAGAGTAGCAATAAATTCACAACATTTCTTCTGTAGGAGATGGGCTGAAGAGTAATAAATAATTCATCGCTCACAGTAGGACTGATATAATGATCTGGCATTTTTTGTCACATTGTATATGTTACACTGTGGGAAGTGTGATGCTATTCAGTGAACTTGCATATTGACAGTCACAGAAATTTAGCTTGAAACATGGACATTCTTCTTCAGAAACTGTTAGGATTATTAAGAAAACTTTTGGGAGGAGTCAATCAAAGAAACATCAATAAGAAACTTTAAACTTGGCTGAGGATCTGACAGTGAGAATAAGATGTGATGGGGATTTGAAAGACATTTGAAAAGTATCCAGTGATTTTTTTTTAACATTTTGACAGATCATTATTCATGACATGTGCCGGATCTTTTGGCAAAACAACATATTCCCAGGACTGCCAACATCCCTATGACAAGCCAAATTTGGCTTGTAACTTTTTCAACAATGCTAAAATCACTGTGAACTGAATGAGAGACAGGACGAGATTAAAGAGAATGTCACAAAGTAGCTGATAGTGATTTTGAAAGAGGACAATTGCAAACTGTTTTTGAAACTTGGAAGGATTGCTTGGCTAAGTGTATGAGACCCCAAAGAAAACTCCTTAGACATTGCAGTAGGCACCATCACTTTAGGCTAGTGGCTCCCAAACAATGCATTGGAAGAGGACAACATGTGAGGCATAATGCTTGAAAGACAATCAAATTCTTAACAGTTTCAAAAAATTAATAGGCCAAAAATGAACATGATTTAAAAATTTAAAATATTATTATAAGTTACTTGTAATTGCATGCATGGGTCTCAGATAAATACTTATAACTAATTATTGACTGATTTTGTCATTGTGATATTTCTGCATTATATCAAGTATTAAGAATACAGTAACTAGGGTCCATAAATTGGAGGAGAGAGTTATCAATGATAATATTCTGACTTTGAAACTGTGGTCATCTCCTTTTAATCCTCACTCTCTTTTTATTTTTAAATGTACTTTTTATCACATAAAATTTGGTGTGGTGCAAGCAAATTTTAATTCTGAAAATGTGGCCCAGAGAAAAAAATTTTGGGAACCACTGCTCTAGACAGACTACCTTCTCACTGATACTAAGTGACTGGATACTTTCAAAGCAGACCTTGGATTTATCCCATTTATTTTTTGTCTGTTATCTGATATTCTGTTTTTTGGTAGTATGTATTACCTATGTTTATTTATTCTCCCCTATTTCACAGAAAAGTTTCAATTCAAAGAATCTACAATCTATTGACAATGAGGAATCTATGACTGAACAATAATACATACCAGTTTCTAACAAAATTGATGCAGGTAATCAAAAAATGATGACATGAATATTTCACTGACTTTTTCTGGATCAGATTAGGATCTCTAACAATAAGACACAATGACATCCAAAGTTGATACTTAAGCTTGATAATAACTTTTTGTTTGCATGTATCAAAGCTGATTCCAGGCTGAAGGATATCTTGAGAATCCATTTATGCTTCCTTCTAAATGGAATAAACATGAAAGTTTATGCGGATAAAAACCAATGTTGACAAGAGATGCTGAATGTGTATTTTTGTCAGGCAGAGTTGATTGTTGTCTTGAATGCATTGCAGCATGTTTTGTTGCATTTGATGTTGATATATGAGCTACCAGGCTCAATATTTGGGTTATTTCAGAAGGGAATATTGCCAAATATAACTTGGCATGGTCAGTGATCATATCAAGAAATTAGTCTTTGATTATTATGTCTGTCAGAGGAGAAGGAAGCTGATATCCTAGTCTCTTTATTTTGTATTATATTCATTTATCTCAACAAGAGATTGAAATGAAGGAAAAACAATGAATAAGTGAAAGAAAAAGAGAGGAAGGAAAAGAAAGATGAATCAGAAAGAAACTGAAGATGTAAAAGATATATGTATACATAAGGAAAAAGAAAAATGAAGAAATATAAAATGCTAAAATGAATGAAAGAAAAGAAATGGAGAAATAAAGGAAGAAGAGAAAAACTTAAAAGAAAACAATGAATAAGTGAATGAAAAAAGAGGAATGAATATAAAAAAATATAAGAGATTGAAAGAAATGAAAAAGAAAAGGAAAGAAAGAGCAATAAACAGAAAGGGGAACAAGAAAGAAATGGAAGATAGTTAAAAAAATGAGGAAGGAAAGAATAATATAGGAGGAAAAAGCAAAGAAAGAAATATAAAATGCTCAAATGAATGAATGAAAGAAAATAAATGAAAAGTAAAGAAAGAAGAAAACAATGTAAAGAAAAATGGAATAAGAAAAAAGAAAGAAAAAGGAGAGACTGAAATGAATGAAAGTGAACAGAGACAAGAAAAAGGGAAAGAAATCTTGACTAAATGAAGGAACTGATGATAAATGAGGTACTTGAACAAAGGGTAAATGAAGAAAATGAAGAAGTCGAAAGTGGAAAAACATAAAAAAATAAATGAATAAAATAAGAAATTAAGGGAGAAAGAAAAATTCACTAAAATATTTTGACAATGGTGGTTGATTACAAAACTACAGAGAGATTAACAGAAAAGGTTTAATGGAAGGAAAAACTAATAAAATAATAAAAGTTAAACCAACATTTTGATAATCAATAGGTTACAAATGATGAAATATAAAATGCTGAAATGAATGAAAGAAAAGAAATAGAGAAATAAAGGTAGAAGAGAAAAACTTAAAAGAAAACAACAAATAAGTGAAAGAAAAATGAAGAATAAAAATAAAACGTTTTTTTGATTGATTTGTTTTCTATGGCTTAACTATTTACAGGTTATTTAAAACCAGAAAATATTTTTAGATTGTAATAATTTTTTGAGATAATAATGATTTAAATGATGCAAGATTTACTAATTAATCCATAACTGGGAGAGAAGAGGTGGTTTCATTCCTTTCCCAAGGGTATGTGTGTAAGTGAATATAACAATGCCAACTGGAATTGAACTAGCTCTTCAAGTAAAAATTCTGAGTCAGCATCCATTACACCAGCTACACAACCTTACAGCACCTTGTGTTCCCAAGTGGTCACCTATTCAGGTACTGACCAGGCTTGACATTGCTTAACTTCAGTGATTGTATGGAAATCAGTGTTTCAATGTGATATGGACATAAGCAAAAAAGAAAGGCAAAGAAATAATGTATGGCATTAAACGAAATGAAGAAGGAAAGAATAAATTCAAGGAACAAGAAAATAATATATATCAAATGGTAACATCATTGAAAAGAGAGAGATGGGGAATCAAATGAAGAAGACAAAACTTAAACAATGAATAAAGAAAGGAAAAGAAGGAATCAGAAAGTGATACAAGAAACTGAAAAAAATAAAGAGATTATGGTTGTGTAAAGAAAGTATATCTTTAATTTTGTCTCTGATATAATCTTTGTTTGAAGACTGGTTGGAAACTATGCATATTTGTTTTTGTCTTAGAGGAACAAACGAAATGAGAAGAGAGATCTTACAATTTAACAAGAATAAAACAAAACCACATTTGTTGATAGAAGGAATAAACCACCAAAAATAGTCAAGAATCTGAGGAGAAATGATAAAGTATCTTAGTATTTAATTGAAGACCTCAAAATTTGGATCAACCGGTTTTGAGATGTTTGCTTTCTAGTTGCTGTTGTTCATGCTAGTGGGTGCATGCCTGCTGTTTTGGTTTTGTGGAGATGTGAAGAGTATGTTTTACCCCAAGGATGGTTGGTGGTGAAAGAGAGCAAGCCAACCCCTCTGTTCGAAAACAGTGACATTTAGTATGCACTTGGCTTTTCTGTTTTTCTTTTATTGTGTGTTCTTAATTCTAAGTGTCACAAAATAAAGATTAATTTAAACGGGGAAAAGAAAATAATGAAAATATAAAATACTGAAATGAAAGAAAGAAAAGAAGATAGAGAAACAAAGGAAGAGAATGAAAACACAAGGAATAAATGAAGAAAAAAAAAGAATGAGCATAAATTGAAGATATTGACGAAAAAGAAGTAACGAATAATGTAGAAGCTAAATGAAAAATAATAAAATACTACAAATAAACAAAAATTAAAAAATGATGAATGAATGAATGAATGAATGATGAAATTTGAATTATTCACCGAAATAAATAATGTTCAGAATATTATAAATTTGAAAAATCTGGAATGAAGAGCATTAAAATTCTTCTTTTTGTTGTTGTTCTTCATGTGCTGTGTCCCATCAGGTTGTAGGCAATCATGGCTCTCCACAATTTCCTGTTCTTTGTAAATCTTAATTAATGTTGCCTTTTTGTTATTTCTCTTAATCTTTATTCCACCATTCATTTACTCAAGTCCACTATGTTATATATTGTTCTCCTCTGTCTCCTTGTCTTCAATCTGTCCCTGTGAGTATCAGATTTTCTAATCATCATTATGTCCCCTAGAAATTTCAACTGCCTCTTCCTTATAAGCTCCCTTTTTGTTTCCATTTCCTCTAAAACTTTGTCATTGTTCACATATTTGGTCCATGGTATCCTCAGTATCCTTCTGTAGAACTACGTTTATATTGCCTCTCTTATTTATTGGTAAGATTATCCAGCATTAACTGCCATATAGAAGGAGAGATATTGCATAGGTTTTGATAAATAAATCAAGGAAAATGAAAGTGAACAGAAAAGAAAAAAAGCAAATGCCTGAAAGAAAAGTAAACAGAAAATTAAAAATGAATGAATGAATAAAAAGAAAATGAAATGAATGTAGGAATGATGAATTGAAAAGAAAGAAAACTATGATGAATGTGCAAAAAAAAACAAAAAAACACGAGATTTTGAAATACAACATTGGATGCAAAAAAGAAAAAAAGAAAAAATATAAGGTTGAATGAACTAAAGACATTAAAATAACAAACAGAAATAGATAAAGATTTCAACAATCATAGGCAAAATGAATAACAATAAAAACTGCCAGGATTTAACAAAGAACTTTGAGGAGTAGATAAAAGAAAGCAATTTGCAAAGAAAGGATAATAATCATAAAGACTGGTGTGGCTGATCAATAGATTAAGTAAAATTGGAGGCTGAAAGATAACAAAACTAACTTTAAAATATTAAAAAACAAGACTGGAATGGGTAAAATTGGAGGCTGAAAGATGTCAAAACCAACCTTAAAATATTAAATGAACAAGACAAGACTGGAATGGATAAAAGAAAAAAGCAAACTAAACTTAAAATGCTAACAAAGAAGACAAGGAAATAACAAAGGTGGGAAAGTAAGACAGAAAAATAAAATTAATAAATACCTTTGAACATAGCCAGAACCAATGAAAATACACAGAAGTTTTACTTCAGCAAAACAAGGCAAATTATAGCAGATTTATGGAAAAGCAACCTTGTTATTAGAATTATAAAATATAATATTGCCTGTAGTAATTCTGTGATTGTTTACAATTTATAATTTTATCATTTACAAAATAGCCACATAACTGTTTGCATATCCTTCAAATTTAAAAAAAAATGTTTCCTTGAATACATTTCTGTTATATCTTATTCTTTGTATAGACAAGCTTCACTATAAACCTAAAGTAGAACACTCATGTAAAGCCTTTCATAAGCTGAATAGGTGTAACATGAACATGTTACCTGTAATTTATATGGGGGAAATTTTTAGCCTTGCCAAACATCCAAAATAAGCTTGTAAGAGATTTTCTCTATGATTTACAGTGCTGCAGTGATTGCAGAAATGGACAGTGCCTCAGTTTAAGGCAGGCTTTCAAGATGTTTTGTTCCTACAAAGAAATGTATGATAAAAATGTCTCAGAGTAAACATAATGTAGTTTTTCAAGTCATCCATATCCCAGAAGAGATGATGAAAATCAACCTTTTATATTTTTCAGAACAGGTACCAAATTGTAACTGAGCTGATGGTTTTAAGTGGAAGAAATCCACTAGCTTTTGCATATGTGGCATATGTCTTCTAGGTTTGAGAAATAAGCCTGTTGTGACTTAAATTCTTGAAAAATAAAAAAATAATATTATATTGACATAACAAAAATAAATTTATTTACCTTCACACCTTATTTTCTTTTTCAAATTTAAACAGTTTGATAAAAAGAAATGTAGTGTTAACATATGTTTAGTAATGACCCTTTCTACTATGTGTAAGGAAGAAAAATATTTTTGTATGAATTCGACTTGTAGGTTTAAAGTACCTGAAATAAGATACTTTCAACATTTTAGGAGTGATTTTGAAAGTTGTCGAGATGAAGTGTATAAATGAGGTCTGAAATGAAAAAAAAATCTGTCAATGTTTTCAGCTATCAATTAAGTTAGTTTCCTTTGATGTTGGTGAGCATCAGGTTTCTTCATTGTGATAAGGAGAATGCTTCAAGGCTCAAGTTAAATAGTGTGATTATTGACTTCTGTACTACACTAAAAAAAGACTAACCTTTATAAATATGGATGGATAGATGTGTTATTTTAATTTCTTCTTAAAGCTTTTCACTGGCTAAAAACAATTTTGTTCTTCATTTTTATTTCATACTTTTGATTAAGGTACAGCCAATCTTGAATATTGTGTGTGTAGCCAGAAATGATTTCTGATTGTTGGTTTTATTATTTTCAGTGTTTTATATACTGTCAAAGTGAAAACTTCTAGTAGGATTTTTCTTTAAAGAAGGGCTCCAGCAATACTGATAAGACATAGAAAAAGTGATTCTAGGAATTATCAAAAATTTTCCTTATATAAATTAATGATAATTACTTCATTTTCTGCCATTTTGAATAGTAGATGAAACCTGTACTAAAATTGGTTTTTCATCAGAGTGGCATAATGCTAACTTTCAAAAATTAGTAGTGTGAAGTTCTAATGATGCCTTTTTTCACTTAGCATCCATTTAACTATACGTAGGACTTTCTATAGAAGATTGTGGTAATTTGCACTTTGACTAAAAAGAAAGGAAATATCAGAAGTGACTCTGTAATGAAAAGGAAATATCGATACACGTCTCTTGTGATTTTACATGCATTTCATTTTTTTTTTAAGAGTTCAGTCATTTTTCTCTGTGCAGACTCGATTCACATTCATTTGAATAACCATTTGTTAATTATCACTTCTTTTATTTTTCTCTTTCACTTAAGAGTCATCTAACGCTTTAAAATTCTGAGATGTTCTACAAAGAAGCAAGTGATCAAATATTAAAGTTCTCAATTAATTTTTTCCCTATTTAATTTAAGAATGTGAAGTGAATTGAACTGACTTTCTTTTGGTAATTAATTGTAATAACTGGGGGGGGGTGATGGAGAGACTTATGCAATGATTAAAGAAAAGGTGTAAATAGTAAACTTTAACAATCAAAAAAGTGGCTCAATAGCCCGTTGCAGGCTAATAAGGAAATCATTCACAAAAATGGAAATAGAGCTACTTAAATTTACAGGTAAATACCATTCCTGTGATTTATATTACTAATCTAATGTTTCACTTCAGATGAACTCTTATAAGATAACAATTACTAAAGATATTAGTAAATAAGCAGAAAGGAAAAAAAAAGTAAGGTATTCTGAAGTATACCTTATGGTGTGAAGCCAATTTTAGGTTTGATAAGTAAGAAAAGCAAGTCATTTCTCTTGAATATAGATAAGAAATAGGATTGATGGTTCATTTGTTTTGTATGGCTTATTTAAAGCTGAAATATATTTTGGATTGTCAGTATAATTTTTAAAGTTAATAATGCAAAACAAATCTTTTTTAGAATAACAATGATTTTCCAGATAAAAGACCTACTATTTAACCCATTGCTGTGGGGAGGAGATATATTCATATCTTTACCAAGAGTATTTGCACATAAATGAATGTAATGATCCTGACTAAAATTCAAACTCCGCTCTTTGATTCCTCATCCTGAACCACTATCCATTAAACTACCTGTACATCTTAGGAAATAGGAATAGAACAAGATATTCCTAAGTATTGACAGTAGAATGAGAACAGTTTATCCCTGTAGATTTAATAAAGGAAATTATTGGAAAGTTGACATACACTTGAAGAAAACTAGAATCCACAATGATAATAGCAAAGATGAAGATATTAGCCTGAATGAAAATCGGAAATAGAAATTAAAAACAAACAGGAATAAAGCTCAATGTTCATAGAAAATAATTTAACTATCATGATTTCTTTTAATGAGGAAATTATGAAACAAATGTTTGATCAATGAAATAGAAATCACTTAAAATAAGGCTACTGCAATAAAACCACAGTTCTAAAGATTCTGTCTGTTTAAGTTATTTTTTTAAAGATAAATTTTAGTAAAATATAAAGCTAATAAATTTCACATTTTAAAGTCAAGAAAGTGTAATATTACAACTTGAGACATCCATGGTGTTATCAAGGTTGGAGATGATTGGGTTTCACTCTTAACCCACACATCTACATTTTTACATAAACTTAGAACTAAACCAAAGACTAAATCTGTCTGTTTGATATTATGATGAGTTATACAAGTCATTACTGTCATTAATTTTCAATATGAATAACAAACCTTATCCTCCATTTTTCTGAAACTTTTATATGAGTTTATATGCAAAAAAAAGTTTAATTCCATGAAATAAGTACAAAAAAAAAAAAAAAAAAAAAATTGTCTACTTAAAATCAAAACAAAAATATATTATCAGTAGGATATATACAGGGTGCGGAAAATGTAACATCCATTTTTTATTTATTAACTTTTATTGAACAAAAATAAAAGGAAAATTTATAAATACTGTCACATCAAAAAACATCATTTGTTATGATTTACAAACTATTTAACATGTTCAAAATGCTCCCCTTCATATTCAATACAATGCTGAACCAACAGTGCTTCTAAAACCATTTAACATATTTCTACATTTCAGAAAATTTATCAGGAATTGCTTGTTTTAATTCAGGAATTGCTTTCAGTTTGATCTTACAGTACAACCCACAAGAAAAAATCTATCAGTGTTAGGTTTGGTGATCTTGATGGTCACTCAATTGCTCTACCAATCCACCACAGCTCAAAATTAAGATTTAACTATTCCCAAACATGGAAGCTATAGTTAATCTAGAGCCATATTAAACTACTGTAATTTATTTTTGTTTAATAAAAGTTAATAAATAAAGAGAGCATTACATTTGCTGCAACCTGTATATAAAAAAAATGTTCATTTTATGAGAGGATCAGATAAGAATCAGGAAACATATCTGATGTGGTCCCTAAAATTTTAAACATTTGATTTAGGCTCCCCCCACTATTAAGCATCCGATTTAAACCACCACCTATTATTTTTTGCCATTCTGCTTGTGAGGATTTTAAATTCCTGAGTGTTATAATGAAAAGAAACAAGGAAGTTAAAGATTAGAATCATGACACATTTTAACATTTCATTGGGACCAGACATATAAGAAATGTATACTTCCAGTCATTATGTGTTAACTGTTCATCTGATAAGAAGTTGTTAAAAGGAAATCCGGAATTTCTCTCTTGTCTGTTTTCTGTTGATAACAGGTGATATCAATGAATTTCAATCAAACAAAATGTTTTAACTCAAATTTAAAGGCCATTTTCTCTTTGTCATAAATATTCCTACATCTTTAATACATATGTTTCTTAAGGTTTATCTCCATGAGTTCAACCTACATTAAAAATTGTAACAGTGAAAGATGCTTTCCAGAAACTAAGCAAAGTATTAAGAGATAAGAAAATGTTTCGGGGGGGGGGGGGGGGGCAAGAAAAATAGTACTGAATTGCTGTACTATATCTATACAAAGTAGGATAGGAACAAGACAGTGATAGTTAGTAAATATAAACTTAAATTATGCAGTCAATGTAGGAATTATGGGTCCATTGAACAAGTAGTAAAAACAGCTGGACTTAAGAACACCTAAGATACTTGTAGACATGGAAAAGCTCAGGAACACACTTAAAAAAAACAAAAACAGACTACCAGATAAGTAGATATAAAAATGAAGTTCTATTCCTTAAAATAAACCCAAGAACTGTATGGAAATGATTGTCTCCATTATATATAAACTAAGGATAAAATTCTGAAAATTAATGAAACCTAAGGCAGTGTTTAAACTTCAACATATTCCAAAATTTTTGTTTTTTTTACAGTAAGCTTCACCTTGTAAAAAGCCTGGGGACCACTTGAGGTAGAGGGTTACATTAAGGGGTATTTTATATGGATAGGCATGGTGGAGTAATGGATAGTGGCTCGGAATGAGGAATCGGGGAGCCAAGTTCGAATTCCAGTTGAATCCATTACATTCACTTACGTGCTAATACTGTTGGGAAAGGTATGAATCCTCTTCTTCTCCCCCCAGCTATGGGTAAATAGCAGGACAGACCAGGTTCTATAGCCTTGGATGGCAACTGGTGTACTGCAGAAAGAAATGGCAACCTACAGCAGGAAAAAATTTGCCTCGTCAGTCATATATCGAAAGATACATGATCGCCTAAGCATGTATCATGCATGGCACATGACTATATGGATAGGAGGGAAAGATAATTGTTAACTCTAGACATGAACAGGTTAAGGTTGTAGTGATTGGAGAAATATCCTTTTGGGAGTCTGTTCCACAGAGAAGTGGTTTGTGGGAAAAAAGCTATTTGAGTGGAACTTACTTCTTGCCGATCGAATACAGAGGGAATGTGGGTGGTTTGCTACAAAAAAAGTGGCATAGAGCCATGAAGCTTAGACTTGGTGGAACCGAGGAATGTAGTGCATCCAAACACTTTCCATGGAAGTAGTGATAGCACAGTGAGAAGCTCAACTCAGTTTATAAACATACATATACTGATACAGCTAAAAACAAATAATAAAACTTAGAACAAGTCAATAACTCAAAGTCTGATATTTTAAGAGAAGTATTATTGACACTGGTAACAGCGTACATCTTTATTTACATTATTTGGACTATTGTCCTCATCCTTGTCGCCATATTTATTACGTTTTGGCCATTGTACGCTCCGGCCTTCTTCAGGTGGTTGGAATGTCGAACTGAACCCTTTATTTCGCTTACTGGGGTAGACTGTTCAGAGGGGAATTAACAGGAGATAACTGACATCCATTAAAACATGGCACATAGAACTAGAACAGTCTACCCCAGTGAGCGAAATAAAGGATTCAGTTCGACATTCCAACAACCTGAAGAAGGCTGGAGCGTACAACGGCTGAATGAAACGTAATAAATATGTCGACAAAGATGAGGACAATAGTCCGAATAATGTAAATGTACATAATACCTCATCTCACCAGAAATATAGACAGCCTACACCCAATGATAAGAAAAGCAAGAAAAAAGAAGTGAATGACAGATTTAATTTTCAACGTAATAAAAAAAGAGACAGCAGATAATACCAAAGACTGACAGAGAATATAGGATGTTAAGCAAACACATGAGAGATGCCGGCAAGCAAAAAATGAATGTCGGAATGAGAAGTGTGCAGAGATAGACGCCCACTTGAACACAAATATAGTGGGCATGAATAAAAAGATAAAGTACAATACTGCAGGATAGAAATGTACTCCTTGAGAGGACACACAAAATCTAAAAACGTAACACATACTAGAAAAAGAAAAAAATTCTCCAAATATGGAATGAATCAAAGAGCTATTCTACGACAGAGGAGAGAGACCTACAATATATAAAATCATGGAAGGACCAGTCATATTAAAATCTGAGATAAGATTGACACTGATCAAGATGAACACAAAAAGCTATAGGACTAGATGGGATTTTTACAGAGATGCTATCATCTATAGATGATTTTGGGATTGACAAAATTATTAAAATAATAAAAGAAATATATGACTGTATTTATATCTAGGGATATACTAAAAAGAACAAGTTGAGATATCCATAGACATGGACAGCAAAATAAAAACCATCCAATCATCGATTTACCCAACACCTGAAGAAAACTGAAGGGCACAATAGTTGAAACGTTTGGGATAACTATTGCAAAAAGAAGAACAATAATAATCCAAATGTAAATAATGATAACATCTCATCCCAGAAATTCAGGCAGAAGCATCCTCATATTTGAGGACTATTCTTTAGTGTTAATCAGATTTGTATTATTACAGTTAAAGTCTGCCTTATAAAACCTTCCCTGATTCAATTCCATCTAAGAGTTTTTGACATCAGTATCAGTTTTTGATGTTAGGTTCTGTGTATTGTGTCTATTAGAGAGTGATCAAAAAGTGCTACACTGCACTAGAAGATTAGGAGATGCAACACTTATTCAAAGAAGACCAAAGAACATATTGGTCGGAATAGTGATATAAAGAAACTAGATTGAATAATTTGTGAAATAATGTACAGATATAATTCAATAACACTATTGCTGTTATTATTAGCTGAAACTATTGGTTTTTCTTAGATAGATTGAAAGAAAGACAAACATAAAATCACCTTTTTTTACTTTGGCTTGCAGTTTTGTTTTTCTTTGTATCTGCTTTGTGCAAAATGCTGCAGGCAGAACAAATTCATCAGTAGAAATTTGGATGCCAATATTGAATGAAGTGGAAAGTAAAAAGAAGGAAAAAAAACAGTACCAAACCTAATACAGTAGTGTTTAGAAAGAAAAACAATACAAACATGATAAACAAAGTAAATTAATCTCAAGCAGCTAGAAGCATCTGGAATTTGCAAACAATATAATGCTAGCAGACTGTAATATGATCTTAGTGAAGCAGGATCCTCAGTCACATCATCTTTAGCATAATGCAAAAGGAAAATAATGGACATATAGAAAAAAAAGCATTAGCCAAAAACAGCTTGTATCTTAACACTTTGACATGACTTAGAAAAAGAATTTTAACATTTTGCACTCAGTAACCTTTTGGTTTTTCATAATTTATTTGAAATCCCATATCCTCCTGGAATCAATTTAACCCAAACTCTTATTTTTTCCATATATTGTCACGACTTGGCTTAAATTTCCTATTTTCTTGATTTTATACGAAAACTTGAAAATTTCACTTTCCAAAATTATAGTTTATAATAATAGTTTTTATATATACAAAAAAATAAGCAATCCAGTATTGGTGGGGCATGGAAATGATATAGTAAGCCTTATAATCATTAAATGTAGAGTGGGGCATGAAAAGGATATAGTAAGCCTTATAATCAGTAAATGTTGCACCTATGGCTTTCCAATAAATTGAATCAGTTAGGTGAAAAAAGTTCCAAAAGTAGATATGCAGAAACATCTGATGTCAACTGGAGAGGAAGGAATGCACATGTCCCATTAGAACAAGGTGTAATATTTAAAACAGATACTTGAGAAAAAACAGAATGTACATTGGCTGAAATGCTGTGATGAACAATGATGGGGATAATAGTCTGAGTAAACCAGTACCATAAGTGCTGTCATTGTCTATACCGTTTCTAACACTGGTGTTTATGAGAAGTGAGTGCAGAACGTACATCATAGCATAAAAATACCCAGGAATTTCAGAAAATGCTTGCATTTACTGAAGACACACATTCACATTTTGTGCAAGTCTAACATCACATAAAAGACATACAGAATAAAAGCAGGAATTACTAATAGAGAAATGAATGGAGTGCCAAAACAAACATTTTAAATCCTGTTAAACCTCTTCTCTTTAAATATACCACATTCTAATAATCACTAGACTTAGCATTCATGTATTTCATGGTGTGGACATGATTGTGGCAGTTATCTATGTCCCTACCAAAGTATTGTCCTTTTATTTGTTAATGCCATTTATGAAAGACATTAATGAGTTACACAAGATTTTATTAGAGGAGATGTAATTGAAGGAAAAAAGAAAAACATAATCAATGACTCTTGAAGATCACTGGATGCAAAATACACCTGAGGTATCTGAGGAGTCTATCAACCAAAAAGCTGTTATAAGCAACAAAGATAGAGACTATAGCTTGGAAAATATATGGAATAATGAAAATTCTTAATCTCTGAGCTTTGGAGACAATGCTTATTCACTTAAGGCCTGTTATATCTTTCTGGTACTATGCTATTCTGTTTTATTGGATAAGTGCCCATTTTCTGTGGCTGTCTATTGCATTTTGGTCTTGGCAGTTACTTTAACCCGAGACAAGTGGCTCTTTGGTGTTTGGCCTTCAAATCAGGAATTTTATGATACTCTCCTTGTCAACACTTGATTTATCACCAATTCAAGTTTTTATGGTTGTTCTTTCAGAGACAAAGTTTTCTCATGCTTTGATCTCTTATTGGAACTTACTAGAAGACTGTTCAGCACTCATTCATGTCCTTTTGAATATCTGCAGTTTCAGTAAAGGGGGTCAATGATATTTCTGACAATTTGTATATACCTCGAATTCTCTAGTTTTCAAAACAGGCACAAACTTGTGAAAAGTAATAATGACTTTTTGTTTTGTCATATTTCTTCTTTTTCTATGTGACATGTCTCTTCAGGACTTTGATGATCACTGCTCACCAGAATTTCCTGTCCTTTTTAGCTCTTAATAATTTTTGTCTTTTTGTTATTTCTCTTAAACTCTGTTCAGCCAAGCATTTTGTAAACTTTCTAGGTAGGTTATGCATTGTTTTCCTTTATCCCTCTTGCCTTCAATCTGTCCTGTTAGGTATCAAATTTTCCAAGCCCTCTTCCCTCATTATGTTCCCTAGAAATTTCAATTCTCTCTTTCTGATATAAAGTATAAATATCCTTTTTGTTTCCATTTTCTCTAAAACTTTCTTATTGCTCACATGTTCAGTCCTTGGTATTCTCAGCATCCTTTTATAGAACCACATTTCAAATGCTTCAAATCTCTTCTTCATCCAGTATACACTACTATATAGGAAGACTGATATTAAATAACAGTTCAGTACTCTTTTCTTTTCTCATGAAATCTTCTTGTTTCTTAATATTTTGCATAGTTTTTGGAAGTCATCTTTCGCTATCCCAATGCACCCTTAGATTTCAGTTTCTCATTTTCTGTCCAATGGTAAAATAATTCATAGATATTTAAATTGTTGCATTTGTTTGTTGTTTTTTTTTTTTTTTTTTTTTTTTTTTTCATCCATTTCACCTCAAGCACAAGGGGTTATAGGGTGTGGAAGAATTAGGAATAGAAACATTAATAATGAGTGGGAAGAGAAGAGAGTTATCAGGAGGACAGTAGATAGTGATTGACATTCCTTTTAAATTTTTGCAGATTAAAGTTGGCTGCAAGGCATGGAGCCGGTGGGGAGTTCCACAAGTGAGAAGTTCAAGAAAAGAAACTGTTACCATAGAATTTACGGCTATATCTAGCCAGGTCAGTTGTAAATTGGTGATCTCTTGATGTCAATCTTGTACCAAGCTTAAAGTGAAAAAGTCCTGGTACCACAGTGAAGAGCTCATCTGAACAATTACCATGAAATTATTTATAGAAAAAGCAGAGAGAGGCAACCTTACAGTGGTGGAAAAGTGACAGAAGCAGAGCTGACAGATCAGCACAAATTTTATTGCTGATTATTTAGATTTTCTCAATGAGCTCAAGGTAAATAGAAGGGGTAAATAGAAGACTCTTGAAACAAGAGGAATGTGGTTTTATGAAGGATGCTAAGAATACCATGGACTGAAGATGTAGGTAACAAGCAACTTTTAAGGAAAATGGAAATGATGCTTATGCTTAAAATCAGGAAGATAGAGTTGAAATTTGTAGGGCACATAATGAGGAATGAGGTCTTGGAGAATATGACACTCCCAGGCCACACTGAAAGCAAGAGCGGCAGAGGAAACAGCAGGTATCCTAAATAGCAAGCTTGTGTAAATGAATAACAGAACAGGGAGTGATCATTATTAATGTTTCTGTTACTAATTCTTCCACACCTTGTAACCCCTTGTGTCTTAGTGGCTTTACTGCCTTGCATGGTGAGATACAGATAAAAAAAAATCGGTCAGGAGATTGTCTAGCATTCACTACCAGGATTGACATTGCATAAATATTCTGGATTATTCTAATCTCTTTCCAAAATAAATCAAATTGTGCTAGAAGTTCAAATAAATCTTTGTATTGTACTTTCTCAAATGCTTTTGCATAGTGTATGAAATATAAAGTATATGTTCTTCTGCTTATTATATAGACAGAAAAATTACAATATGAACTGAGTTGAAATTTGACAGACAAGTGTTTTAATATGATGCATGTGACAGATTTGTTGTGATCCTGCTAAGTTATTACTTAAACATATCTTAATGTGTATTTGATTGATCAAGCTAATAACTTTCTTATTAGTGTTGTTATTTATGATACTTAGCTTTGTTTGGTACAAGGCCACAAAAATGGTGCACTCAGTGAGTAATGAACACACTATACAATATTCGATAAACTTGCTAAACATTACCCCATACTGCTGTGCTCCCAGTGTTGATATATAAAGAATTTAAATTAAAAGATGAATCGCAAGCCAATTTTTAATCATTATTCAATGAAAAATTTCTAAGGATATTTTTTTTTTATCCAATATAATCATTCATTTGTATTTAACTGCCTTCTAGCCCCAAGAAAATTAAGTTTCAATGTAGTGAAAATCACATTAAGTTAAGATATTGTCTGTGAAATGAAAGTCAATGTTATTTGACCATAGCAAAAATTACAAGTGATTGAAGTGCATCAAAGAATTTTCAAGTTACACTAATTTACTAAAGTGAATTATCTCCAAAATATAGAAACAAAGAACAATTGGGCATAAATTTGAGCATTCTCAAGTTTAACATTGGGTTATTTTAAATGGAGATTTCTTTTTTTTTCTCTCTCATTAGTCTAATCTATACTGAAAAGAAGGGAAAAGCTATGTATTCTTTGATCGCTCTTTAGTATTTCATTTCTTTCATTTGATTTTCATTCTGACTGCGTATATTTATTTTTCTCCAACTCACTGTTTTTCATTATCAGTTTTCTTTAACCTACCTGGTAAAATTGAGTGGCTGGATAGTGGAGCAGAGTCTGAGGGAGATGGCAGAAAGACAAAAGATATTATGAGTTACAAAGGACAAGAAATTGTGGAGATGATTGCCAATGTGTATTACGTCTATAGCCTGGCACTTGAGAAAACTTAATATGGAAAATTTGCTAATGTTTGAAGCAATAAAAATTTTGGATTAAAAATAAAGCCATTAATTGCTAAGTGGGAGGAAATAAATTTTCCTAGCAAATTTGTAGTTTACTTGCCTGGTTTGCTATCAGCCATATTGGATTGCTTTTTTATTCAGTGTTCATGAATAAATTTAAATTAGAATTGAAATTCAACTACTTGATATGTAAAATGATATACAAAAAAAATGATATTTTATTAGCATTAGTATTTTTATGTTGTGATTAAAACTAAATCATAATGCACTAAATATTTATGACAATCCAGCAAAATACTGGGGCTTATTAATTATTAGCTGTTTATGTATGGAAAACATCAAGAAGCAAAATGACAAGGATAATCTTTACAAATACAAAATTAAAACTGCAAATTCTAGTTCAATAGTTCTCAAACTTTTTTGCCCAATGCACCATTTTCAGCCTAAGTCAGAATATCACTCCCTACCTTTCCATGATTGTCCAACTAAAAAGCTTCATTCCAAATAACATGCATATATTGTTGAAAATCTTCATTCTTTTCCATATTAGCACATATACATGGATTACTTTCATAATATATTTTTTTTTCATAAATGTTGCTTCAAGTTTCAAAGAATCATATGACAAAGCTTTGTAAAAAAAATACATGCTGAGGTCTTTCTTCTCTGTTGATGATTATGGATGTGAATCCATATTGAAGATAAGATTCATAATGGGGTCCAAATTCTCTATATAAAAAACAAGAAAAAGTAAAAGAGTTTTTGCTCCTCAGCCTGAAACCCTGAAATTCCCTTCTGTCGGGGAATCCCTGTTCTCAACACCTGTTCTTGTTGGTTATAAAACTTGATAGTAAAGCACCATATATATTTTCCATTCAACTTAAACAGAATTCCTCATACTAGACATTTCTCCCTCTGCATACAATCTCTACAGCATAACATTCAGCAAACACTTCTATTGACAATCATCCTCTCCATAATTTCATGTCCTTTGTAACTCTTACTAAATTTTGTCTTTCTTTGTTTTGTTGTTTCTACAGAAATCTGTACTGCTAAACATTGAACGCAAGCTTACTAGGTAGCTTATGTATTGTTTTCCAATATCCTTTTTTCTTCAATCTGTCATGATAGTATAACATTTTTCAAGGCCTCTTCCCCCATTGTGTGCCCTAAAAATTTCAAATCTCTCTTTTTGATGCTAAGTATGTATCCTTCTTGTTTCCATTTTCTCTAAAAGATTTGTTGTTGCCCACATGGTTTTCTCAATATTCTTCTGTAGAACCATATTTGAACTGTTTCAAGTTTCTTCTTCATCTCTTAGTAGATTTTCCAGTATTCACTGTTATATAGGAGGAATTATATAACAGTTCAGTACTTAGCATTCTTGTGGTAGATGCTTTTAAAAGCTAATCCATGTATTAAGAAACAGAAAAATTTCCTTAGAAACAAAGAAAAATGATACAAACTATCAATGTCTATATTTCTGAGATGAGGTATTGTATTTATTTACACTATTTACATTGTTTGGACTGTTGTCCTCATCTTTGAAAAAAGCCAGAGTGTACAATGGCCAAAACTTTCTATTAAAAACCTTTTCAAGAAAATAGGTTTCTCAAGTCCAGTATCAGTTATATTGCTATTTCCTATGTTCATAGGGACTTCTTTCTTAAAAGAAATGTGGAACATCAACATCCTGATTATGGTGCCCTGACTACATGAATTTAAGTGTGCTACTAGATTGGCATCTAGGTCCTACTTTTTTTACTGTTGAAATAGTTAAACCTAACTGCCAATTATACTCCAACAGTTTCTTTTCTTGCACTTCCTACCTGTGGAACTCCCTTCTGTCTACTTGCTTCCCTGATAACTCCAATCTTCAAAAATTTAAATGCAACATCACCCACCATCTTCTTGAATTCCTTTCTTCTTTTATCCTTTCCTCTATAACCAATCTTTTCTCTCACTTTCACTCTCTGTAACCCTCTGCATACTAGTGACATTGCTACCTTGCTTGGGGTGAAATGATTAAAAAAAAAATCATTATTTTTATTTGAGTTATATGTGATAACAATGGTAGTTTTTTCTGCTGTTGAAAGTCCTCAAGTGATGTGGTTTCTGTTATTTGGTACAGTTCTTTGTTTGTGATTCTGTTGTGCCACTCCATGAGGTTTGAATAAGGATGATCCTTGCTAAGACCAACATGCTGCGTTCATTTCAAACCATTTTTATCCATTGATCTGAAAAAGTGGTGTTTCTATGATATCAGAAAATCATAATTTTCAAGAGATTAGTAGATGTTTTTAGCAACCACATAACTTTACCATTTTTTATGTTTGCCATGAAATGTGTCTTTGAGAACTGAGATAGATACTCAAGAATTCCTGAACAACACCTGAGTGCTTATATTGTCAATCATTTTTCATTTTATTCCATCATGTCATTTTGTTGATTGTAGATTATAGTTCATTATATTTTGAGTATAGCCAGATAGATGATGAGCGACATAAACCAAATCCATGAATACAAATGTAAGCAATAAAAAAATTGAGTTTATCAGTCTCAAGCAAAAATAAAATTATATTCTTTTGAGGAAAATAGTTTTCTCAAGTATAGTAGCTGTTATCATTCTTTCCAGTATTGATGAAAGTTTCCTTCCTAACTTTTTGTTTGAAGTAGTGAGGAATGTTAACATCTTGATTATGTCTTTATTTTCTCTTGATTTCAGTTATTGCTATTCTTTAAAGTCCTCAAGTGATATAGTTCGTTATTTGGTACAGTTCTTTGTTTGTGATTCTGCAGTGCCAATCCACAAAGTTTAAAGAAGTATGGTCCTTGTTAAGACCTGCAGGCTTCATTCACTCAAACACATTTTTGACCACCAATTCGAGAAAATGGTTTTATTCTGCTGACAGTTTAGACATTTCTGAAAAGATTTTTTGGTGCCGCATCTACATATTTTATCCAAGACACTTTCTTCAGCATAATATCCAGGAGAACATTATTTTTTATCTATTTATTTGAATATATCTTTCTAAGCTACAACTTTCCCTTCTCTTTCATAACAAATTATTAATAGCAAATATTCAACCATTAGTGACAGATGTCATTCATCTTGATATAATATTTATTGCATTTTACAAGAAATGAAATATTGAACAATTTATGATAGATTTTCCAATTGTCAATACCTTTGTGCATTTTGATAGACTAAAATAAAAGATACAGAAGGAAAAAGCAACCTCAACATGAACCCCCACAGAAAGATGTCATGACAAAAGTTAGCCTACAAGACAAGATTAACACATAAATGGTAGCACAGAAGAACGATCAAAACAACAGTACTGTCAATAAGGCAAAAGGAAAACAAGACAAGAACTATAGATATAAAATTCTTTTGTATTGCTAATACAGTGGATGCAAGCAGAATGTCTCAATGTGGCTAAGGTGTGAGCAGAATGTCTCAATGTGGCTAAGGTGTGATAAATTGGAGGAGAGAGAAGTTGCTAAGTTCTGGAGTTTATGCATTTGTTGGGTTAAGAGGACTGACTTCATAGTTATGGCATTGAGAAAAGACTGGAGTGGATTAGTGAAGCTTGATTCCTGCCACGAAACTGCCAATACAGAAAAAGCAAGCAGAATGTCTCTGTGGGCATGGTGTAGGTGTTTGGAGGAGGGTGGATCTCTCTGTATTTGGTCAGTTGACTAAGGTAACAGTGGTGTTGTCAAGAGCCTACAGTTGTTGACAGCTGACTTGTTGGCCATATTTAGTGCTAATTATTCATGAGCATCTTAAAAGCAAATCTGGTGGCTTCTGAGCTCATCTTTTGTCTTTGGTGGCAATGTTTGGGTTCTTTTATGTTGTATTTTAGATTTTTGAGGAAATTTGTTTTGTGTGTTGGATGTGATGCTCAGAGCCACTGCACAGCAGACAACTTTTTATTTTTGGTTTTGCTTTCTTTACACTCATATCCAGCTGACATGTAGAGTCAATCAGAAAGAGATCTAATTTGCAGCCGAGTATAACAGATTCATAGAATGGTTAATAAATTTAATCTTGTGCCAAAGGTAGTCAGTTTCTTTTCAGATTGGATTATTGTGTTACTATGAAGCAAATTTTGTGGAACTAAATTTCAGGGATAATCATACTTTTTAAAGCACTAAAGTGAACACAAAATCTATGAAATTGTGATCATTTCATAAAAAATAGCCCAATCATCATCTGTCTCATGATTTGTTCCATGCAAATATACTTTGTTACCAGAGTACAGCTATCCTGGGTATGACGATAAACTAAATTTGTGTCCTCGGTAAGACGATAAACTACGACCAACAGCAAGGCCTCTAATCTGGAGGTTTTGAGGAGCGTGGAACTACCTCTTAATTGCTGGTGTTTCAAGGTCCACCCTGACCCAGGGTGGTAGCACCTGTTAGGGTCCTAACTGTGGGCAAATAGTTAACACTCAAACTGGGGCCAAAACACTATGATGGTGTAAATATAGATTTTAATACCAGAAATACTTAGAAAAAATAAAAAGATTATTACCAGTAATACTTTTTTGGAAAAAAAAGATATTACCAGAAAATATGTTTTTGGGAAAAAAAGATATTACCAGCTATACATTTTTGAAGAAGAAAAAAAATATTACCAGCAATAAAAACTTTGTTGGCATTAAATAACCCATTGAGGTTGATATGCCATAAAACAAACCAAACCAAACCAAAATACAGACTTTGAATACAGAATCAACTACTATACATATTGATAGAACATTTTAAATTACCCCTAAAATAAATCTATATTACAAAATATTTCTTTTATGGAATATGTCATAACCATATTAAAAAAATATGAAAATAAAACCTGGAATGTGAAGGAAAGCAAAAAGAACAAAATTTAAGTATCACAACCATGTTTTATTGACAACTAACTTCAAAATGTTTCAATATGTGTAGAATATATATATATATATATATATATATATAAGTAGAGAGAGATCAAGTCACATCATGTTCACCATTTTGAAGGTCCATGAGGTGAAAAGTAAAAGTGTGATTTTGAATTTAGTGCTGCTTATATACTCACACATCAAATTACTACTCTAGAGTCATGTGACTGCAGATCTACAGGGGAAATAAACACCCACTTTTGTTATTTTTTGATTTATATTATCCATATGGGTATATAAAAGTTCCACTACTAAATAAAATGAAACTCTTGATATAAAAAAAAACAGATGCAGAAAAAATAGGATTAAATCATAAATATATTTTCTTTGAAATATTTCTTTAATCTGTCTACTCAGTCTGTTGTCACAGATTTTCTTGTCAGATGCAAAAATGCTTGAACATTGAACAGTAACCATGAATTGAAATCATAAACCTTTCCAAAACAAACTACAATCTGGAATTGGTATGAAAGCAATGATGTCACCTACATTAAGTCCATAAAAATACAGGATGCGGAATTAGTAAATACTAAACACTTCAGATACTTTGGCATATGGATCAGCTATAACAAATTAAGTATAGGAGAAAAAGAAATTGAACATAGACTAGGTTATGCCAGAGGTAGTTTCACCCAACATCAGAAACTGCTACAAACCCAAAATATCAACATGAAAACTCATGTTCTAAAATAGCCTCATCAGATCAAAACTATCATATGGATGTCATGCATGGTGCTAAAACTATTCAGAAATATCTAAAGTGTCAGCTGCATAAACAACTTTCTAAGATCAATGGTAAAAAAGGTTTTGAGTGAATAAACCTGAGGGTCTTGGCAAATATCATCCTTCTTTGAACATTGTAGACTGGCACTATGGCATCACAAACAAAGAACTGTACCAAATAACAGAAACCACATCACTTGAGGACTGCCAACAGCAGCGGCAACTAAAATGGATAACTCAGTGGGAAAATAATGATCAAGATTTTAATATTCTACAAGATATCAAATAGTGGGTTCAAAAGGAAGTCCCCCCACCATCATTAATGGAAAGAGTGATAACAGCCACTGGACTTGAGATACCTGTTTTCCTACAAAAGTGAAAACCTTTATGAACTTCAACTGATAACAGTAGTGGCTGCATGGTCAATGAATGCCAAATGTTTTCTTATAGGGAAATGTCTATTACCATAGCATTATTTCACAAAATGCTTCACCAAATAAAAATAAGAAGTTTGCATTTAAACATTTCATCCATTATTATGTCTTTGTTGATTAAGAAATAATAATAAAGATAACTGTCATGATCATAAGAAATAAAAAAAAACCTAATTTCCTATGATTCCCTAGTAAAAAGGAAAACACCCTTCTTTCTTTTTAAGTGCCATGTTCTTTCAGAACGTAGGCAATAATGGCTCTCCATCTCCCTCTATCCTTTGCAGCTCTCAACAAGTTCCTTCCCTCTGCTACCTCCCCCAGATCATGTTCTGTCATCCACTTGCTCAAGGCCACTAGGTATGTCTTGCGTTTTTTTCCCTTGTCTTTCTTTCCCTCTATTTGACCCATGAGTATCAGATTATTCAGGCCTTCCTCCCTCATTATGTGTCCCAGAAACTTCAGCTGCCTCTACCTGATGTTAAGTGTAAGCCTCCTTCTTGTTTGTATCCTCTCTAAGACTTCACCATTGCTCACACACAGTCCATGATATTCTTAGCATCCTTATCTCCGTCACCTTGAGTCGCTTTATCTTCGAGAAAATTGTCCAACATTCACTGCTGTAAAGAAGGTCAGATGTCATGGAACAGCTCAGTATTCTTTCCTTTGTTACCAAAGAAATCTTCCTGCCTCGCAATACTCTACTCACCTTTTGGAATGCGTCCTTGGCCATCCCAATATGCCCTACAAGTGGAAAATTTAGAATCTTCCTCTTTTCAACAAACTCTCACCATGAGAGCATGTGATTTTGGGGAATTCCAGGAATGAAGACCAAAGATAAGTTCTACTCTAATATCACCTTCTCATATTGAATGAACTTTTAATGATAGAATTATCACCTGCAAAATAATTCATTCATGCACCAAGACAAACGCAATATGAGAAACATTTATTAACCACATTACAAGAACTTTCATAATGCTACCTGACAATAAATCCTTTTATATTTATGTATAAATGTCTAACTTTGTTGTCATGATATCTTTATATTTTACTAACCAAAAACAGGAGTCAGACAAAGCCCATCATAACAACTTAATTCAAACATAACTCATTCTATTTTCCTCTTAAACTGTAAGAGGCTCAGGATGATAACAGGTTCACATCTGTCAAGTCATCCTATAAATGAAAAATAGTTAAGTTAGACATGGTTAACAGGAATTGTGAAAGGAGACAGTAACTTTGGCCAGCTGTAACCAAAGTTATTGACAATTCACCAGGTCATCAAATACTGTAAACTAGACAGGATTACAAAATAAAGTCAGGTAGGCTTCTTGTTTACATCAATTATAGCCAAAGTTATTGAGTATACGTCCCTATTCTAAGGATTTTCACTAACTTGGAACTTCAAGTTGATTCAAAGAAAATAAGAATAAAGTTAATCCTTATTGATTCTGAGTGTATTTGAACACTAGACTGGAGCCTACAAGGTATAAATTTTACAATTCAGTATTGACTGATTGATAAATGCAGTAATTTTTTCAGTCTAAAAACAAATACCAAAAAGATTTTATAAAATTTTCAATTACTATTTTCCATTTTTTTAATTATTATATTAAATAAACTTTGTAAATATGTATGGAGTAGGCGTGTTTATGTGACAGATGAAAAAGTGAACAAAACTGAAATGACATGCTACAAACGTAAGATTTATTGGTGTGGAAATGAGGAAATAATAGATTTTAAAATAATCATCTATTTAATAGAATTGTTGCACTGGCTTGCCAAACATTTTACAGTTCAGAAACAAAAAAGAGAATTAATTTAATAGAAATATTATTAGCACCAACGTTTTTTATTGTAAGCAAATCAGCTGACATCAAGAAGAGGCCAAACTACACATGAGACAAAACATAACTTACATTAAAAATTTAAAACTAAGTAGCCAACCCATGCATGACATCTTTTCAAAAGTCTCTTATTCTTACCAAAAATTTTAAACCAACTTTCTGAGACAGTAAACGAGACATACTTTCTCTTCTGTCTACTGTGGATGAGAAATATTTTAGGCTTTAGGCTTACAGCCACATCACATTGAAACACTAGTTCCTGTATGATCATCAAAATTAAGCAACTTCGAGCCTGGTATGACATGACTTCCTTTATTTATACTAAAAGTAATTAAATTGAATTAACTTGCAGACATCAGGTGATCACAGAATTAGGTCACAACCAAACGACCTTGACTGCTTTGGAATTGGTTCAACGGTTCGATTTGATTTCAGATGTAGTGTTCAACATTAGGTGAGTCCCTGCACTAATTTGTCAGAAGAATCATAGCCATTACACTGAGAAGATGTGCAAATGTTTATTTCTTTCTCTGTGGGCTGGTTCTCATGTAAAATTCTCTTTTGATCTTCCTGAGACAGAAAGTGAGAAGCTTTCAGGATCATCAGAAACTCTAAAGCCAAGATGGACTGTATCCTCCATGAATTAAACACAAAGCGCTTTCAGGACAATAATCCAATAAACAACACTGATCGAATGAAATATTTCTACATATAAAGAGAAACAACTCAACCAAGACAAAACAAGATTTGTCTATCTTGAACTATTTATAAAAAGAAAAGAAAAAGAAATAAGGATCAAAAATTGTTGATAAGATTATTCGACAGATAAGTAAACCATTGAACATTTCTCTTACGACAATTTTTATATTTTCTTTCCTTTTAATTATTCTATGTTTATTGTTTCCTTCTTCTCTCAACGTATATCTTTATTATATTAAAATAAGTATAACTTTACATCTTGTTGTTACAGACAAGCGTATGGTTGCAAGACAGAAATACGACAACAGCAGAAATAGATTTACGTGATTTATTTCAATAGGAACGTGTGGTTTTGGGACAGCTACCTTGTGGTATAGTTCATAAGCCGGCTGCCGATCTGGGTTGATCTCTCATAGTTCCCACTGGTTGGCATGGCGTTCCTTCTGCTGACTGCTGCTGACTTCCCAGACTGACCGTGACAGATCTCTTCCCCAGCCTCCCATTGACTGCTTTGTACTTCCCCGTGTGACCCTTTTTATGGCATTTTTTATGGCTTAACTGGCTTGAAAAATGTTGTGAGTATAATTAGGAGGGAAGCATTTTTATTGGTTGAAAAATAGAAGCACTTTGAAATATTATTTTATTTTTCAACCGGAACTCGTGCGTCGGGCCTATGCGTAAACAACGATAAGGGTCATTTTAGGACGGGGTCTTGTCCCGTTCACATCCGACTCTCACTCTTGAGTATGTTAGTTTATTTGCCTGCAAATCAGCCGAGATATGTCTTATTTTATTTCATAACATTGTGTCTGTTTTTTATACATAATCTGGTCACTACTTGAGTAGAAAATCTCATTTGTTTTTCTTTTAAGCAAACTGCATTCACTGCCATATGTTTGAATTTTGTCAAGAGATAAAATTCGTAACACTGGTCAGTACCTAGATGGGTGACCGCTTGTGAATACCAGGTACTGTAAGCTTGGATGTGCAGGTGGTGTAATGAATAATGGTTTGGAATTGTTAATTGGACAGCTGAGTTCCAATTCTCATTGGGTTTTTTTTATATTTACTTATAAGCAAATATCCTTGGGAAAGGTATGAATCCACCTTTTCTTCCTCCAGCTATGGGTTAAATAGTAAGACTTGTGTCACTAAATCATTATTATCTCCCCCTCCCCTCCAAATTCTTACAATCCAAAATTATTTTTCATTTTAAATAACGTGCAAATATTTGATAAGCTGTAAAAAATGAATAAATGACGTTATTTATTCACAGCAGAAGTTAATATGTATTAAACTAGAATCTACTTCTTTCAAAGCCAATTAAAATTATACCAGTTACAGTTTTAGGAAAATCTATGACAAAGTGGAAAATATAAGACATATGACTCTACAGAATGCTACTGAGAATACCATGGATAGGGCATGTAAGCAATGAGGAAGTTTCAGGGAAATATGGAAATGAATAGGACAATTATACATACAGAAAGAGACAAAATTTCTGGGACACATTATGAGAAAAGAAGGCCAAAAAATTTGATACTCACAGGGCATATTGAAGGCAAGAAAGAGAGAGTAAAACAGTGAGTTAACTACCTAAAAAGCTTGTGCAAATGGATAGCAGAACAGGAAAGAGGAGGGATAGCAAAAAGACAAACATTGCTAAGAGCTATGAAGAATAAGAAGTTGGGGAGAGACATGACCATCCATTTTTTGAAGTGGCATAGCATGAAGAAAAAGTAGAAAGTAATTCTGTGTAGCATTTTTTGTCAAAAATACACACCAAATCCTGCAGGTCAATGTACTAATAAATTATGAACCACAAATTATTGTTAGATGCACATCAGCTCTGATCATGAACATGATTATGTTCATCAAAGTTTAAAATATTTTACAGAGAAATTTTACCTACATGAATGAGATAAGGTAGATTGGATTGGTGTAAAAAAAAAATAACTTATTACTTTGATTAATAGGTATCATCAAGTTTAATATGTGCATTATTCCACATTAGCAAAACCTTTGTCATTTGCTGAACCCATCATTCCATCAATTATTTTTTGTTCACTTTTATATAGGTTCCCACAACAGTTCATTCATTGGGGTTAAGCAAACATTAATTTATAAATTCACAAGAATGTACCAAATTTCCAAGGCTGGCATTACAAGCATGTAATTACCTTGACAGCGATACAAAATCAATGTGATCATTACATGATGAATAAACACAAATGTTTTGTGTAAAAACAAAGACCTCGGGTATAACACATTGCAATTATCACTAACATAGAAAACAAGCAATGCTTTGCAGGCACAGGTATCATCTGGTAATGGTAAAATTATGTTACATTCAGTGGTTTTGAGATAAGAAAATAAAACAAAATGCATAAAGAAATTGCAGAGATGAAGTAAAGATCATAAGGGTGTAAATTACAAAATAAAGAAAGGAAAACCTGTCAAAAAACCTGCTGCTGATTTTTAAATAATCTTCAATGACTTAAGTAACAGAAATTTTACTTATCATTACTTGTGTCTCAAGATATTTAGAAATTTATTTGGAATTGGATGTAATAAAAAAAAATAGTGATATTATTTAAATTTTTCTAAATACCATATTTTCTTGTGTCTAATATGATAAATTTTGAACAAAAAGCAAAAAAAGTGGGGGGGGGGTCATATTTGTTGTGACCTGTTAGGGGCCAGAAAGAAAGACATGGAAAGAAGAAGGTAGGTTGAAAAAGTGTATTAAAATTACGTAACATATATACAAAATAAGATTGTTATTAGTCACCAGATAGAAGTGTCCGTAGGAACTGTCAGATTACACTGCGTCCCAACTTCCCTCCTTAGGAAGTCTCGCAGGTTAGTATTTATGAAGGAGAAAGAGTTCATTCTAATATAGATAAGTCACCATAACAGTATTATACACAAGTACACTTTTCAGAAATTTTTAATCAGCTTTAAAATATCTTATTTCAAACAGCAAGATTGCAAACACACTCGGCACAATCGATAATAAAACACAAAGTTGGCAGGTGTTGATAACAATTCTTTACGAAAGGTATTTGCTATGTTGGCAATATTTGTTTCTTTCTTCAGCCTTAATTAAAGGAAATATTTTTTATTTTCATAGTTTAAAGTCATATCAAACAGAAAAGTATGACATTAATTCTTCTTCAACTATGTGACGTTCAGGATATTGGGGATCATGTTTCTCAACAATTTCCTATCTTTCATAGCTCTTTTGTCTTTTTGTGATCTCTCCCAAACCCTGCTCCACCATCCATTTGCTTAAACTCACCAGGTAGGTTATGCATGGTTTTCCTGTGACTCTCTTGATTATTATTAATACCTTCAACTGAAAATTTAAAATAAGCCTTGAAACAGAAATTAGAAGAAATATACAATGGTTAAAGATCTGGTCTATTTCTATTCTTTAATATTATGAAAAATTAATCATTTCATTAAAATATATGTACAACATTTATATACTAATGGACATTATGGTTTTTAAAAAAATTATATAAGGATGTCTGTTCTACGGGGGTCGTGTTATAAACAAGGATTTAATACATTCAATGTCATAGATTCAAAAACACTGGATCATATTATACTCAAGTCATATTATACACAGGAAAATAGTGTAAGCTGGAGAAACTGGATATAATAAAGGGAAAATAGTGATCATATTTAGATCATTTTAAAAAATAATTTGGAGAAAGATTTTATTTTTGGTTTCTTGTTTTCCATTTTTATCTCGAAATGCATTTCCACAGAAACTAGCTGACATCAAGTTAACTAATTACTTCGGTTTTATTTGTTTTTCTTAGGTTATTTCAAATCTTAAATTAGATGTTTCCTTATCTCTCACATCCCTTCAGGACCATAGCTCTTCACAGCTTTCTGGAAATGTTTGATCCATTACAATCCCTCCAAAGTCTCAACTTTCCCATCTATTTATGTGAACATGTTAGGGAGGATAGTTACTGTTTATCTTCTTATTTTCCCATCAGAAGATCTTGGGAGCATTAAATTCTCCATGTTCTCTTTCCTTATTTTCTGTCCAGATATTTCAATGTCTCTATAGAGAATTGTCCTACAGGACTCTACCCAAGTCGATTCAAGCATTGGTTCATGAATTTGGTGATATAGTAATTGAGTTCAATCCCTGGGATGGGCAGTATGTAGTGAGATTTAACTGAGAAAAACTAAAAATAAGAACTAAATGAAATATCCCAAGACTGGGGCAGTAGAATGAGAACAGTATACTACCATGGATTAAATAAAAAGTACAATTCCCTGTAGGTTGCTTGGTTTGATATACCTGATAAAGGCCAGAGGAAACAAATGCTGGAATATTGGGATAACAACAACAAAGTTGTAGACAATATCCCACATCTAAATAGTGTAAATAATAATAATAATAATTCCTTATCTCATAAATTCAAACAAAAATTCAATGGTCTCTTGCTGACTGTAACAAAAAATGTTCTTTCTATTCCCATTTTCATTAAAACTTTCTTGATATTCTCATTATTCATTTGTAGCACCAAATGTCTGTCACTTCAAGTTTCATCTTCATTGAATGCTATTTATAAATGCCTCTTAAATTTCTTAGGGAGTAATTTTAAAACAAATTTCTAATTAAATAATTATGTACAATAAAGGAAAAAATTGTATTAATTAAATAAGATTTTATACATATTTTGAAACTCTTTATGAATAATTTTATTGATAACTTTGTCACATTTTAAATTAGTCATAACAGTTTTAAATTAGTCATAACAGTGAAATAACTTCCCAGGTTCATATTTCTCCTCCTTAGGTTTTTGCTTTGGTAAGTTATATTTTGAGCTGCTCCAGGAATCTCTAAGAGACAAGATTAATGTTAAAAGTATACAGACTTGAAAAGCATTTGTTTTTATTTGGCAGACGACATTTTGAAAAAAAATATTTCATTTACTATTTCCTCAGCTAAGAAAGATGACAGAAAGTAAAAGCATACCAAGTTGCATTGACTTTTTGTCAGTTTTTTGGGACAAAAACTTAAAAATTGTTTTTCAGCTATTTATTTTGCTTTTCAGTCATTTTTTGTAGCTTTAGTTCATTTTATAATGGTATCTTTCATTCTTTTTTTGCCATTAAATCATTCCATCTTTCCTATAAGTATAATATCTGGACTTGCTATTGGAATATTTTTTAAACAGCTAATATTTTATTAAGGATCTTTGGCGCCTCTGATACAAAAGCAACATTTAGTGTATAAATGGTATTTTGGTACTAAAATATTATTTTATGCTGAGGTAAGCATCAATTTTTTTTTTTTACAGAGTAAGAGGCAGAGCTTATACCAATATGTGTGTGTAAGATATTGGTTAACCCTAGACTTGAACAGGTTAAGATTGTAGTGATCGGGGAAGCAGACTCTTGGGAGTCAGTTCCACAAAGTATCAGCTTGTGGAAAAAAGGTGCTTGAGTGGAACTTACATCTCACCAGTGGAATATGAAGGGAATGCCAGTGGTTTGCTACAATGTGCATGGCATGGTGGGTATTAGGAGTGAAGATCATCTGGACACTCAACAGAGAAATAGCGATAAAGAAGAGAGAGGCTTGTGATGTCTTGTTTGTGAGAATGGCATTGCAGAGTGGAAAATAATCTACTACCTACAAGGATGCAGAGATGTTTTCAGACTATTGAATTAAGTTAATTTCAGAAATTTGAAAGCCTTAATTTTTTTTCCTTGCAATTATTTTTTTAATATCTTGTGTATTTAGAGATATGACAGTTGGTTCCACTAATGTCTAAACTTTAAACTAAAGTCATTTAATGACTTAACAGCCTTGAGACTTTTGACCGGCTATAAAATTTCATGTAATAAAAATTAAAGTAACAAACATTTGGTATTGCCCATTGTAACTTATATACTAGCTGTTTTCACTTTTTCTATGGTGATTATATCCAAGATATTATGCCAATCTTCGTTGAAGATGAGGGTCATTCCACGTGGTCAACCTAAGATGAAGGAAAAAGACGAGCTCGCCGTCGATTCTTTTTTGTATCGTCTTAGCTGAGGAGGAAGTGACGTAAGTCGGTGGTGATTGGTCAGCAGTGGCATTTATTTGAGGAGTCCATTTGTTGCATGCTTTGTGTATTTTTTTTTGTTTCAGGATCACCTGCTGGAATAGTACTGTTTCGGTAGGGTCTCTTGGGCGAGCAAGTATGATGCTGGAAGACCCGAAACTTGCCATGACCTCAAGTTATAACATCACTGACGAGGCAATCCTGAGCACTCATGGGAGTATTTTCATAACATATTGCCCATTGTAACTTAGATACTGGCTGTTTTTGCTTTTTCTATGATGATTATATCCCAGATATTATGCCAAGATATAACCCAAGTTGATGGAGGTTAAGTGTCTGTTCAGGTGAAATGGATGTCAACTTTTGAGGAGAAAGAAATACAACAACCTCTACTATTTCATATAGAGAAAAAATAAATAAATAAAAACAAGTGGTTGCAGTCAATGTGTGTCTGCACACTTAGGTTAGTTGAAAGGTATCCAGTTATCTTGTCAACAATCCTTGTTGAAGAAGTCACTTTTAGTCTTTGTTTATCTTTTTTAGGTAGTAATAATTTCACTCGAGTTTGTTGGCCTCATTCCTTCATAACATGGAGGGAACAGTGTTGCTTCATGCTGCCTGCTTAATATGGTGGAAGAAAAATAAGAGGACGGGTTACGAATTTGGCACTGTGACCCTTACAGTAGGGCCAGTTGATTTTTTACTTCGTTTAAAAAAATCATCGTTGCACTCAATGTGAAAGCAGGGTTTGATATTATAAGTACTGACACCAAAAATTAGATTTATAGCTTTTATCAAATTTTGAGAATTTAGTTTTGAGAATCCTATGAAAAAAATTACAGATATACATAATTTTCTCAGCTTTCTACAGATTACAAAAAAGGCTACTCATTGAATGATTTATTAGATCATTATTAATAAAAGCAAAAAATAAATAACAGTGTATATAACACCACAATAATGCTGAGGACAAATTATAAGACAATATCATATAAATTTGTATTGTTTATTGAAAATTATACTAAAACTACTGCACTATATAACATATTACATCATAATATAGCTAAATTATTCAGTACAATTTCCCTTTGAAGGAAATGAAGGTCATATTTGGTGGCACAATGTTTTAGTAATTATGTGCCATGCATCTTTTCCATATACAATGTTCAGTAAATTATAAATTTTATAAGGCATTGCAATGAAATTCCAACACTATGATTTTGAACCTAAACTTATCTTTAAACTCATTTCCTCAATAAACAGTAGTTATTTGGACGAAAATATTTTGTGTCATTAATTATCATGTCAATTTTTAAATTGAGTGCAATATCATGGATCCAAAATTAAACTGCTCTACACGTACAGGGGCAGTGATTGGTTCTTTCTTTAGCCATTCAGCATCCTTGTTTTATTCTGTGCTTTATTTTTCTGATTTTTTTTAGACTTCAAAATGAATCAAATAAATAAAATGAAACTTTTTAAAAAATTACTTATAGTGAATTTACAGTATACAAACCAAATAATGTGCAGAACAGTTGATTTTCAAATTTGTTTATTACATTTACTTTTCAATACACTTGTGCCAAGTACAAACATTTAGAGATTAGAAATGTTATTGCAGAAGTGACTTGGAAGCTGGTAGTATTTCTGAAATAAAATAATGGTCAGGTGTAACTTCTGACTCAGTGACCAGGTTGTTGGAATAGAATTTCGGAGTGACTCTACCAAGAAAAATATTCATCTTTAACTGAAAAATTGGTAGTTACCACTTTGAGAAAAGGTCAGTAAAATTATCAGGTGTTAAACTCTGATTGTGACAGGTATTTTTCAGTTTTATTTGTGCTTTAATAAATAACAGTGAATGAGATAAATACACTTATCCATTAAAATAAATGTTAGATAAAAAATGTGTTTTCCCTAAAAATATTGAAAGTATTAACCTGTTGAACTCTGGATATTTGGGAGGAATTTCATGCTTTCAGAACTGCCTAACAAACAAATTATTGGTGATTTTACAATCTCCCATTTTAAATAAAAAGCTGGATACTTTTCATCTTTATTTTTGAAGGGCTTTAAATAAATAAAATATATAATGCAAATGGGATGGAAAAACAACACGTTTTCACACATTTTCTAGAAAGTCGAGTCTATGTAGAAACCACATGGCTGTAGGTTCAAGTTGTTTTCCCTGTACCAAAGTAAAGGAACTGGTAAATATCTGTTGTCCGCTCACCAACAATCTGTTAAATTAAGCTGCAAGTAAGGAAGGGCTTTGCTTTACAGATTCCTATTCTGAACACATTTCTTTGATGTTGGTAATGAACACATAGAAATAGCTTTAATGGAGACAACCTGTTTGCCACTGCTGAATGAATCCATCCCTAATTTACAAAAGGAAGATTTTAAAAGGACAAGCAAATTTGCACCCTTGAATCATCAAGAGACATATATTTAAACTATTAAGTTATTGTAGATTTTACAAGTACAGTGGTGTATTAACTACAAGTATGGAGCTAAAGAATTATGCTGATATCTAGTGAGAAGCAGAAGCATTTTGAATCATGAACACTGATTGGATATTTTGAAGCTTAGCATATTTTTGCAGAAGATCAAAATTGTTATACACACCACTGAGACTTAAACTTAATAACAACTGATTGTAAGATTAGCATGCTTGCCATTATATTCCAGAGTTTGTTTACATTCTGGGTATCAGGTAAGAGGTTAAATTATAATGATTTCATCCAGTGAGCAGATTCTTTAGCAGACGAAGAAGAGACTTGAAGTGACAAAGATGTGGTTCTACTGAAAGAATAAGCTAAGAATATCATGGACAGAGGATGTGAATAAAGAGGAAATGTTAAAGAGAATAGCAACTAAAAAGAGAACTGCTGCAAACAATATAAAAGTTTTAAGCTTATCACCCCAAGCAAGGCTGGAGGCCACTAGCACACAAGGGGTTACAGAAGGTTTGGAGGAAGAGCAGATAGGAGTGGTAAAGGAGAGGATGTGGAGAAAGATAGTGGATCGATCGAGGCAAGGGGGTTACAGAAGATTTGGAGCGAGAGCAGATAGGAATGAAAGGTGAAAGGATGTGAAGAAGGGAAGTGGATAGATCAAGGCAACTGGAGATGTTGATTGATGTTACACTTAAATAGTTGGAGATTGTATTTGTCAGGGAAACAGGAATAAGGAAGGGAGTTCCACAGGCGAGATGTGCGAGACATGAAGCTATTGGAGTAGAAGAGACATCTACATCTAACAGTTTCAACGGTGAAGGGGTGGGAACGGGATGCCAGTCTCATAGGATGTTTAAATTCATGAGACCTAGGAACCAGCAAAAGCAGCTCCTCGGAGCAATTACCGTGAAAGTATTTGTAAAAAAGACATAGCGAGGCAACGTCACGTCTGTGATAGTAAGAAAAGAGGGCTTAGATAATTTAACAGAGGACATATTGAAGGCAAGAAAAGAAAGGTTAAATTGAGTAACTAACTTGCTGAGTTTGCATGAATGGATGGCATAACAAATGATATTAAAGAGGAAAGTTACATAGAGCAAAACATAGTGAAAATTATGGAGAGCCATGAACTTCAATGTTAGAACAGGTATGTGAAAGAAAAAGACATATATATAAAGAGACTGAGGCATATATGTGAGTTTCAGATTGATAGAAAGGTACAGACTGTGACAGATATAGTCAGACTGAGATAGTTACAAAAAGGAAAATGGTCTGGAAAAAATATATGTATAATTGGTTTATCAGCCTTTAGATAAGACCAGTGTGGTTCAGGCTGTCTTTTGCTATTTTGAAAGTGTTTGATAGAATTTTGCATAGTATTGTAATGGTGTTGATAAGGTGGTGTTGATGTATTAATAATCCCAACATGATATTATTTGTTGAGTTGATGTCAATGATAGAATATTGGTATGGTGTGTATTAAAAATGTTATCAGTGTTACTGTGTTACTGTCTCTTTTATTTCTTTAAAAGTTTGTGCTTACTTGTTTTTTGCTTGTTCTGAGAATTTCGTTGGTGAGGATAATGTTTGAGAGCATTAGTTTTTGATTTTCATGGAAGGATGGGGATGCATTGGCCCTTTTTACTACTGCTACTTGCTACTCTACAGTTCTTTACTGACTACTACTCTACTGACCCTAATGTCCTAACTGCCTGTGCTTGTGGTGGAAGAGTTGTTTTTATAATCAGATATTAGAATGATGAAATATTTTTCTCATATTTCATCACTGGTGGCAAGGTGGTTTTTAGGATGATGAAATTTTTTCATCCTTATTTCGGGGATGATGAAATATCCTTATTTTCTATCGTCACTGGTTGCAAGGTTATTTTTAGAATGATGAAATAGCATCATCATTCTGGATCATAATAGTAGCCTTCTCCACAAGCTGAAGGACTATAATGTCTCTGGCTAGATATTTGACTTAATCCAATCATTTTTCATAAATCAGTTAATGAAGGCATTGTTGAATGGACATGGCTCTAGATCATTTCACATTAATATGGGGTGGGGGTCCCCAAAGGCTCTATTCTTGGATTGTCATTGTTTCATATGTCTCATCAGTTCTCAACTAAATATTTATGTGGATGACACAATTATTTACTCCAGTTTTTATACAAAGTCCAATAGGTCTGATTAAGTAAAACTGGCAGCAGATCTTGAAAATGACCTCAAATCATTTGTTAACTGGGGCAAGAAAATGCTTTAAATTATAACATCTCCAAAGCAAAACTGCTTTCCTTTAAAAATCACAGAGAAAATTTTTTTCACTCCATCAGTATGGTTGATGCTAACCTCCAGGAGAACAAGACATTGTGCTTTCTTGATCTCATATTTTCTATGGACATGAAGTGGAATGATTCTATTGAATCCATTGCTTGTCAGAATCCGTCTTGCATATTTATAAATTTACCATTCATCTGTGCATTGAATACTGCAGCCATATCTGGTCTGATGCTCCAGCTATATATGTCAAGATAGTCAACAAAATCCAAACAAGGGTTTGTAATGTAATTGGTCCTGACCTTGCATGTTGACTTCAGTAATTTTCCAACTGCCATGACATAGCCTCCCTCTGTCTTCTCTATAAATATTTTCATGGCAGTTGTTCTAATGAGCTATCCTCCTTGATATCTGAAGTGCATGAATTTAAGTGTACTACTAGATTGGCTAATAGGTGTTATCATATTAATTACTGTTAAATGGAAGCTAGATAGAACCATGTAAATTCTATTCTAATATTTTTATTTTCTCACACTTTTCACCTCTTCTGATTTCTTGCTTCCCTGTCACCTACAATCTTCAAAAATTTAAATACAACATCAATTGCCATTTTCTGTCTTCTTGAACCCTGTTCTTTTATTGCCCATTCTCCCCACTAATGTCTTCTCATTCTCTTCCAATCCCAGCAACCACTCGTGTCTTAGTGGCATTAACAACTTGCTTGGGGTGAAAGGATAAAAAGATCCAAATAAACTGAGATAGATTACTACAAATATAATGAAAAAAAGGAAAAGCTACCACAAGATGCAAGATTAAAATAACAAAGCTCATTTGTAAATCAGACAAATTTATTATTAAAATTAAATTATTCCAGTTTCAAAAGTAACTTCTATAATCAAAATTTAATATTTTTACCCTCATTGGGTGCCCTACACTTGCTGCTTTATTTCAGACCAAGGTAAGCTGAATAAATATTTGGATGTGGCCTCACTGCAATGGGGAATTAGTCATTTCCATACAGGAAAGACTGGGCCTTCATTAGCCAAATAGCATTGCAGCTGGTAGGAATTTATATCTTCTTTTTTTTTCCAGAAATTAGACTTCCCATACCACAAAATAATAGTTCTCTTTCTATTATTGATGGAAGTTTCCTTCTAAATCTTTTGTCTTGATTATGTCATTATTTTGCCTTTTAATTACATGTGCTATACATTTTAGTTATTGGCCCTGTTGAAAGTTCTCAAATGATGTGGTTTTTGTTATTTGGTAATATTCTTTGTTTGCAATTCTGTTGTACCAATCTATAAGATCAAAAGTCTAGTGTAGCATTGTCTTCTTCAAGATGCAGAGGACACATTAGTTTGAAGCCATTTTTAATTGCTGATCTGAGAAAAAGTTTGTATATAGCTGACAGTCTATGAGGTTCTAAGACACATTGTCCTCACTAAGACCTACAAGCTTCATTTGCTCAAAGCCCTTTTTAAACAGTAAAAAAGAGTTAAGCATTTGCCTATTTTTATACTCTGTTAGCATGTACTATACCAGTATTAATGGGGGTTTCCTTCCTAACCTTATATTTGGAGTAGTGTGGAATGTCAACATCATGATTACATCATTATCTAAACTGCGTCTAGAGATTATATGCAAAAGAGGTATTGTCAAATATTTTATGTAAAATTCATAGATATGTGTTATCCAATGAAATAATTTGTACTATTATGTATACCGAGTAAGCATGAAAGCAATTAAGTCCCAATTTTCAATTTCAGATTGATATTTAGTATTTATTTATTTCAGTAATTATAGCAATTTGCAGTGTCAAGAGATTATTTGCAAGAACTAGAATTTAGTATTATGGCTCGTAAAAAAAACTAACAATGAATGAAAAGAACTATATAATCAAAGAAATTAGCAAAGGAAAGTCTTCGCTTCAAATTTCTAAGGATTTGAAAAGGGATCATCGAACAATCCAGAAAACATGTCAAATGGGAATTCAACCAAGGAAAAAAAGTCTCAGGCTGAATTCAGGAATTTAACAAAGCGAGATCTATCACATATCTGAAGATAATTAATAAGAAACCCAAATGCGTCAAGTGCGTTCATATTTGAGGCCGCTGGAGCTCCTATGGTGTCAAGGGAAACAAGGTGTAAAGCATTAAGGAAGTTTGCTGATGTAAAAAATCAAATAAAGAAACCCATTTGAACAAAAGAAGATAAGGAAAGAAGATTGCAGTGGGCAAAAAAATACATGAAAACTGATTTCAATAAAGTGCTTTTTACAGACGAATCAAGGATCACCCTCAATGGGCCCGATGGATGGGTTTGCAAGCAACATGACTCAAGAAAATTTTTTAAACGTCAACAAGGCAGCGGTGGGATCATGATATGGGCTGGGATTCTTGGTAATGAGCTTGTGGGTCCATTTAAACAGAAAGACTGGGTTAAAATGAATTCCAAAAGTTACTGTGATTTTCTAGAACAATATTTCTTTGAATGGCTTGATAACCAGTCTTTAGCCAAGCATAGATCGATGATCTTTATGCAAGACAATGCACCAAGTTATGCATCAAAGTTTACTAAATCCTGGTTGAAAGAAAAGGGATTTGTTGAAGATTCTCTTATGGACTGGCCTTCAAATAGCTGTGACTTGAACCTCAAGAGATATATTTATTCTAATGGAAGGCAATTCAATAGCAAGTGTGACCTCTGGAAGGCAGTTAAAGTTGCTGCAAACAACTTACCAGCCGCTAAAATTGCAAATCTAACATCAGATGTTGACAATAGGCTGCTAAGTGTTATTGAAAAGAAAGGAGCATTTGTGCAATAAATTTTAGGAGGTTCTTATTATTTTTTGTTAATATATCTTTTATTTTTAAAATAAAATTTTTTTCTAATGTTTTTCCTTTAAGAAATTGACAAATTTGTTCTAAAATCTTTTCATATTATTTTTTTACATTAGTTTTACAAGATATAATAATGTAAAAGTATCAAAATAAATAGTTGCAAATAAACTACTGACAGTCAAATTAGTCTGTTTTGTTAACTTAGTAAAATTTTTTCCAACCTAATACAATAGTTATCTCTATCACTATATATCTAAGTTAATAATATTGAGTAGAATCTAAACAACATCATAATAGGACTTTTAACATTAAAGACGCAACTCTTTATACCAATTCATAACTTGCATATAAACTCTAGATGCAGTTAAGTCATTCACATTATATGTGCTACCCAAATTAGTTCTTGCTGCTGTTGAAAGTCCTCAAGAGATGTGGTTTTTGTTATTTGGTTAAGTTCTTTGTTTGTAATTCTGTAGCACCATTCTATGAGATCAAAAGTCTAGTGTAGTATTGTCTTCTTTAAGACAGAGAGGATTCACTATCTAGATGCCATTTTTAATTACTTATCTGAGAAAATGTTTGTATATAGCTGATAGACATTTCTGGAGTAGTTGGATGTCATGCATGATATACATATTAGAATCTAGATCTGGTAAGGTTATTTAAGAATATAACTTTTTTCCACAAAGAAGTTTCCTTCTAAACCTTTTGCCTTGATTATGTCTATGCATTTTAGTTATTGGCACTGTTGAAAATCTTCAAGTGATGTGATTTCTGTTATTTGGTAATGTTCTTTGTTTGTAATTCTGTATATGACTTAAGTTTTTAGGTTAATATTTTTGTTTTGTAACTTCTTATATTGCTGGACAAATGTATCCAGTACTCAGTTTTCTTGTTTCCTAGATGAAATTTGTTATAACTGATCCATATACTGTGGTATTTGAGGTGACATAGTAGTCATGTAAACTGTTATATCTGTAGAAAGTTTGGAAATAGATATTTTCTGATTGATACCTATATAACATATACATAATATCGCTAAAATGAAACTTTTTTAATCTTATGAGAGAACATTTATTGCTTTCCATTAGCATGGCTGATGCTAACCTCCAAAAGAGTAACACATTGTGATTTCTTAGGCTAACATTTTCTGATAAGAAAAAGTGGAAAGATTATATTGAATCAATTGTTAAGTCTGCTCAGTTCACCGTGTTGTGCTTACAGTTTTTCTTGCTAGACTCTATCTTACACATTCAAAAATTTACCATTTGTCCATGCATTGAATGTTGTTACCACATTTGCTTCTGTTATGCATTTAAAGGCTCTTGACCAAATCCAAAGAAGAATCTGCAATGAATCTGATTTGGCATTTCAGCTTCTGTTACTTTCCCATCACCCTAACTTAGCTTCCATGTGCCTTTCCTATAAATATTTTCATAGCAACTATTCTGATGAAGTTTCTTCAGTGGTATTTAGATTTTATGAATTTAAGCCTAGTACATGATTGGAGGCAAGATCTCATCATTTTACAGTTCAAATGGCTATATATATATATATATATATATATATATATATATATATAACCATGAATTCTTTGCATATGATTTATTCTTGTGTACTTCTTGCTTGTGGAACTCTTCTGGTTACTTACTCTCATGAGAATTATGAATTATGAAGTTCTATGATAATTGTTTATTTTCTTGTTTGGCTTCTTTCCAGTCAATTTTTGATCTTGAAAAATTTAAATGCAATATCAATCATTATCTTCTCTCTTCTTAATTCCTGTTCTTTTATTATTCTCTCGCTTTAATAATGTTTTTCTTTTTCTCATATTCTTTCACTCTTAGCAATCCCTTGTGTCCTAGTTGGCTTTATAGCATTGCTTGGGGGTGAAATGATTAGAAAAAATCTAATATATTCAGAAATATTATCTTGTAAACTTTTATTTAAAGCCCCTAACATTTAACCTTGTGCCAGACTAAGCTAATTTATCAATAAAAGTTGCTTTCTTGTTCTTGGTAATCTGCCTTACAGAGTCCATGTGTAAAATTTCATTGATATGTTCCTTTTCCTGCTTTTGAAAAACACAAATACATGCCTTTTTAAAATCTTACAAAGGCACATTTTGATAGATAAGCCAATTAGATAGTAGAATTTCTTTTCAATTTCTTCAGACACTTTGACTCTGATTGACAATAAGAACCAGTCTCCAATCTTCCAGCTGATCTTACAATGCCACTTCAGACAAAAGAAAACCACAGAACTTCTATTTGATAATAAATGAATTCATTATTTGATTCCATTTGTTTTTCTCTTTAGGCTTTATCAGGAGGAAAATAAGAGAGAGATTTGGACATAACATAAAATAAAGTAAAAGATTTCAATATGTATAAATAAAATGAATTTTAGTTGCAGATTAAGACTTAATCCATGCAGTTAGGTTCCAGAGTCAAGTACGATTCTAGTGTAGACTAGCACAGTGCCCATAAAATGTACTGAAGGATCAGGACATCTGCCAATAATTAGAGCATCTGTGTGTACTGCTGAAGATCATGCAGTGTTATTTCTCAGCTCTTCAGTATAGGATCAGAGTAGTATCTGTATCCTTTAGGGAAAATTTTACACATATCATACATATAAGGATACATACATAAAATTTACTGAAAGTCTGCTCTGGGTATGAAGGCTAAACACAAATACTCCAGAGCTCAAAGACATGCACACATTATATATAATTTATTATCAGTGATTAAAATGAAAACATGTTAAAAATTGCTACACAAGAGCAATCATATTCCAACACTACAAATGTGTCTCTTCAGATGATAGTAAATTACTGACGAGTGAACAATTAGTTTCAAAAGCAGAATACTTCTATTTTTGAAAGAGAAGATGAAAAAAACAAGATTAAAATGAGGCTTGTGGATTTACCATGATTAACCAATCAAATGTGAGCTCTACACTAAAATCTAAACCAATTGAAAAGAACTTATATAGGTCATGACATGAAGTTGTCAACATAGACAATTTCGTTTGCAACTGATACAAATGATTGTAAAATATAGAGAAGTATGACATTCAACTTTCACAAGAAGTTAAGGGGAAAGTTGTAGGGGGATAATCTAGCATAATGTTAACTTGTTATATGTTCAGTCAACCTCCTACATAGAATTTTGTAGTTGATAATTAAAAGGCTTCTTTAAGAAATTGGCAAAAAAAAAAAGAATCATAAATTCAAAATTACTTTGGTAAATTAATATGCAACCGTTAAGTAAAGACCATCCATATAAGATGTCAATAATACTAACTAGACATCAATACTATATTAAATCTAACTGAATTTTACAATATAGAATAGTAAACCATAAAAAGTGCACCACAGTACATCTACTAATTATTACTCTAAGTGTTATCAAATTCAAAGTTTAACCATATTGTAAGGTAAAAGGTAAACTATGCTTACAATTTATATTTAGTTTACTTTTTTGGTTTAATAAGGAGTCTTTATCAATAAATTTGATAATTTCAATTTTCTCATGTAAACATAAGAATCAAAGTTCATTTAAAGATCTACACACTTTAGCTTTCCATTTTACCACAGGAGTTTTATTAACTTTTTAAATTCCAAACATATTTAGAAAGAGGTGTACTATTTTTATAAGTACTATTGGTGAAGGATAAGATATGATGCTACCATCTAGTCTTAAAAGAATTATTAGTACTCCCAATATAAAATTTTTTATCAGTTTTCTATTGTAGAAATAGTACTCAGATAAACAAGAGTGTTGTTCATACATTGGTTTTGCAATTACATTGGTTAATATTATCAACAGTATTTAACCTGGAATTTGCATTATCATCATAATTTTTTATATTGGTTTAAAATTTTATTATTGTTTTTTTATAATATTCTCAAGATTATCAGTGCAGCTATAGTTTTAGTATGTTTTGGTTAAATATTTTACTGAGAGGTTTATTTCTAGAGAGAAGTTTATCAATTAAATGGAAGAAATTCTAGCCTAAAAATAGACAAAATAATATGTATGTTGGTCACACCACAAGTACATTGTCTAGAAGGGTGAGTTTTCATTTGAATGATACATCTAATATCTCTCAACGTTTACAACAGCATGCCTGTCCACATTTGCAATTTAGACAAATCCTTGTCGAAAATACATCTATACTTTTACATGAAAGTAATAAACAAATTAAAACATTCTTGAAGCTATCTATATTAAAAAATTATAACCAACCCTTAATAAAATGAATTATGAATACTACACAAATGTTTTAAAATGTTTATAGTAGATAGTTTAAAATATCTAGGTTATAACTAATAGCTTAGTTATCACCCTTGATGTTACTGCACATGTATGTTTACATCATAATGCTTAAAAATTGTACAGTACATAAGCTTCACATTTTTCACTTCATAAGTAAAACATTTAGTTTTAAGATGAATGCAGCAATTTTGTCTTAGCAAAAACAAGACCCTGAAGATGACTCACAATACTCAGGAATAAAATGGATAGACATCAACAATGTAATTTTCCTCCTTCCTTTAATAAGGACACTAAGAAACTCATCTGTAAATATAAGGGTATCCTATTAAGAATAAGTAGACAAAACTTGTCTAAATTATTTAATGAGACATGTCTCATTGAAAACATGCAGCCAAAATATATGCAGCTGAAATTACATGATCCAGCAGCTTATCAGAAAAAATATATATATATATATATATATATAAATGGCATTAGAATAAGAATTTTATGTTCCATTAGCAGGACAATAGTTGATTCATTTTAAGAATTTGAAAGTTTGATTTATATTTTTGTAATCATCATAGAACTTGTATTTTATCTCATTTCAACATTGTTTCTATTTTTATTATTATCAATTACTGAGCTATTGACAGTGGCTATATCTCTGATACTAATCCCTGTTAAAAAAACAGGGGTGTTGAATTGCATCTGTTATCATTATTATATAGTCATCAACACAATTAGGAAACACATGGAAGTGAAGTAAATAAAGTGATACTTCTCTGAAAATATTTGATATTATGTCACTTTTATATTATTATTAGTAGTAGTTTTAATCTATTTTATTGTTAATATTTGCTAGCATACTACCCCTAAAAATAACAGAATTATTTACATGTGGTTTTGAACTTCTTCCTCAGATCAGTGTGTCTTTATGCACAGCTAAAGATCAAAGTATCAATTCCCAACACTTATACCCAGGATTAGTCTAGTATCTTTGTGCTCTGTAAAAATGCTATACAAACTATATATTGTCATATACTGCCTACCTATTCATTTCTACTGGATAAAAGAATTAGGAAAATCAAGGTGGAGGGCTAGAAGGTGTGAATGAGAAAATATTGAGGATAAGTTAGAAAGCAAAGAAAAAAGTGGGTGAAAGGAAAGACGGAAAAGGATGGAATTGAAGGGATTGACAGTTTTTAATTTTTATTATTCCTTTCCACTTTTGATCTTTTTAAAGTGGATGAAGCTATCATATTTTTTCTTTTCGAGTGTGACATGTATCTTACTTTGGAAGGAAGATTAATCCATAAATTTTGTCCTGATCATAAAAATGTATATTAAATTGATTGGGAAAGAAATGATGATAGTGAAAATTAATACAAACATATAAAAATTAATGGGACCATGGAAAAATTAATTGGGAAATATGAAAATTAATGGAAAAATTAATGGGGACATGGGAAAAATTAATGGAAGCAAAATTAATGGAGTGAGTGTCTTTGCAGCCTAAAATAAAACCAAGTGAGAGAAGCAAGTTCAGTTATCCTGAAGTAATTAAAAAATTTTTTTATATATATCTTATTGATTGTGCCACTATCCACCAGGACATGGGCAATCATGGCTCTCCTCAGCTTCCTTACTTTTGTAAGGTTTGCCTTCTTACCATCTCTATCACTTCTTTTTCAGCTATCTCTTCTCTTTTGTTTGTTATCAATTTGCATTTTTTTCCATACATACTTATGTCAAAAATGTAGATCGATGTTCTTGATGAAATCTAAAGGTTCTGTAATGCAATCAATTCTGACTTCAGTCGCTTTCTCACTGATGTGGTGTGGTTTTTCTCTGTCTTTTCTACAAATATTTTCATGGCTGCTACTCTGATGACATTTTTTTTTACTCGTGCCTCGGCTACATTACTTTAAGTGTGCTACAAGATTGGCATCTAGGTCCCACCCATCTACTTTTCAAATAGTTAAATGCAACCACCACTTCTACTCCAACAGTTTATTCTCTTGTATTTCTTGCCTGTGGAAGTCCCTTCCATTTACTTGCTTCCCTGATAAATACAATCTTCAAAAATTTAAATGCAATGCCAATCGCCATCTTCTTGTATCCCTTTCACCTTCTGTCCTTTCCTCGGTCCTTTTCTCTCACTTTCATTCCCTCTAACCCCATTCATACTAGCCACATTCCTGCTTCGCTTGGGGTGAAATGATTAAAAATAATATACTGATAGACAATGAACGAAAGCTACACAGAGACATATTCAGGATCAGAGTGAATTCTGTCTTGACTTTTATAAGCAAATGTTGAATGCTTTAAAAATACTTATTTGACTGTGTCTGAGTATTAGAAAATACAAGGGTGCTGCATTGCAGATATTACTTAGGTGGTAGCTAAGTGAAAGATGAAACAATATGATAAAAAGGTAATGTGGACTACAGTAAATTCTCTTTTTATTGTTTCTTTACAATGCACAAAGCTATAAGTATTACTTTTACTGTCTTGGTGAAATATTAAATAGTTAATAATTCATGAAATCCAAGGACAAGATAAAGTGTTTTTTTTATCATCTGCAGGAGATAGTTATCACTTGTCAGCATGCTGAGTGGATTTTAGAAGCTAACTGAAGCAGGTCATTTATATGTAGGAGGTGGCTTCAGGGATGTTCACACATTTATCTTATAGATCATATGACTGGGTATTTTCTGATCAATTTCAATTAACTGAGATCATTCATGATATAAAAAATATTTCACTATTATATGATTGCTAAATTTTGGCTGGTATATTTTATACAGAATTTTTATATGTAAAAATATTAGTATGAGACAAAATAATTATTGCACACTAGTTCCCCCCCTTTTATCCATGGATGATGAAACAACAGTTCATATTGTCACATATAAATATTTGTATTTTCCAACATATATGCTGATGATAAAGTCTCATTTTTAAATTAATCACATTAAAGAGATTAATAACAATAACTAATGATAAAATTGTACAATCATAACATATTTATTTTATTCATGCACAACTATTGTCCTCATCTTTGTTGTTTATTATCACCAGAGTTTGGTCATTGTGACCTCCTGTCTTCATCAGGTGCTTGATGATCTCTGTAACCTGCAGGGAATTTTTAACTGATCTCTTTATTTAATCTATAAGTCTAGATTGTTCTCATTTCACTGACCATGTCTATGGATATCTTGTCTAATATCCACAGTTATTGCTCACCCTTTTTCTAGTGAGTTAAAGTTTTGTCTGCACGGTTCAGGGATTGAACTAACAATTATTTTTTACACAATTTACATTATTCAGACAATATACAGTGGTGAAAATAAGTATTTCATCCCCTGCTGATTTTCTGAGTTTGCCACTTTACAAAAATGGGAACTGTCTATAATTTTCAGGGTAGGTCCATCATGAAAGTGAGAGATAGAATATAAAAAAAAATCTAGAAAACCACATCATATTAATTTTTGAACATATATTTCTTTTTTATTGAAAAAATAAATATTTCACCCCCTACCAAGCAGCAATGATTCAGGCCCCACAGACCGAGTATGTGACCAGGAGTCATATAGACTAGTCCTATTACTCAATTATTACTCCTAATCAAGTACTCATTACCTGTATAAAAGACACTAGTTCACAGAATCCTTCAATGAATCAGGATCTAATCTCTCTACAATGGGCAAGACTAAAGAATTGTCTAAGGGCATCTGGGACAAAATTGTATACCTGCACATGACTGGAATGGGCTACAAGATGATTGGCAAGCAGCTAAGTGAGAAGGAGTCAAATGTTGGTGCGATAAGAAAATGGAAGAAACACTAATTGACTATCACTCTCCCTTGGCCTGAAGCTCCATGCAAGATTTCCCAATGTGGAGTGAACCTGATGATGAGAAATGTGTGAAGAAACAATCCAGAACTATGCAGCAAGAGCTTGTTGATGATCTCAAGGCAGCTGGGACCACAGTCACCAAGATGACCATTAGTAACACACTACATCATAGTGGACTGAAATCATGTAGTGCCCACAAAGTACCCCTACTCAAGAAGACACATGTACAGGCCCATCAGAAGTTTGCAAATGAGCAGCTGGATGATTCAGAAGTGGGTTGGTCAGATAAGACTAAAATTGAGCATTTTGGCATCAACTCGACTCGCCATGTTTGGAGCGAAAAAAAGCTGACTTGAACCCTAAGAACACCATCCCAACCATTAAGCATAGTGGTGGAAAGATTCTGCTTTGGAGCTGTTTCTCTGCTAAGAGGACAGGACGACTACACCAGGTCAAGGGAAAGATGGATGGGGCCAAGTACAGAGAAATCTTGAGTGAAAACCTTTGCCTCAGCCAGGACACTGAAGATGGGAGGTGGATGGGTGTTCCAGCATGACAAAGACCCAAAGCATACAGCTATGGCAACAAAGGAGTGGCTCAAGAAGAAGCCCTTTAAGGTAATGGAGTCGCCTAGTTAGTCACCGGACCATAATCCTTTGGAGAATCTGTGGAGGGAGCTGAAACTTCAAGTTGCCCAATGACAACCTACAAACCTTAAGGATTTGGAGAGGATCTGCAAAGAGGAGTGGGCCAAAATCCCCCCTGAGATCTGTAAAAACTTGGTAACCAGCTACAGGAAATGTTTGGCTGCTCTACTTACCAACAAGGGTTTCTTCACCAAGTACTGAGTTATGTTTTGCTATGAGGTGAAATATTTATTTTTTCAATAAAAAAAAGAAATGTTAAAAAATTAGTATAATGACATTTTCTAGAATTTTTTTTTATATTCTCTCACTTTCCTGAAAATTATATTCTGTCTCTCACTTACCCTGAAAATTATAGATTGTTCCTATTTTTGTAAGGTGGCAAATTCAGAAAATCAGCAAAGGATGAAATACTTATTTTTCCCCCACTGTATGGTCCAGCCTCTTTCAGATCCACAAGTACACATGGTCCTGTGGATAAAAGCATTGGTTGAGTGATCCAAAAAGTGACTTGACCCAAAGAGTTAAGAGTTTAATATCTGGCCACAGCAAGGGGAACAAAAACTTGAAGAGTTGAGTTACTGAAGTGAATTAAGTGAAACTGAGATATCTAAAAAAAAATAATAAATAAAGCCATGGCATGTAGAATTAGAATAATCTACCCCCTTGGATTAAATAAAAAGTTTTGTTTTGAAATTCCAATGGATATCATCTGATAAAGGCTGGAGCATATATCAGTGAAAACATCATGAACATGGCAATAATGATGCAGACAACAGTTTGAAGAATGTAAATAGTGTAAATAGAATATCTCATGCCAGAAATTAAGACAGATAATAATTATTATGTCACTAAATTTATGACTCAATGCTTTAATCCCTTCTCAGGCAATTATTTTGGAAAAAAATGTGTCATTTTTTTATTTGTTTTACTTATAGTAACTAAGAAACTGAGGCACTGTTGTGTTCTGTTGTCTCAGGATCTCCACACTATTTTAGATTCTTAGAGGCATTAGCAGGATTGACATGAAAGGAACTACATATTGCATATTGGCTCAGCGTCCTTCCACTGTTGGTATTAACTGGTTGCGAATCTGAGTGTGGGTGGCATGGCGACGCTTCAGAATTCTTGAAACCCTCTCTTGAATTTGCACCATTTTGGACTTATATTCAAAATTCAGACCAAGGCAATCCATCACTGTCAGAATACCCCACCCCCAAGTCACTCCAGCCAATCACTGACCATTTTGTAATAGCATCTTGAGGTACCTGAGCAGTGGCTAACATCTATACCAGACATATATTGACAACTGGACTCGTTTCAAGCTCAGAAGGACATAGAAAGAATCAAGATCACTGTATAAATGCTTCTGTAGCTGCTTTTGAATGTTATGTTTTGGACATGTTTATTCATTGGTGTCTGAAAAAAAAACACTTTTGGTAAAAATGTATATACATGTCTATGCTGGGGAAGAAGTTAATCCACTAGTGACAATTTAATCTTAACAAGTTCAGTTTTCAATATTTTTCTTTCATTTCTTAATTTGAATATTTTCATCTTTTTGCATAAAGTACAAACTTAATGGATTCTTTTATGTAGGAACAAAGAAAAGAGTATTACACTGCTATGTAATATCAGTCATCTTCTTTGTAGTGAATGATGGATAATTTCCTAACAGATGAATATGAGAATTGAGGCAACAGGAAGGTAGTTCTACAAAAGGACGTTGAGAATACAACAGGTATTTCTTCTACTTAGAATCTGAAAAAGACAGCTGAAATGTCTAGGACACATAATGAGGAAAGGGGGGAATCTTTTGTTTTTCCACTTTCCAATGATATCATTAAGGATGTGTGCAAGCAACCTTACTCATGAAGTAATGATTTGAGCATCCTAACACAGCATGAGGCTGACTTGAACGCAACCGTCTTTATCGGTACTAATCCTTACTTCCTATAAATTATTTCTGAACTAAAAAAGAAAATGGACATACTCAAGAAAAATTTAACTTTGTTTCAATGCAGTCAACATAAAAGGAATAAATATCCCTAGCAGAAACTCAAGTCTTTGTATGCGGCTTCTATTGTCTTTGTTTATATATTGAACATGTACCTTAATGCAATACATACACACAGACACTAGCGAGAGATGTGACCATATATTCTATTCTAATAGTTTCTTTACTCATACCCCTTGTTAACTTCAACAGGCTTGGAGAGATAGAGTATGATAGTAAAAAAAGCAAACATTGTTAAGAGGTACTAAGAACAAAAAGTTGTGGAGAGCCATGATTGCCCACATCACATAAACTAAAATTGTTGTCGATGTAGATGATCATGATACTTCACTGATTCCTTTCTTTTATTAGATACTAGCTGATGTACCCGGGAAAGTGGATGCTGTCCCCAGTTCCCGTTCTCATATCCTTTTTGTCAGTTATCCAAAATTAACGATTCAAAGTAAGTATCGCTAAAAAGGGCTTTTGTGCATTCACAGAGAATACCGAACCTCTGCCCCTAGGATTTTTGGAGGAAATACCAATAAGTTATGAATACCAAAATTGTTAAGCGACATGTAATAACAGACAAATTGGTTATCCAAAAGGTACAAATCAAAGTAAGTAGCTCTGAAAAGGGCTTTTGTGCATTCACAGAGAATATAGTGTTTAGGAGGGTTAGTGTTAAAATAAATTTACAATAGATGTACAAATAGACTGATATATAGTTTCACAATAGACCTGCAATTAGATTTATATATAGATTTACAAATAGAACAACATAGATTAGCAAAAGATTTATAATACTGACAAATAGTACAGTTAAATCATAAACACCTTATGATTGGGTGTTTCTTATCAAGTTTGGAGAGCCTCTTGAAAAACAACATTTTTGGTCTTTCTGTGTGGAGTATAAATAAACAAATGATTAGGATTGCTGACTCTTGAACATACCACATAAAGTTGGCTATGGGAGAAAACCAGTTTTTGCAAAATTTAGGCCAACCACATTTGCTCTTGAGCTTTGTTAATGCTGATTGCAAAGCTCTGTTTCACTAGGAATTGCAGCTGCTTGAACTGGAAACGCATACCTGAGGGAATAAGTGGAATAAATACGGCCTCACCACTTGCTTTGCCAAGTCAGCATTGTCACCTCCAAGAATGTTGGCATCATCTTCTTAATTGTAAGTTGTGTGTCATTGCAAAGCTTTGGTGGATCCGGGTTTCTTAGCAACATCACTGGTGCTCCAATCTTGTGGTGCAAATTGTGAGGTGGGAGGCCTGCTGGTGTTAGGCTATTCCAAAATTCAACTGGATAATTCACAGCTTCATCAGCATTTACTACATTGTCAATGGAATTGTAGCTGCAATGCTCACTGGGCAACTGTGCCAGAAGGTTGATGCTCAAATCATAATCTGCTACATTCTTTGGAGTTAAAATGGCCACAGGTTCTCAGCCAGTTGTAGTCTGTAAACTGATTCCTCAGGTTAGCAATCATCCTAGTTATTAGTTCCTTTAAATCAGATACCATATCTCCAAAAGGCAAACTGACTTGCTAAGCAAAGTGCCATTACCAACATCCAATAGTTGCTTAAAAAAGTACCAGCTTCCTTATCACAACTGAACTGTGAGTTTCAGATTTTTCACACTGCTCCCCAGGTAGGAAGACTTTATACTCGTGCTTACCTTGTCAGCTCTTGTCCCTTTCAAAATCACTGGAAGGATTTGTCTAAAGCCTTCCACAAGCAAGACTGTTGCAACTTCCATGAGCTATGTGTTGTATCTGTGATCCTAAAGTGCCATGTCAAGAACCTCGAAGGAACCCTTATGGCTCATTGTTGCCTCATCACAGATGATCAATTTGAAATCACTGAGGAATTTGCCTTTTATAGAACCACAATTTATATTGCAGGTTGCCCTCTCTTTCTTTGACAGGTCTAAAGGAAGTTTGAAGCATCAATGAGTTGCATTGCAGCTATTACACTTGACGCCACTCCTAAAGCAATGTGTTTCATTTTGCGCAGTTTAGACAGAAGTAGGTTGGTGATATATGTCTTGTGAGTTCCACCTGGAGCAACAAGGAAGAATAGATCTCTTACTTTCAATGCTCAAAATAATCATGTTGTAAACACCCAGTTGGTCCTCCATCAGTTTGTGTTTATTTATCAGCTATATATGCCATCATTTCCTCTGTCATAGCTGATCTCCCACATGTACTCAATTGCAAGATTGTTTGCTGCCTGCTCAGGTTGAAGTAGGCTAAATGTGGAAATTCCTTGACCTCCCATAACTTGCACTCTGATGTCCAGGACAACTAATACTTCATTGTAAATGGCATCATTGAACATGACAATTTCTGCTCAGGTTTGCCTTTGAATCCTTCATAGGATGTTCTCTGCTATGCTAGATTTGAGTGTTGCCCAAAGCTTGAGAGGCTCACCCAGGCCACATGTCATCAATGTGATGAAAAATAGCTGGCACAGTTGACTTGGTACTCTGCTAACTGTTGCCTTCTCCAGTGTCTTGTTCCGGTGGGCATCGTCCTGCAGTAGTACATGTTTGGCACAGGTTTCTCCATTATGTCTTCACAGGTCTGTGAATGATTTAAGACTTCTGGCAGTGTGGAGCAGCAAATACAGAAAGAAGCACTCTTGCTGATTGGGGTGTACAGTGTACACTTATTCCAATGGTCTCGCTTCTGAAGACAGCATTTTCTTCCTAACTTGTGCTCTATCTATTATGTACCCAGGTGTAGTAGATGGGAACTTCAATATACAGCAATGTTCAGGCAAACAGGTCACTTTGGCATAATTTGAAGAAAGCTGTGGTTTCTTGTGTATTCCCAACTATATTTTAAGCAGTATCTTCTGAGAAATATACACGCTGGACATTTTCAAAATGAACAGCAAAATTCACCACTGTTGGATGTTGCCTGTGGATTTCGAAGCCCAGGATGAACCATCCTCAATAGAGGAAATATATCAGCCCAACTGATATATACATATATATATAGAATTCAATATTGAATGGAGTGAAAGTTTTAAAAAACAATTCTTTGTTAAATTTTTTATTTCAGTTTCGCTTTTTGACATGATTCAAATTGATATCGTCTAAATAAACTTCCGTAATTAAAAGTAAAACTAAATGGGGAAGGGTACGGGAGTCATGCCAATTAAGGATGTTTGAATTCTTTAAGATGGATGTCTATTTTCACAGCTAGATTTTTTTAAAATATAGACATAAATATAGATATAGATATAATAGGACATATGTTTGCTTTTAGCTAGTTAAGCAGTAAAATGGTGATACCAAGTTGCCAATCTAGTAGTAGACTTAAATTCATATAGTTGAGGCATCGCCACTCATCAGAACAGTTGCAATGAAAATATTTGTAGAAAAGACTGGGGTAGGCCATATCAGTGAGAAAATGTCGAACGACTAGGTCAGGATTGGTTGCATTACAGACATTTCTTTCATCAAGATCTTGTGATATACAGTATGAGAAAACAGGCCAGATATTAACTTCAAATTAAATTCAATGTACTATGCATTGCCTTGGCAGAAAGAAAACAAGCTCAAGAAAGATATTTTTCATAACTTCTGATCATTCTTTAAAAAGAGACAAACAGGTCTCTTTTTCTAGATATAATCTGTTTTCATCGATACATCATAGTTAAAAGCTACGAGACAAAAGAGAATGTCTAATAATGTAAAAACAAAGACTAATAAAAATCACAAAAGTTATTTTCCATTAGACATTTTTTGAGTATGTCGGTTGCCTTTAGATATCTTTCTTTAATCTTCAAATAAGTATTAATTCCACATAATAATTAGGACTTGTAAAATTTTACATTAATAACTGATTTTATGTTGCACTGCAAAAATAAATAAATAAATAAATAAATCACTGAGACAGTAAATTTCTCAAAAGTCAAATGCTCTAATTTATTCCTTGAACAAAGGAAGATGATAATTAAGCATTTAACCTTTCACTTGATTAATTGATAACTTCATGTGTAAAAATTCAAGTAATGAAATGTTATGACACTGTGAGGTAAAGTTCACAACTTAATAGATTCTACCATCAACATTAAGATCCAAAAATAATAAAATAATGTTAAATTTCTTCGGATATTCCATGTCAGAGATCAATAATCTTTCATTTCCCACACAGTACTAAAAAAAATCTGGAAAATAAAACATGAATACTGAAAGAAAAGTAAACAAATTTTTTTTCTTAATGTTAATCAAAGAAAACAATTTATATTTTTAAAATCTTTCAGCACAGCTGCTGTTAAAACTAGTGCCATTAATTTTATCTTTATGTCTGCAACATCTTTTTTACTGTAGTTATTATTGGCTGAATAATTATGGGGAAGTGGTTTATAGAGGAGTTCATTCATCTTTGAGTCTTAAGTAAATGGGACAGGTGCAATATCTTTTTACTGTTATCACTGACTGGATGTTCATTTCCTTTCAGTCTCAAATAAATAGATCAGGTACAATATCGTTTTATGTTTATCGTTAGCTGGATAATTATGGGGAAGTGGTTTCCTCAAATGTTCATTATCCTTTGAGTTTAATAGATCAGGTGCAATATCATTTTACTGTTATTAATTGCTGGATGGACAGTTATCAGAAAGTGGTTTACTTAAGTGTTCATTCACATTTGTGCTAAAATTAGACAAGCCTGGATGATTATACTTTCTTGGAGATGAATCCACACAGGACATCATTATTCTGACCATATTAAATATTCAGGAAATGCCCCCCACCCCGACTTCTTAATTTTGGTGGGAACATTCCTGGACAGATCGTTTCATTACTTACAATTATCAAAAAATATTTAGCCAATCCTTTTATGCCAAATATACTTGATCTATGTGAAATTCAACATACTCTCTTCCCCATCGACCAATGTGGCTGTCCAGTAATGAAACACAAGATACATAGATATAAATTAATAGCTTTTATAAATGTGAGGCCAAGTAAAATGAACTGATTTAGCCCAAATTCAAACTTGTTTTATTGATTCTATTTTTCTTGCATTTTTTTTCTCTAAATATATTATATAAATATATTAAAAATGAAATTGTTGAACAACTTTATTTGAAAAATATGAAATGTTTACAATTACAACATTTCATAGTATGGAGAATAAGAAGAACAATTTTATAAATATTACTGAATAATTAAATGGTATATTGTAAAAATAATCCATAAAATATTGAGGTTAGTTTTTATTACAAACAGATATATGTTGCACCAGGCATCATTATATATATATATATATATGGGTGGTGTTTGCACAAAGTCAGAAATTATTCCCTTGTTCAACCCGGAAATCATGCCAAATTATTAAGGTTCACTCAGCACAATTACAGGGTGGCTTTGAAGGTGTTGAAGAAACATGTGCCTGACTAGACATCAGCAACAGGGATTAGCTATCCACAGTATCAGATGGGTATCCTTGAATACAAGCAGCCAGCCACACAAACATACATATATATATATATATATATATAGATATATATATATATATAGATATATATATAGATAGATAGATAGATGGCCCTTGTTTTATTGAGTATAACAGACTGGAAGAAATCTAAGAAACTATGCAAAATACTGTCTTAAAAGCAAGTAAGATGAGAATACTAATTTAAATAATTCATAGCAAAATGTCAATGCTTAATTTAAAAATTTATGATAACATTCTTAAAATAAATAATTTTAAAAATCAAAATTAATAACATAAATAAAATTCTGAAAATTCAGATAATATAGTTTATTTCAAATAATAATAAAAAAGCAAAAAGAAGCTACAGTACTGCAAAATAGAATAAAGTAAAAACAAAATGAAGAAATCTGATTGAAGTACTTTAAGTAATGCTAATGACAATCATATCAAAATTCAAAGTATTAAATGTAGTTGTCCCCAAAAGTTATCTGTTCAAAAGAAAGCAAGATATGTATTTCTTATCTTTTCATGAGTTTCAAACAGAAATTATTACTGAATTGTCACTGTGCCAAATTGGTCATCAGTACAAAGGAAAAATTCCATCTTAAGTTATAATTAATTGGGGATAAAAGCATGCTGTAACAATTACATAGAACTGAAATCTATTCCTGTTCTAATCATGAATTTTACCTTCTTTCAGCCATCATTACAGCAACATCTAAAAGGACCCTCTTTATAGTTGCAGAAATACTAAGAATGTTCAAAGTCTGACAGAACGTTCTCACTGATGAATTCCAGAAGCTTCACTAAATAATAACTTTATAACTAGGTGTGGACCATGATTTGTGAGTAAGACTTCTTCTTTTCTCTTGATTGTCTTTTCTTCTCAGGCTGTAAGAAATTCTTGTGTATTCTTACTGACAAATGTCTACATCTCTTCTTGCTTCTGAAAGAGATAACATCATGACATGCTGACAGCATCAACAATATACCTTTTAATCTTAGTACAAAGAAATCACATCTGGACATTTGTTGATTAAAAGGAATAATTAACTGGGCATAACATTGACACTATTTATATTGTTCGGACCGTCCGAATAGCGTAAACAGTTACAATACATCATCTCAGAAATATAGACAGATGAACATAACATATGCCTGGATTTCTTAGTTAATCTTACCTTGAGTTCAGTTACATAACATATTTAGGAAATAAAATCCTTTGGTTTCTCGAAGATGGCAGAGGTTTGAAAAATAAAAGTGATTTCTAAATTTAGATCATCGAGAAACTATGATGGGTTCCGCATGGTAGTGCCCATCTCTCTTCACAACATGTTTTAGATAATTATGATTTACAAGTTGCTAATAGCATTATTTGTATTATTTATATTCAAACCAATGTTCTTATTTTTTTGTTATTATCACAATGATTTGGCCATTGTATCTTTCAGCCTTCTTCTAGTGTCTGTTAATCCAAGTCACCTTCAGGGAATTTGTTTAATCCATGGGACAAGAGCCTAGAAGATTAAAGTATTTGTAGCAAGGAAGAACAGCATTTGGCATGCAATGGGTGGTTGAAATAGCTGAGAAGCATTCATCAGTGTCTGGCAGCTGCCCAAGATGAAACAGGGGTTTGTTTTGATTTGGCAGGCATAAACTGATAGGACAGTTACTGGGTTCACTTGCAGGCCCCTTGCAGTGGAACACTTGTAGACAGTATGTTTAAGTTTGTAAGAGGATTGCATTTGGCAGTTTTTGGTGTGCTGGTGACTCTCAGTGTGTTAAAGAGCCTGAATAAATATTCATTTTCAACTCGGTGTTAATCCATGAATTTGGTTGCACACGAATTGTAAGTTCAAACCCTGGACTGAGTAATGGAATTAGGACTAGCAATAACTTCTCTTTATCTCCAGCAGTCTTGACTCATCAGAAGTATTATCTCATTTTGCCCTGAGAATGGAATCTCTACTGGGTGATACACACATAACCATGTCCATGATTTCTCCTATCATCTCCAAAGTAGACCCCCACAATACATGCAAACCTGACAGTATCTCTGCAATTGTCCTGTACTCCTGAACTGCCTTCTGTTTTATCCAAACTTTAAAATAAATGCCTTGCTGCTGCTTCTTTTCAGCTTGTTGGAAATTGTCTTCTGCAGTTCTTCTTAAGAACACTGGCAAATCTTCCGATTCTTTGAATTATCATCCTATTAGTCTTTTATGGTTTTTGGCAAAGGTACTAGAAGTTCTAATCAATTGGTTAAGTATCTCATTTCTCCTGACCTCCTTGCAGATAAAAAATATGGCTTTCGTTTCTTTAGATCAATTGTCAGTGTCTTAATGGATATTATTGAAGTTGTCGATCAGGCTTTAGATATGAACAGTGAAGCTTGGGCTGTGGATTTAGATATCTTGAAGGCATTTGACAGAGTTTGGCATGATGACTGTGGCTAAATACTTGACTTAATACAATTGTTCCTAACAAATCATTTAATGAAAGTTGTGTTGAATGGCTCGACTTCTAGATCCTTTCACATTAATGTGTCAGTCCCCAAGAGCTCTATCTGTGGATCTACTTTCTTTCTTATCTTCAAAGGCCTTTCCAATGTCATCAGTTCCCATCTAGGTATTTTATGCTGATGACATATACCTTTCTTAATAGTCTTGATAGGTTCAACAAAGTAAAAATCACAGTTGATCTCAAAAATGTCTTCCAATCAGTTAACTGCATCAAGAAATATCTTTAAATTTTAACATCTCCCAAACAAAACTGCTATCTTTTAATCATCAAAGAAAATCATTTTGTCTTCCATCAGCAGGAGGGAGAGCAATTGATTGTGTCTTCTTGACATGAAGCAGAATGAACAAAAATAATCTACCTTCAGATCTACCTGATACTTTAAGAAAGCTGTAGAACACGATGGGTGAAATACTTGGATAATAAAAACAAAGATGAGATATTGTTCTGAATGTAAATAATGCAAATAATGCTTTTGAAAATACTATGAATAATAACTTCTTATCCCAGAAATTCAGACAGAAATTACCACCAACAATAGAGAATTCCTGCTGGGAGGCACTCTTCTTTGAACTTGAATACATCTCTTTGTATTGTTTTGAAAAGATGGTAGAGATACGAAAACTTCAAGTGATTTCTCAGTTTCAGGAAATTATTGTTACTTTTCTTCTTTGCTTCTATGATCTATTATGAAACCAAAAATGTACATAATTTTTTATCTATTTGTTTTCTTCATTCAGTTCATAAAGTACTCATTTCTGTAAATTACTATATTTATGTGGTGCATGTGCAAATGGACAAGTTTGTTGCTTGTATTTAACTTTAAGGCGAACATCTGATGCATTCGAAGTGGATTAAATTCAACACAAAACCTCATTAATGTTTCCCATTAATAATATGGTGCCTCTTTAAAATGAAAACATCTTTAATCACTTTTGATCAAAACAGTCATGAACATTAACTTCACCAAATGTCTTTGGGCTGTCTCTGTAGATTTTATTACAAGTTTAAATTTATATTGTAAGCAATATATATAATGAACTCTTTCATTCTTTTTCAATACACAAGGGTCAATAAACTTACTATTTCCACATCAACAGGCATTTATATTTGAGCTTGCTATGTAACACCAATCCCAAATTTGTCACAAATTAATTTGTCTTCACTCATTAATTGCATGGCCTTGTCTCAGTTTCCTTTGATTCACAATAATGATTTCACTCATTGCAACTGTCAGTCTATTCACCAGAGAATTATCTCCGTGTAAATCATCTACATATCCTTCATAAGACTGAAAATTCTTATTGACGACTGAAATTTCAAGAGGTTTTTCTTTTATTTTAAAAATGAATGCTGAGAATTTTATACATTTTTCTTAGTTACCTGTAATCAGGATGCCATATAAGTTTCTTCATATTGGTCCTAATCTACAATATAAAATGATGCAGCTATTACTAGGTTATATGGTATCATAGTAGAGAAGAATTCCATACCGAATTATTTGTTTCTCATCATCCTTTATAGAATGCCAGTCAGAATTCTGCTAACAGAAAAAAGGCACAAGGAGAAAAGTTGATTGTTTCTTACGGTTAAACAACACCTTTTCTTGTGAGTGAAGATTACATTAACAATTTGAGCATAACAATGATTTTTTAGTTACAAGTCAGAAAATTTAACCCATAGCTGGGGGAGGAAATGCATTCATAACTTTCTCAAGAGTATTTGAAAGTAATGTATTCAAACAAGGCTCTGAGGGAGTGAGGGATTCCCGCTATTTTTGAGGAATTTAGTACGAATTAATCATCAACTTGAATATGAAGTTAGGCAATTCTATTTTGCATGTTACAAAATATTAATCCACCTTGTATTCTGTTACTGAAAATAAACTGCATTTCTCACCAAACAGAATAATCTTATGACCTTATTGCAGCCATGTCTACAGCTGTTAAAACCTCTATTACTGCAAGGATGTGACTTCTCACCAGATTTATTCAACCTATACAAGGAGACAATTCTGAGAGAATTAGAAGTCCTACCAGGATTCATTTATTGACAGCCACAATCTTAACAACATAAAATATGAAGATGACACAGTGCTGACAGTAGACATGGGAAAGAAACTACAAAACATCCTGCAGAAGTTAGCAAAGGAAAGTGAGAAGAAAGGACTAAGCATAAACTACAAAACAGAGTGCAAGGTTATCAACAAAAGTATGAGCCAAAAATGCAAATTACAAATCAGTGATACTGAAGTCAAGCGAGTACAGAAATTTGAATATCCAGGAAGTGTTTCCACAAGACAAAAAATGTGACACTGAGATTCAAAGACATATTGAGATGGCCAAAGAATTATTCCAAAAGATAAGCAGAGTAAGAGACAGAAAAACTTTGTTGGAAACAAAGAAAAAAGTACTGAAATGTGATATCTGACAAATCTTGAGGTTATGACTTTAAAGAAAAAAACAAAATGCTTACCATTAATCCTCAGGGAAATTTAAAAAGGAGAATGAGGCTTTTCACTTTGTAAATGATAACAAAAAGATTAAATCTGTTAAAATGTGAAATCTCTAGAGAGTGCCTTGATGACAAGGTCATCTGCAGTAAATTTCCACCCTGGCACTTACAACAGTCAAAGGATGTGGAGGACACAAAGTGCAATAATTCAAAATCTGGCAAAAGGTAAAGGGAGCAAAACAATATTAAAGCATGTGAATATTGTAATTAAAATAAAAAATCATAGGAATTCTGGAATTATTTTTTTTTCTTTCATAGAAAAGATTGGGTAGTGTCTCTAAATAAATATATATATATATATATATATATACATACACACACACACACACACACAGTATGTATCTGTAGAGGAGACAAAATGTATAAAAAGAGGCAAGAGGAAAAACTATTCTTCACCTATATGATTCATCTTCTGAGGGACTTTATTAAGGCAATGTAGGATTTATTTTGCTGCATGTGTTTATATACAAAGGCGATAGCGTCATTATTTTATTAAGGCTTTTTTCAACCACCTGATGAACATTCATGAATGGTCTCAAATTAAAAAGCCTTAATAAAATAATGATGCTATCGCCTTTGTATATAAACACATGCAGCAAAATAAATCCTATATTGCCTTAATAAAGTCCCTCAGAAGACGAAACATGTAGTCAAAGAATAGTTTTTCCTCTTGCCTCTTTTTATACATTTTGTCTCCTCTACAGATACATACTATGTATATATATATATATATATATATATATATATATATATATATATATATATATATCTATGTGTATATCTATGTATATACATATATATATATATATATATATACATATTTATGTGTATATATATATATATATACATATTTATGTGTGTATGTATATATATATATATATATATATATATATATATATATATATATATATATATATTTAGAGACACTACCCAATCTTTTCTATGAAAGAAAAAAAATAATTCCAGAATTCCCATGATTTTTTATTTTAATTACAATATTCACATGCTTTTCCATATCTTAAAAGATTTCCAGTATTTAAAACTCAAGCAAACAATTAGAAAAATATTCAGCAAGAGCACACTCAATGCTAGGTATCAGCCTACCAAGCTACTAATCATCTAACATCATCTGACATACATGATTCATCACCTCACCAAGGGAATATCACCATAATCACTATGCCAAGTCGTCTGTAAACATATCATCACTGATAGCAATTTCAAAACCATCTCACATTCACTTGTGACAGTTCAAATCTTATATATATATTTTTTTAAAAAAAGCACAAATGCAAAAAAGGGAATTATGTTGAAGAGACAGGCAGGGAATTCCATCTTTGGTTCAATAATAAAAAAAAATATCAAAAGCAACAACAACATTTTCCTTGTCGCTGCATACTTCAAGCAACCATACCATAGCATTGATAATATCAGATGTGTGATTTAGTGATTTCATTTAAATTAAACAGGGACTAGGGCTTCCACAGGGAGCCCTCTAACCAACAACAACAACATTCCTCGGATGATTAAGTCCCATTTTATTTATTCCCCATGTTGTTGAAAAAGGAGACAGGCATGTCTAAAACTTCTGACTTTAAAATCTTTCTTTTCATGCATCAATTTAGTCAAAAGGCTAATATAAAATAAATATCATCAATCTTATTGCCAATATTATCATTTTGTTGGCTTTTTATTCTTCAAATTCCATTAACCGGCCTATTAAATCTACATATGCTAAGAAGCACACATGGACCATCTTTCATTTTAAGGATATATGTATATATATATATATATTTGGGACCTGTGGCAAGCTTGTGTGTTGACAGAGCTTTTGATCATAAGACAATGATTTTCCAAAAGATTTGTTCATTCACTCTCTACTTTATCATTGTGACATATCAGTGAAGAAATATTTTGTGAAGATATCAACACAAAAACATATATCTATAAATAAGTAGATATATTATTTCCTATATATACACACCAATGTGTCTGGTTCTGCACAAGTCCTCACTACTATAATCAAATTATATTCAGAGGTAGTTTGGTGGCCCAATTCTAGCAACAAAATTGTTGGGCCTTTATATATCATAATCGATGGGACATTGTCCAAGCATTATATATATATATATATATATATATATATATATATATATATATTGGTTAAAACTCATTCCTGGTGTTTTGAACAGGAGTAGAGGTGTATCCCTTATTCCATGTTTATATGTATTATATCTATTTAAATAAGGTGTATATTGGCAGCAAGAATTCTTTCAAACATGTTTTGTTAAATAATATGGACAAGCTTTGTTTATGAATTTTTTAAAATAAATCTTTCAAATTTCCAAATAAGATGTTTTGTGTTATTGGTAAATTTGCCAAAATTTATATTAACTTTTATTTATTTTATTCCCCACTTCCCTGAGTACTTTCAATTATTGCGACATTCATTTGCAAGGATTGCTTTGTGTAGTTATGCAGTCAGTCAGTTATGTGCCATACGCGATACACGCTTAGGAGATCATGTATCTTTTGATACATGGCTGACAAGGCAAATTTTTTCCTGCAGTAGGTTGCCATTTCTTTATGTGGCAGACCAGTTGCCATCCAAGGCTATAGAATCCAGTCTGTCTTGCTATTTACCCATAGCTGGGCGGGGGTGAGAAGAGGAGGATTCATATCTGTCCCAAGGGTATTAGCATGTAAGTGAATGTAATGGATTTAACTGGAATTCAAACTCGGCTATCTGATTCCTCAATCCGAGCCGCTAGGTGAACATTAGTTAAAATAAAACAAACCAACTAATGCAAGAACAACCAACTCATTTTTAAAAATCAGCTATTTATTTAGGAGAAATCATATTTTGTAATGACCAACAACTTTGAAAATTCAAAAGTTCAGTCTGGTATTGTCAAATTTCAAGTCTCTTTATTCATCCATATGTTTTTAGTTCATAAACAGAAACTGAATATGGATTTTCATTATTTTGATTGACTTAGTTATTTTCAAACTCTACTGTGAAAAAGATTTTTAACCATCAAATGGCAAAATATTTTGGTGTTTCAAACTTACAACCAGCCTCTCAACCTAATCAAATTCTCAAAATATTTATATATTTGAAGTAAGTTTCAAATCTATAATACAAATAGTTTCTGGTTCCAAAGACTTATTTGAAATAATAAAAACAAGAGATAATCCTGCCAATTTAAATTGTAAAAGAGCCAATTATTTTCCATCTGATGATTCTAGCTAATTCCAAGTAATTTTATGAAAGTTTTGATCTGACTAGGCTATGAAAATCCATTCAAAAATATTTAAGCTCTCTACTGTATAGTATAGAACAGTTTTCTAAGAACAATGATTAAAAATGGCTTTGAACAAGTGAAGCCTGGGATTCTTGGCAAGGACCATCCTTCTTCAAACTTTGGGAACTGGCACTACAGAATGTCAAATAAAGAGCTGTACTGTTAACAGAAACCCCGTCACTTTCAACAGTAGCAACAACTAAAATGATATCAAATATAACTTGAAGAGAAAATAATGGCATAATCAAGATGCTGACATGCCACACAACTTCAAATAAAAGGTTAGGAAGGAAACCTACATCAATACTGGAAAGAGTAATAACAGCTACTGGATTTGAGAAAACTATTTAAGAGAAAGATTTTACAAATTTCAACTGAAAGCAGTACTTGCTGCTTGATCAATGAATGCCAGATGTTTCCTTCAAGGAAATGGCTAATAATATTATTACTATTCATGATTATCCTGTCTAAAACTAGTGTCGAGGGATAATTCATTAGTTGATGAGCTGACATATTCCAATATGTCAATTTAATTATCTATTAAGAATATATCTACAAACAATTATGAGCAATTAACTTTTTATTATTTGAACATAGTAAAATGAAAATATATAAATGTCATAAATGACTACATGGATGTAGACAAGTCTTTATTGTATGTGCAAAAGTATGATGTTCCAATGAAAGATTATAAGAGACATCTGAGATTCATTGATTTGTTTTTTTTAAGGTTTATCAACCCTTTGTGGGTTATTTAAAGCCAAAACAAATTTCTGATTCTAAGAATAACTCTTTCTTTTTTTTCAAGTGGATATTGCATTAACAATTTGTTTTGGTAAATAACAAAATTTTTCCCTGATACAAGTCCTACTGTTTAACCTATAGCAGTGAGAGGAGATGGATTCATACCTTTCCCAAGGGTATTTGTATGAAAATGACTGTACCAAACCCAACGGTAATTTGAACTTGCATCACCAATTTCTCATTCCAAGCTGCTATCCATTACTCTACCGTTACATGCTTATATCTGAGAAGAGTACCTTAGTTAGTTTGGTGGAATTATTAGAGGTGACTGAATTTAGTCAGGTAAGTTTAGGGCATTTTATACTGTATACTATTTTGCATTGTGTTTAGGGTAACATGATATTCAGTAAACTATCATGTATTGTGTTTAATGTGACCAGAATTGGCATGTACTACCACAGACCCCACCACCCCACTAACCAGAGGGTAGCAATTTGGATTGGAGGCTCCAGACAGTGCCTTTCTCTATCTTATCAACATTTGTTTTTTTACTTACATTTATATACATTAAAAATTAAACTAAGCACAACTGACTGTTAAAGGAAGAAAAAAGTTCAGATTTTGGCATCATTCTGGGATCTTTCTAATTTGTTCAAATCTGTGAATTTGTTTTGCTCATGTTGTCTCAAAAAACACGGAATATAAAATTCACTATTTTTTATCCATAATGTTGAATGTGTTACAAATAAAATTATTCAACTTTTGAACAAGAAAAATCTCAAGTTGATGTTAAAAATTGCTGCAAAACATTGTTGACTTATTTAAGATGGAAGGATCTGCTATGACATGTCTCTAATTTGTATTTAGATATATTATATTTATTTTCAATGTTTCTCGTTGTATTGTTCACCTATATTGCATATAATCCATTATTGTACATAATTAGGTTACAATAAAATTTCTATTTTATATGAATACTACCTTATGGAAATTAAGATGTAGTAGATTGGGGGCATACTAGACCCTTGCACCAGCCCTGATATCACATGAGTTTTATTGATGAAAAGGTTTCCTAAAGGGGGATTAGACAGGTTTTACTTAGAAAATGAGATTTTCTTGCCTTTTTCTTGTATATGGTTTTGGTAGTATTAGTGGTTGTTTTGGCAGAGGATTGGTTAATCCCAGACTGGATTGGTAGAAATGGACAACTTACTTATCAGTCATCCTTTGCAGTTAGTAAATGTAGAGAATAAGGGTTATTAATATGGAAAATTAAATCAGCAAACTAAATTCAAATTTCAGCTGAGGTAGCTTGTGTTTACTTAGCACTAATACCATTTGAAAAGGCATGATCACAATTCTCCCTGTTCTCTGTCCATTCCGATATTTTGACAGAAAATGTATCATCACTGGTATGCCATGATAGCTCACAGAAAAGTGAGTAGGTGAATTACCACTTGGAAAAATTATGCTCCTATAACTATTCCCTCGGTAGTCATAACACTAAATAACTGTTATTTCCATTGTCAACCTTGACAGGGTCCAGTCAATATCAAACTATTTTCTCCTGAATTTTCCAGACTGTGAATTTAATAAGGAAGAAAGTTAAATTATTTCCTTTCACATCTCAAACACAGATGTAACATCAGCTTGATGAGATGCTGCCAACAGAATCAGAGAATGGAAAAAAATGGTTATTTTGGGTTGCTTGGTGAGAACATTCTGTCTGATTTCCTTATTTTCTTGCATCTCTTTTCTTGGAATTCTCTTTTGATATGTCAGGTTTAAGACTTTGTTGTTGCCAACTTTGGTAATAGGCATGTGAGTTGAACAGCTTGCCACCACCATTCCTTAAAAATGTCTTTGACTGATATTTTTTAAATGCTTTTGGAAGAATAGTGATGGAGAATTTTTTTTTAAATTACATAGCCAAAAATCAGTATCCGCTCAAGGTCATATGAACTATATAAAAAGGCAAAAATAGACAATTTCTTTAGAAAAAAAAATCATTATTTCATACATTTGCATGTTCCTGCCACTTGCTTAGTTTTTATTAATGGGGACTGAGTGAAATTGTCTTCTCAAATCTCCAGCACCTTCCTCAGTATCCTTGCAATCTCTAGCAATGTTCTCAGCTTGACAGTCTCCATTTTTCTTCCTATTCTGAGTTCTTCCAACTTAGTGTTTGTAATTTTCAATATCGTTCCAAATAACCTTAAACTTCCTGTTCCACATCATCTTCAGTTCTCAGGCATGGTCCAGGTATTTATTATTTACAATATTGTAATATAGCAACAACTATGAGTAGAAGCTTATGAAGCATTAGTTGATTAATTCAGCATTAGGACTGAAAGGAAGGATTTATTTTATTATACAATGTGTCCCTAAAATCTGGACACACAGGAAATCTCATTAACTATATTTTGTTTGCCTCCACACATTAAACATGGTTTTGCTGAAAGAAGAAAGAATTTACCTCTTTTTCTGGGTTATGCTAAAGGTGAAGGCGTACTCAATGAAAATCACAGATGCAACACACTTGACTGAACACAGAGTGAATGTGCTATGAATTTTGCAAAGCGAATCAAACTTTGCTTCACAAATGATGGAAATCATATTGAAGATGTTATTTGTTAATACTCCAATTCAATAAAATGTGGTTGAAAATTCAATTTCTTGAAAAGATGCATTTTTGCCTATGCATCTAGGGACACTCTGTAGTGGATGGTTACAAGCGAGAGGGGAGATGAGATGTGCTTATTTTATTACTACAAATCTTTACACACTATTGTTTACTTCATTGTTGTTCTTATGTTGTTATTTTTGCTGTGATAATAGCAGCAAAAATGAGGAGGTGTGCTGATACAACTATGTCCAGCAATGGCAGACTTTCTTTTCCTTGTTTATAACAAACAAGCCAACTCTGTTGGTTTGAGTCAAGAATAGGCTGACTGAATTCCTTTGCAGAGAAGTAAACACCTCCCCAAAAGGGGCCAACTGTTTATTGTACTTATGTTTCATTTTTGATCCACATGCAAACCAAATATAAGTTTATCTTTTTGACTCTTGTACAAAACCTTTTTAACTCTCATGCAAAACAAACTTTCTTTACTCTTGTACAAACCAAACATGTTGATCTTTTTAAAACTCACATGTAAAGCAAACCTCTATCTTTCTAATTGTTGCACAAACCAAATTGATGTTTACATTTTTGATTCTCATGCAAATCAACCTTTCTAATTCTTATCAAAATAACAGAATTCGGCATTAAATAAACTTGAAAAGATAGATGTTCCATAAAACAAACCAAACCCGTTTTCTTGTTGGGATGGAAAAATCTGTTTATAATTCCAAGATTATATGAACTTTTTTGCTTGTCATGGCCACCACAATGGTCTTCCTTCATGCATTTTCATGTTCGTATTAGATGTCTGCTAGTTATTACAGAGGACTGAATGACAAAAAGCATCAAATATCCAGTACCTTTCTCAGTAGCCCTTGAAACCCCAATAACGCCATGATCTGTACACTTTCAACTTTCTCATGGATTTCCAACTCATACACTTCCAATTTGCCCAATCTCAATTTCAGAATCTTTGACAAAATTCCAATTACACCTATTATTATCATTATAATTCTAACATCCTATTTTATACCTTTCTCAGTTCCTAAGCAAAGTCATCATATTCTTCCAAATTATCACTCTTATCCATTCTCACACTGTTATCAACCTACACTGCTACATTCATGACCAAGCAGGTTTTTTTCTTTCATTCACAATTATTAAAGCTAGTATTCTTTCTTGGGTGTTATCATTGGTCTAAGAATTAAAATGCCTCAGTAATTTGTGATTTTTGTTTTTTCCAAGACAGATGTTTATGCTAATACTATTTGTTTATCTGCTTGAACAAAATCATTTGCACGGTTCTCAGCACAGTACTGTTGCTACCCTGTCATGTATATGGTTGTAAACTTTTAAGGCAGTTTGTTACATTCATTAATCAGGTAGTTTACCATCTCTCTTTCTTTGCGAAGGTGACATTATTGTATTGTCTTTGGTTATCGACCTTTTATTGATGTACTAATTCACACGTTCATGGGAGCAATGATGAGAGAGACTGTTTCTTTCATCAAGTGTCTTCTGTTTAGTCATATCCATGATTTTCCTTTTGTAATATATTGTCGTTGAATTTGACTTCTTTGTGCAACATTTTTTTAATGCAATTTCTTTGAATGTGTTCATGTCTGTAATTTTTACTTGATTGTTTTGAGCAGTTTTTACAGTATTTTCATTACACTGTTGTATGCCTATACCAATTCAATTGTTGCCATTTGGGGACAGTCTTTGATGATGATGACTCCTTTGACACTATCATACCTTTTTATATACAATCCAGGTCATCTTTGGAGTGTACAGCTTTGTGCATAGTCATGAGTTCAATTGTTCATCGATCCATTGATCGGAGTTCTTTTGACCAGCCATGGAATTGGTTTGTGCATCTCGCTATAAACACTGTCCAGGTGTTCACCCCTTTTATCAGGTTTCTGCTATTTACTTCAGTTTCAAATATTTTTCTTATCTTTCTAAGATATTCCTTTTAATGTTTTTTTCTTTCATTTCTTTCCACTTTATTGAATTACTTTTAAGTCTTATATGGTTAATATGTTGATTGTATTAATTTGTTATGGCTGATAACATTATCAACAGTAGCCCTCAGTGCACATAATGATGTGTTGTTTTTTTAATTTAAAATGTGTAGTTCTGTCTTCCTCATTCTAATTTACTGGCTTCTTTTACTTGTTATTTCAGAGGTAGGATTTATAAAACAAATCTATTAAAATTCTAATTTCACTCTAATATAAATATACAGTGACAAATTAAATAGTATAACATATATACAACTTTATAAAAAATTATTACTCTATAGGAATAAATAGCAAATTGTTGTAATAGTAGCTGTTCATAAAATTAGATAAACCATTTATTAAACAAATATGTCAGAACTTTGATTTACTCTAATTATTACATTTGTAGTAACATAGAAAATAATAAAAGCAGTTGCATAAAAATATCTAAAAGAAAAATAATATATATATATATATATATATATATATATATATATATATATATATATGTGTATATATATATATGTGTATATATATATATATATATATATATATGTGTATATATATATATATATATATATGTGTATATATATATATATATATATATATATATATATATATGTGTATATATATATATATATATATATATATATATGTGTGTATATATATATATATATATATATGTGTATATATATATATATATATATATATATATATATATATATATATATATATACTAGAAGTAAATCCCAGCGTTGCTCAGGGTTTTATGTAGTTAAATTTCTTTGGGGTTTGAATTATTGAACTTATGCATGTATCCGCAGTTGTTGAGGTCACTGATAGGCCGGGAATCTCACTGGTAGCAAAATCAATGAGATCAATGGCAACCGGTGGCAATAGGTGGCTGCTGTGTTGCTACTTCGTGCTTACCCAAAGACTGCCACCCGTTCATAATCGGTCAAGATTTTTAATTCTGGCAATGTAAAATAGTGTTTGCGTTTTCACTGTAGACTCGCCCCTTCACTATTAAGTCTATAAGTTTTCCAGTTTTAAGTGGAATATGCGGGTGATAATGTCATGTCTGTGAGTGTAATCCTGTTCGGGTAGGAGTTCACACATTATCTCAACCCATTTGGAGTTACAGGTAAACGTTATAAATAAATCTGGCTGCCCATATAGCCTGTCATAGCATCCTGCGTGCATTCATGTATGTAATGCAGCCACCCCCAGTGTAGGTAGAGGGCAGAATGCACAGCTTCCCTAGGTCATGGGGATTGACTTCATTTCGAAGGCTGTCGCGTAAGTGTATGTAGGAGTCTGAGCACAGCTGTTTCTGATGATTCCGTAAGAAACAAAGCCTCTCTGATTCCATTTTGGCGGCCATGTCAACTGCAAACTAGTGGAAAAGCTCCCTGCATCTATGAAACAGGTTGAAGTCTCCATCCCTAACCGTTGTAGGTTGGCCACCCAGAGTATGAAGGGGAATGCCAAAGTGGTAGCCATCGTCACCTTAAGGGAAAAGTAAAGGGTACTGCAATGCGCCATATGATCGATGGGTCTCTGAAATCCTGCGAAGAGTGCTGCCTCTTG